>CM076577.1:803044360-803353361 GCA_034641835.2 Pinus albicaulis
ATATTATTGCAGAAAATAGAAGAAAATGGAACCCATTCAGCACATAAAATAGGACAACAAGGAAGAAAATAGTTGATATCTAGGTTTGTGAGTGACTGTTACTTCCTTATAACAACTTAACTAGATTTCATTTTTGTATATTTTAAGTTTTTTTTACAAAAATCATCATTGAATGTCTTCAAACAGGTGCTAACATACAAAAAATAACTATCAAACAAATTGATTGACATTGGGTTAAATATGGGTTGTGATTATATGTTGGCATATCATAAAATAATTGTGGAATTTGTAAGCATCTATCGATCTTCTTTTACTTAGCTTCGTCTAGAATTAAATATATGATTTGTTATGGGGTGTAACACTTGCAAGAAAAAAAGTATGGAATTGTGTTAACAGTTCAAGTCTTGAAAGATGGCATACTAGATGGTTTTGAAAGAATGTGTATAGTTAATGAGTCAATTGTTGCTATGGTACATCATTTCTTTTCGATTTACATTGCTGTATATTATTTAATATTTCAATTTTCATTATTCTCACAAATGTATATACACTAATTACAATTTATTTTTATGTTTGTATATGGAAGGTGAAGAAGATGAAAAAAATCAACACCGTGAACAAAACATTCCTAAAAATAACCCAAGTAATGGAAGTAGCTCGAGCAGTAACAACAGTTCAAGCGAAGAATGATGATCCTTATGTTTGGATATCAAAGCAAGGCATTGTATTTTTTGAAATATTTTTCTGTGAAATCAGACATTTTTTTTAATGTAATGGACATAGTGTCCCAATTGAAAGACAAAGGGATACCAATAACTGTCCCATTTTGTATGACAAAGGTTGTCTGATATAAAGGGTGATATATATATATATATATATATATATATATATATATATATATATATATTTGTGTGTGTGTGTGTGTGTATTTTAATTTATTCTATTGTGTTCCCCATTGTCATTGTGAAATGTAACACCATTGATTAAATTTATGGATGATTAAATATTATAATGAAGAGATTTGAAATCTGATGATATGATATAAAAAATTAATCCAAACATCACATTAAAATGAACTAATAAAAAATTAATTGATATTAATACTATTATAATATATTTATCGTCTTCTGATGAACAATGAATTAAAAAAAATAAAATAATTATGATATGATATAAAAAATTAATCCAAACATCACATTCAAATGCATTAATAAAATTTAATTAATATGAATACTGTTATAAGATGTGTCGATTTTTGATGAATAATAAATTTTAAAAAATCACAATAATTGCACTGTCACAGGTCAGTGTTTCTAAAAAATACAAAATGAACATCGGTGCATGTTAGTTACAATACCTCGGTTTGTTTGTATGATATAGCGCACCAGTGCATTTCTACGACCTATGGGCACCGCACAAACACCAATACCAATTATAAATCTCGGTGTGTTTGTGCGATAATGTGCATCAGTGCTTTTATGTGGGACTGCGCACCGGTGCGTTTCAATGACCTATGGGCACCGCACAAATACCAATACAAATTAGAATAATTGGTGCGTTTGATTGATACTGCGCACCAGGGCGCTTATATAATACTATGTACCAATGCGTTGATATGACATATGGGCACTTCAAAAATCCCAATACAAATTAGAACGACCTCGTGCGTTGTATCACCTACAGTCTGCCCGGTGTGGTTGTATACCTTTATTGCCTTGTGCATGCACATTCGACTGCCCTGGGGCGACCATCTATATGACACAAACTGGTGTGATGAAAAAAATATCACTAACAACCTCTGGCTGCCTATGTTTTTTTATTTGTGTCGAAATTTCGTTAAAAGCTCTCACAAATCCTTCTTTACCAAAACAGATGTTGTAGGAAATGTTTTTTTTGACAATTTTGGCCGATTTTATAACACTAAAAACCTTCTTTATAATGTATGCTAGATGGTCTTTTCCTTGTCGTGTCACCTTGATGGGATATGTTGTACTAGTTTGAGATCGATACCCGTAAACTTCATCCACAAATCCTTTACTCATTTATCATCGTCAGCATATCCAAACCCCCTAGTAGCATGGGAATAGGTAATAATCAATCTCAGATTTTGCAAATTCCCTTGAAATAGATTAGAAACATGTCATTTATGTACTTTTCAATCATCATTCCAGAATTTATCGAATACTATATTGTATTTCTCCCCAATGTGTATTTATCCTTTCCAAATGGTTTAGCATATCCTTTACACAATTAGTGTGTACAAGTTCATCCTTCAATCCAATCTCCTCAAACTAATTTTGGAAATGTACCTAATTTTGGAAATGTAGTGTTTGGACAAGCTATATTAGAACTTCAATTTGGCACATCATGACCATCCTAAGCTTAGGGATCAAATGAAACAAATTAAAGTAATAGTATTTCATGGATATAAACCACCTAACCTAACTAATGCTTATTATTCCTAGCTAACGTAATGTTCACTTGGTTTTTTAGTTCCCATTCCAACTAATAAACTAGAAAGAACATATTTTCCCCAATAAATGTTCTATTTGTACCACCAATTTTTTTTGTCTTCAACAATCAAATTTGAACCTTCCCCGACACATGCTTCGATTGATCCATCAATTTTTCGGTTTTGGAGATCAAATTTGAACACTTCCATGGATGTCAAGCTATATAAACACAACTATTAAGCAATAGTTATGGGATTTCATGTATGTATGCATGTTAGACGCCATAAGAGGGGGACCAAGGTTTTCAAAAAAAAAATGGACACAGGTTTTATTAATCATATGCCACATATTAAACATGCCCCATAAAATTTAATCTTAAATCGAAAAACAATTACCAAACCAGTGAATACACCATTATTAGATGCATATTTTTTCCCCACCAATATCACTCAACATATATCTTCGGTGCATATGGTTTTCCCACCAATATCACTATACATATATCTAAGCATAATACATGTATAAATGTAATCTCAATGTTCATTTGTTTCTATCTTTCTCGAGACACTTGTAGACAACCTTCAAACTTTGCATAACATTCACCTGATTTCGTAATTTATGATAAAGATAGTGCAACCTATTACATAAACAATAGCTATTATTACAAAGGATCTAAGCTTAAAAATAATTTTAGTGTTTTGCAAAACAATATGAATTAAAGCTTATAAAAATTATTATAGTGTTTTGCAACATCATTAAAATATTATAAAATGAAAAGTGATAATCTATATTGACGTTGATATCAATTATAAATCTACACCCTTGTAAATTTTAGTTATATATTCATGTTTTCTCACTCGCCCTTCATTTTATCGTCAAAACGTTTAAACACTTGAATATACACTCACAAAAATAAATTCACAATACTTGAATATACACTCAGAAAAATAAATTCACAATACTTGAATATACAATCAAAATAATTATAATAAATTAACTTTTATATAGCCATTATGACACTTATACTCTCCTTTACATTCAAATTTTATTGATATCTTTCGTGTTTTCGCAATGGTCGCCCTTCATTTTATAGTTAAAACGGTTAAATACTTGAATATACATTACAATGATCAGATAATAAATTAATAAATCCACCGTGTTTTCGCAATGGCCGCTCTTCATTTTATAGTTAAAATTGTTAAATACATGAATATACATTACAATTATTAGATAATAAACTAATAAATCCACATATATATATCTGTGTTATCATTTTTGATTTGATATTAACATGGTCGTATAGTTAGCATTTGAAACGGAAAATATAAACTGAAAAAGAACTTTAGCAAAAAAAATTTCAAAAATACAGAAAAACAATTCGAAAACGGAAAGCATTAACACTGAAATACCAATTTTTTATTTTTTTTATTTTTATTTATTTTTATTTTTATTTTTTCTAAGTTAATTTTTCAACATTTTTTAAACATGGCACTGAAAACAATTTTTTTTGTGCAAACAAAAACCCTGAAAAAAAAAATGTTGATGCTCGAATACAATATTTTTTCTTCAAAATACATTTTCAACATTTTGAAATAATAACATAAAAGATAAACTATCATGACTCTCACAAACCATAAAATAAAATAAAAAAAATGAAAATAAAATAAAATATTAAAACAATGAAAAAAAACAAAAATTAAAAATAACCATAAAAAATAACTACAAGTATATATTAGAAAAAAACATGGAATAAATAAAATAACAAAAATAAAATCAAGTATATAAAAATATGTAAAGATCCAAAAGAAAAAAATCAAACATAAAATGAAAAAAAAAAAAACAAACAAAATTAAACTAAAAAAAATTAAATAAAAAAATAATATAATTATTTTTTCAAAAAATATAATTAAAGAAAAAAACAGTAGGAAAGAAAAAAAAAAAAAAAATAATACTTTATTGAATAACTTAAAAAAACTTTAAAATAAATCAATAAACTAAACATTAAAAAAACACATTTAAAAGAAATTAATAAAATTAAAAAAATTAAAAAGAAATCAAAATAATAAAAATAAAAAACATTAAAAAAAATTATAAAAAATATTTAAGTAAATAACAAAAAAAATTAAAAGAAAATTAAGATATCAAAAAATAAAATAAAAAACAAAAACTATTAAAAAAATTAAAAAATAACTAAAATTAATTAAAATTTATTAAAAAAATAACAAATTTAATTTAAAAAATAAAAAATATACAAATTTGGTTTTTTCGGCCACCACAACGCTCAAGCTGATTCTCAAAATCGACTGGGGGCCGAAGCCAAATCTCAGAATTGGCTAGGGGCCAAAGCCAATTCTAAGAATCGTCTTTGAGCACATTGGTGGCCCGAGGGGTCACCTGCTGTGGGTGCCATGGGCGGGCGGAGCTATAGCAGCTCCGCTCGGCCATGATAGGCGGCCCCTTGAGCTACCAATGACTCAAATCCTATTATCAGAATCGGATTTGAGCCGATGGTGGCCACCTTCCATGGGCGGGCCAAGCTACAGTAGTTTTGCCTACCCACGGCACGCAGCCATCAATGGATCAAATCCAATTCTGATTCTGAGAATCAGATCTAATTCTTAGAATCAGATTTGAGCCATTGGTCGTCGCATGCCGATTTTCAGAATCGGATTTGAGCCCTTCATGGCCATAAGGGCCGCCTGCCATGGGCTATATTAAGAAACCTAGAAACATATGTGTGGTATATGTTAACTAAGCTAGATATAGAGTTTATTACTGTCTTCTTATTGCATACTTGGATACTCCTTCAAATTTTCTTTTCTTATTGCGGTCCCTCGGGCCACCAATGGCTCAAAACCAATTCTTAGAATTGGCTGAACTGTTGGTGGCCAAGGGGGGCACTTGCCGTGGGCCGACAGAGCTGCAACATGCATCCCCTCCAGCCACGAGCGACAAAAAATCGATTCTTTGAGTCCGCTGGTGACCCGAGGGGCGGGATTTCGTGGGCGGGAATAGCTGCAAAAGCTTTGCCCACCCACAACAAACGGGCTCTCAAGCCACCAATAATTCAAGGGATGCAATAATTTGTTTTATAATTATTATTATTATTTTTTAATATATATATATATATATATATATATATATATATATATATATATATATATATATATATATATTATTTTTTTAAATTATATATGTTTTGTTTTTGTTTTTAAATTGTCTAATTTTCTATTTTTAATATTTTTTATTTTTAATGATTTATTTTTTTATAGTTTAGTTTTTTTTTAAATTTATTTTTTAAATTTTATTTTTAATATTAATTTTTTTATTATTTATTATTTTAATGATTTTTGTACTATAACTTAATTTTATTTTTTTAATGATTATGATTTTTATTATTTTTATAAATTCTATGTGTTATTTTAATTTAATTTAATTTTTATTTTTATAATGTTCTTTAAATGGTTTTTTATTTTATATTTTTTTTTGCATTTTTTGTATTTTTAATTTTTTTGACAATTATTTTATGTGTATTTGTTTTTTTATTACTATTCTTATATATATATGTGTGTGTGTGTGTGTGTGTGTGTGTGTGTGTGTGTGTGTGTGTGTGTGTTTTGTTGATGCTTTTAAATTGTTTTATTTAATTTATTTTTTACCATTTATTTTTATTGTTAATATTTTTATTAATTTTTTATTTTTAATGCTTTATTTTTTTTATAATTTAATTTAATTTTTTATGTTTATGATTTTTATTATTTTTATAAATGGTATGTTTTATTTTAATTTTAATTTTTTTTAATATTAAAATGTTATTTAAATCATTTTTCTGGAATTTTTATTTTTCAAATGTCATCATTTTTATATAAAATTTATAAAAAAAATTATTTTTCAAAAAGAAAATTATTCAAAATTTTTATTTATTTAACTTGTCGAAAAATGTTCTGAAATACATACTTTTTAAATTCTATCTATATCCAAAATGTATTAATTAACAATATATAAATATAAAAGAAATCATAACCTCAAAATATTATTATTTTTTAACTTTGAAATATATATATATATATATTGCATGAAGAGGAATAAGAACACTTGAACCATGAAGAGGAATAAGAACACTTGAAAAATGTTTAAATAATCAACATTTAACAAAAGTGGTCAAAATCGTCATGAAAATATTCAACATTTTAAAAAAATTTCCACACTTCATACATTATAAAATTTAAACTGTAAAAAATAAGCCCTCTAAGAAAGGTGTATCAACAGTTTTGAAAATTAACATGAAAAATTGCTAACATTTAAAAAAAAAATGTTTATACTTGATATGTGAGAAAATTTAAAGTGTCAAATTTATGTTAAACATAAAAAAATAAGGTGCGCAACACTTTTCAAAATCAGATGATTTTTTTCTACCTAAAAAAAAGTGTATTCTGTATCAACACTTTTCAAAATCAGATGATTTTTTGCTACCTAAAAAAAATGTGTATTCTGAACCAGCATTTTCAGAATTAGATCATTTTTTGCTATCTAAAAAAAGTGAGTACTTCTATTCCCATTTCAAAGTTTACATTGTTAATGTAGATACACTTGACGAGTTTAATTATAGTTAAATTAGAGTAAAAAAAATGAAGATGTACATGAATGGATAAACAATGTGTTTTTTAACAACTACACAATACTCCTAATGACTATGGAATCAAAATCCTAGAACCATACTCTCAAACCATTTTTTTAAACCTTATTAAGATAAGATAATATTGAGAAGGTGACAAAAAAAACTATTGTTATCTTGCGTTCAAAATCTACCAACTAGAACTTCACATAAATAAATAAATAAACACACACACACACACATATATATACTCTTATCAAATTCTATTTTTGCACAATATCACATATGCATTAATACTTAATGATAAAGATCACAAAAATATCTATGAAATTATTTTATATAATTTCGTTTTTTTGTAAGGACAGAAAAAAGAAGGAAGTAGGAAAGAATCTTGAAACTAAGATTATGTAATGTTCATCTAAAATTAATAGAATATCGAATTCCCACGACCAGCAATTGAAAAAAATTCTTCAAATTATGTTTAACAAACTTTAGTTATATTGAAAAGCAATATATAAATATATACGCTATAGTGATAAAAAGCAATATATAAATATATAAGATGTAGTAATTAATTATAAATATTTTAAATTATTATTTTAAAATCAATAAATATATAATTTTGTTTTTAAATAATGGGACACTCAATTAAATTATGTTTAACCAATTTATTTAATAGTTTATTAAAATTATTATTAATTCATAATTATAGTTTATAAAATATAAATTATAACTATTATATATTGAAATTTTAATTATGATTATTTAAAAATAAATAAAATCAAAGATTAATATCCTTTTTCTTTTTTTCTTTCTTCTTTTTTTTTTTTTTTTTGCATACATTAAATTTATGAAATGAAATATAAAAGTAAGTAGGGAAGCAAAGATTAATGAAATATAAAAATTAGTAGGGAAGCAAAGATTAATGATGCTTCATTTTAAAGGTAAAGTTGTCCCGAACATCTTGGCTTTCAGTAATGAGATGACCAACTTGAACCAATTATTGCCACTAAGTAATCTTGTCCATTAATTTTTTTAATTTTTATTTATTTATTTATTTTATTTTTTATTTTTTTTCCTGGGGAGTATTTGAGGTACTCCCAAAGAGCAGTGGTATTGGTATCTTATTTAATTGCAAATACTATTTTTTGAACATCTTGTGGATTGTGAGTAATTGGTTTAAAGTGTATGTTAGATAAAATATTTGAGGATGGAAAGAAAGTGAACTAGCTAATTAAATAGTCTTTTATATATGAAAAGCTGAAGAAGAGGATCCTTTCCCCTAGTTAAATTTGTCCAGGTAAGCTATAATTATTTATGAAATATAAATTACATATTTAATCTATTACAACGATTTAAAAATAATGCTTTATACATTTAAACTTAAAATTTATTTAATACTTAAAATGTTAATCTTAATTTATATATATTTAGAGGGATCAAATTTATTAAAGTGATAATTACTTTTAGAATATAAAACTCAAGGAAATGATTGCACCTCAAAAGATTTAATCCCTCTTCATGTATGATAAACACTCAGTTGAGATGGATAGATATCTATGTATCAACTGAGTGACCTCAAAGGATTTCATGCTTGAGTTATAGGGATTTGGGGATGAATATTATTTTAGAAGTATGATATATTTTCTAATTTAAACTTTACATAATTTTTATAAACATTAAGGTAATGCATAGTTTAAGGAAGAGATCGCATTTAAGGGGATTTGATGGCTCTGAAAGTATGATTGTTGATAAGCTATTAGTAGTACTCATTATAAACTTAACATATGACATATATAAATTGAATCAAAGATAAACTCAATTGACATTTCAAAATCAACTCTCTATATAAATGAATTTAAAATAATAATAATACTATTTTTTTATTGAGCAAATCTAATGCAACCAATAATATTTCTTCTCCAAAGCTCATGAAAATGATTATGCGAAAATAAATGCGATATCTCTCAAATTCTTCCAATGATGATGAATATAATTTTGAAACAAAAACAAAAATTTGCAATCCTTAAAACAAAATGCATTGTTTTCAAGAATGTGATGATAAACTTAAGTAGTTGAGATTAATTAGAAATATCTACTCGAAATTTAAGTTGATCAAAATGAATCACAAAAAGTTAAAGCTATGAAATAGCTTCTTATGATATGGCTATGGAAAAATGAGAAAAATGAGACATTATCTCATAAAAGGGTCTGAGTTATAAAAAATAAGTTAAATATTTATTTTTAAGATTTAATGAACTAGTGTTTTTCAAAATTATTAAAATTTTAAAATAATATGAAAAAGAGTTTAATTAGAGTTATAAAAATTAAGTTAAGGATTTATTTTAGGTTTTGTTAGTGTTTTTCAAAATTATTAAAATTTTAAAATAATATGAAAAAATGTTTAACTATATAAAATAATATGTATAATTAAGTTTTGTTATTTAAATGTAATGGGTATGATTTTTTAAGTTTAGAATTTTAAATTAAATTTTTTGATATAAATTTTATATTAATTTTTTTAACATAAATCTTAAATTAAATCTATTTCTTTAATTATAAATATGTGAAAATAACATATTTATTTCATTTCAAAAATAAAAATTGTATAATAAATATTCACATCTAGTTTTATAATAGATTTTGTTTTAGTGATTGTCTAAATGTTCATTTAATTACAAAACATAATATTTTAGAAATACACTTTTGGAAATTTTTAAATAAGAAAAGTAAATAATAAATAGAAGAGAAAGAGGATCCTTTCCCAGCTAAATGTTTCCACTTTATCCATATGATAAGTTCTAAATGTCAATTCTCAATATCACATATTATATTTTGTAAAAATTAGTGACCAGAAATGCAATACGATATTCATTGAATATTAAATATTATGTTTTTTAAGAATTACATACTAAAATGTGATACAATATTCATTGAACTTTCTGAGAGCGGATACCATAGATAGTGCAAAGTATAATGACTGCATAATAAAACTCCATCGCTCATGACCAATAATAATAATAAATAAATAAATTAAAAAAATAAATTAAAATTAAAATTAAAATCAAATACTATAATGCTAAATGTTAACTTTGTGACAATTCGTTCAATTTTTGGTCAGCCATTGAAGTAAAATTGAGATTCAAGCCAAAACCGAATGCAAGAGTACTGCCCGCTGCAGGGTAATAAACTCAAGTCAATTTAAAATAATTTGTGCGAGTGGTAATAGTTCAGTTTGCAACCATATTAGATTTCAATATATTATAAGACCATATGTATAAAAACCATCGCAGTCATAGGTAGGAAAGGTATCAAGTCTGTCGTTAATGTACGCTATTGAAATCTGACTTTTCTGTCACCTCGGAGGAATTTGGATTTGGAACTGTGGATCCAAATGCTTGAACTTGATAGGTTTAAACTTCATGATGTTGTCAATAAATATGCAATATATCAAAAATCTTTCTCGGCGATATAAATCCTTCTCCAATCTTCTCTTTAGTCGAGGTAGGCTATAAACTGGTTTGGAAAATCTCGAGGATACTAAATATATTTATTTGCAAGAACTGGCATATGTGAAGAGTTTATTTGCAAGTGCTGGCCTGTATCTTACATGGACTACAGTTTCTTGAAGAAGCACGTTCAGGAATCAAGACAACATGTCACGTTCATTTTACAGCCTCCTTTCAAAGGCAGTACTCGGCAGTTCCGTCTTTTTAAATCTTCAGATTCACTCCAGAACCTCTGGCAGTAGCTAGCGGTTCTCAACTTCTCGGGTTCCGAGGCATTATCTAGTGGTTCTGTCTTCCTAAATCCTCATATTGCTCAAGAACGCAAGGGCTACCTGTCTTCCCTAGTTAAATACCTAGTAGTTAAATATGTTCTAAAGAATACAAATTATAATTATAATTATATATACTCCTTCAACAGCATCTACTATAAATGTATTTAACATAAAATTTATTATATGCTCATATTGCTCAAAAACGCAAGGACTACCTGCTAAAGAAATATTTCCCTAGTTAACACCTAGTAGTTAAATATGTTCTAGAGAATAAAAATAAAAATTCTAATAATATATACTTCTCCAACAGCATCTAATACAAAGATATTTATCAAAATATTTAGTATATATTAAGCTTCTGTATTTAACAAAACCTTTAGTATATTTTTCAGTTTCTGTATTTTAGAGACCAATCTGGCATATTATCTAGTGTCACCATCCCCATCATGAGGAGGTGATTAAAGAATTGCGAACATGCTTCAGTTATTTATATTTATAGCTTCTGGTACTTCATATTCTAAAGTCATTTCTCCTAAACCAGTGAGCTTTCTTGTAGCAGTAACCCAAAATCTGGAAGGAATAGCCTTTTTTGAAAACATATTAACATTTGACCCAGAATCAATTAATGCTCTTAAAGTATACATCTATCCTTTTATCCATACTTTAACATTAACATGATGTTGTTGATACTAGATAGTAAAGAGATGCATATCTCGAATGCCCATACTTGGATCAGGATGTCCCTCTGCAACTTCAACATCTTCAGTGAGTTTAGGAGGAGGACCATGCAGAGTATAATTTGTTTTCTTACCAGAAAACAGAGGAGAAGAAACAGGAGAGGCTGCAACCTGTTTATTCTTTTTAAGCTCAATAATTTCTGTTTTAAGAACATAAATCTCAGTTTTCATGTTGTGTATCTCCCTACTCACCTCCCCCAAAGTGAGTGTACGAGCGTTGCTAGAATTATGCTGGAGATACGAGCGGGTATTGCGATCATAAGAAGCATCAACAAAATTTGGCTTCTTACCTGTGGATGTACTGGAAGAACCAGTACCATGCTTCATAAATGCCTGTAATAAGGCAGATTTCAAATCTCCATCCTCCATGGCACGAATTTGAGCAAAAGATTTCATGTCGGCTTCATCTGTCTGGGCCATGAGGACTTTTAATTACCAGAGAATTCTTCTGGAAGAGAAGTGTCTGAAGAAACATCTGAATCATCATTTGAACAATCACAATGACAAGACTGGGAATCAGAACATTGACAGTAGGCATGAACTTCTTCGTCATCAGAAGAATGGGAAACAGAAGATTCAGAAGAAGAGGGAGAATCTTCAGCAGCTTGCTGAATAGCAAGTCGATTATGACAATCATCAGATTTATGAAAGGAAGAATGGAAATGGCGACATCTATCTTCAATTTTCACAGCAGAGCTAGAGCTAGCCTGTTTTGGGTGTTTAGACTGGGATTTCTTACCAAGGCCTCGTTTAGACTCAAGAGCAGTAGGACATATATTAGATGTGTGGCCAGGTTGACCACAAAGCCAACAGACAACACCTTTCATTTTTTCAACTTTAGCATCTCTGGGCTTGATGTCCATAGGAGTATAATAATGAGTCTTTGGGTTATTCTTATAATAACCTTTTCTTCCTTTTACTGTTCTTCTTTTCTGGGGATGGAGCTCATGTCTCTTTTCAGAGCTCAGTCTGTATGTAGTGGCTCTAGATCTTCTTTGAGCCTTCTTTGCTTTTCTTTTTGTCTTCCTGCGAGTGACCAAAGGATCATCAACAGTTATTCCATACTTACTACAGAAAGACTTAGTACCAGGAAATTTATTCAATTTATCAATGGACTTGGTCATCTTTGAGCTGGTAGAAAGATTTATCAACACCTTAGTGATGATAGAATAGATTTCTCCTCATAGATAAACTTCAAGAGGTAATGGGAAGACTTCTTGTAGTTTTAATATATCAACCAACTTTGAAGGAAGGGCTGCAAGGTATACTTGTTTCCACAAAACATTATTTGGTTCTTTAACCCAAAATATTCTTTGTATCCAATCTCTGTGGAAATCTTCAAACTGATTAATATTTCTACACTTCAAATTCATCAAAACCATTTCATGTTCATCTGTAAGTGTAATATCAGTCCCACAAAAATGTTCTTGGATAAGAGCAGTCAACGCACCTATCATATTATTCTGTGCAGTGCCATCTGGATTGAATTTGATATCACCCTGCTCATCTCTTAATGTTTCCTTCTCCAATTTATCAAGCAAAGCTGGAGAAGATTCAAGTTCCCACCACCTAGAAAGTGTACCAGTAAAACACTGAATTAATGTTTTACAAGCTTCGACTTTAGTTTTGCCCAGAACACACATGAGTTTGTACTCTGTGATCATCTGATCAAGCATCTGCCTGATCTGTGCAGTAGTCAGATTATCTAAATTCCATTCTTTATGACTATCTGCATGAAATATTTCTCTTGGGGGAATCTTGCCAACACCATATAGGTCAGGGGCAGGATGTCTGCTGAACTGTGGTTCTAATGGCTCATAGACAGGGAGGACATGGTGCTCAGTATCAGATTCAGAAAGATCTTTAATGGAAATCTTTTCTCACTGCTTTGGTTTTTTAGACTCAACAACTTCTTTAGGGAGAAGAAAAGAAAACTTAGAGACTGGATTTTCACTAAATTCATGAGTATGTATGGCTTTCCCTTTTGTCAAAAAAGAAGTTGGAATGGGCTTATCAACTTTTTTCAAACTCATTATGTCGACTTTGTCAGACAGGTTGGAAATCAAGTGCCGAGTTGAAATATAATTCTCTATAACACAATTCTCTACTTCATCAATCTTTTTAAAGATTCTATAGAATAATCTTTAGCAGCTACAGCATTATACTGTACAGAATTCAAAACATTATTTACATCATTGATGGACACATGGACTTTGTCTATCTGTTCTTTAATTATGACAGCTTTAGCCATATTTTTCTCTAGACCAGTAACAGCAGTGTTTGTCCAATTTATTTGTTCACTGACTACTTGTACTCTCCTTTCCATCCCTATAAGATTCTCTTGTTGTACTAAGGGATAAGCTTTAGCTGAATTCTGTCCTTCACCAAGGACAATTCCTTTGAATGGAGGGAAACTGGAAGAGGTTTCAATCTTACTTCCATCATTAGCTGTCCAAGAGTGACCAGAAGAAGATGCAGAATCAGTCATCAGAATCATCTCTGACTCTTTAGCCTTTTTCCAAGAGTAGAAATAAATCCAAGTATTTCTTTCAGTCATGTATGTTTTCCATTCAGAGGCTAATCTCCTCTTCTCATCTATGTTGTAAGAGATAACAAACTCATCTGCTTGAGGATGAGTATGGAGATCCCAATTTAGCATTAGCTTCATCCATTTCTCTGGGATCACATGTTTATCACAACCATCCATCAGGGTATAAAAATTTTGAATCTCGGGAACAGATGGTCTTTTTATGTTAGAGGGCAGATCTCTGAATCTTCATTCAGGAATCAATCCATCTTTTTTACTGTAAAAACCCACACCATGCTTATCCTTGGGAGATTGCATGTTCATAAAGATCTCAGTCAGTCTAGGGTCTTCATCTTGCAAACTGGGAACTAAGTGCATCATGAGGACATGTTCGTCTTCATGTGGAAATGGGATATATATATATTAAAATAAACAGTATTTCCTGACTTGTTGTGACTTTTTATATTTTTAAATTTTAAATATTTAGATAAATATATTTTAATAAAAAAAATATTTTTTCTTATTAAAATCTTTACAGTTATAATATTTTATTTTATTAAATTTCTAGATAATAAATACCATTAATTGAGAAAATGAATTGTTACTGATAACTGTCAGGTGTTTCTCTATTTCTCCATTCCATAGTAAATGAGTTTATCTAATTTTTCATTTTACACTATTTGTTTTTTTTCCATTCTATTCTATTTATCCAGTCCATTGTAAATGTCTTTTTCTAATTTTTTATTTCGTATTATTTATTTTCTTCCATTCTAATATCAATATTAATGTAAATTTTATCTAATTTTTCATTTCATATTATTTGTTTTCTTCCATTCTAATATTAATATTAATGTAAATTTAATTATTATGGAGGATAATACAAATCGTGTTTTTTTATATATTTTTTTAATTATAATAAGTTAATTAAATTTCTATATAAATTAAATGGTCAATAAAAATGGATAGATATTAATTTATAATAAAAATAAAAATATCTATCTTATAATACATTTCATAATATTAAAAAAAAAAAACTAAATTATGAAATTTATTTTAAGTTATTATTACTATTTTTTATTATAAAAGGAATTAACATATAATTGAAAAGTACATATATATTAAATTAGTACAACCACATTAAAAATATTATTGTGGTAATATTAGCACTATAGTATAAGGGCTATGTGTGACTCTATCAACATGGAGTGTCCCTCTTAAAATAACAATAAAATATTCTCTAAATAAAAAAATAATTTCCCCTACATAAAATAAAGAAATGAATATGCATATTTAATTCGTTATAATTAAAAATATTATAAAACATTAATAAGCTCAACATCATTGTTGTCACTGGATTTGTTCTTAATATTACAACCCAATGCTCTAAAAATATTTCACTCATTCTCTATCATAAATATGATGTAAAATAATTTCATATTAAATTTCAAAAGAGATAAATTAATTAGAAGTAAAAAAAATGTGAGTAAAATGTTTAAGCCTTATATTTTTCAAAAATATCTCAAAACAACAATTAAATAAACTATTTGGATTTCTATTTTAACTAGTTTATGTCTCTCTCTCTTTCTCTCTCTCTCTCTCTCTATATATATATATATATTAATTAAGAAAAAACATTAATATATTTTATGTGCAAAAGGAAAAAGGTAATTAAGAATTAAAATAAAAAATATCAAGTTCTTCATCAAAACAATAATAGAGATGTAATTCACCTAATTATTAATATAAATTTAAGATGTAACATTTAAAAATATTCATAACAATAATAAAAGACATTTTAATATGTAGGATTAAAATAATATTAACTTATATTATCCCTTGGGCTTAGAATAGATGATGGTGGTTAGTATTGTTAAGTCAAGTGGAAAAAAAAATTTCTATGTTAAGGGATGGTGTGGTGGCTGAGGATGTGTTTAGTTGCCCCTGAAGCTTGATATAATCTCTAATAAACTCAAACAACTTGACAAACAAAAAAAATGTTAATTTATATTAAGAAATATATCAATAAAAAGAAAACCATTTTAATGTGGACTATATAATCCACAGATAAAATGTCACAAAAGACATGTTATGTAAAATATTTTAAAGTCAATTATGTTATTATTGTATATTGATAAAAATAAAAATGTATGTTTGATACTACACAATTGAAATAAATAAGGTTTAATGGTAAAAATATTTGAATTTGTTTTAGTGTTTTACATTTTAGTTTTTTTGGGTATTTATTTTTATCAAATTTTCCTAAAATTCAACATGTTTTAAGTTATATACCCTTTATAACATTCAAAAATATAACTTAAACAATGAAAATCTCCATATTTTGTGTACACAGAAACCCAACAAAAATTCATTGAGATGTATCAACGTATTAGAATAATGCAATTTTTTTTTTTAAATTTTAGACTCTAAAGAAGGTTTGCACTTAAAGAGATTGAATCGCTCTAAAGACATACTAAATCCATACTAAATATAGATCTACATGGATCAATATCAAATGTTTATAAAACTCTAACTCATTTTAAAACCAAATATTTATTATATACTTTATTTTAAATTTTATTTTATAAATTTTTAAAAATTAAATTAAAAAACAAAAGTTATATATGTAATGTCCCATAATAATTATAAAATAATAAATAAATATAAAGTAATAAATAATTATAAAATAATAAATAATATAATATAATTTATTAAATAAGTAAATAAATAAATAGCCAAGAGAATAATAAATAAATAATCAATAAAACATTAAACAATAACTGGAGTTCTAAATAAAATGGTAAATAATAAACTGGAGTCCTAAAACAATAAACAAACAATAAGTAAAGTTAAAGAAATAATTAATTAACCAAAATAAATAAATTAACAAAGAGTTAAACTAAGAAACTAATAAAAAGAAAGTTAAAGAAAGAATTAATTAACAAAAATAAAACAAAGAGTTAAACTAAGAAACTAATAAAAAAGGAAGTTAAACTAGGAGAACACTAAATTAAGTAAAGCTAACAAAAAGCAAGAGAACACTAAATTAAGTAAAACTTAAGTTGCATGTTGACACAGTGACTGACTGTGTGCATGTGGTTCCCATTCCATGGTTTGGTCTATTTAATAGACATTGAGGAAGGTTCAAGGCATTCATTCTTTCATACATTCTCTAGAGAGAAAGGTATGGTGAGGCAAAGGATACCCTGGCAGTAGTACGTTGATTGAGGGCTCGGGGGTGGTCCGCTGTGGAAAGATTACATACAGCTGAGCCTACAGTTGGGTGGAGAGTTGTCCCCAAAACTCTGTTGCTGTCAGCAGGATTCAACTAGGAGCCTCAAGTAAGGAAAAGCGCCATTACAGGTAAGTTGACTTGCTTATATTTCTGAAAATTTCATGATGATTAGTTAAACAGTTTATGAGTTGATTATTCATTGTTTATGTGATGTAATTAATTGCATGTTTAAATCGGAGTTGTTACATATGGTATCAGAGTGAGTTTCGATTTTATGTGACCTCTAGATAAAAGTTAAAACTAGAATTTAATTGCGATAATAATGAGCAAAGGCTCGTGTATTGATATAGTAGCGATTATAAATTTAATATAATAAACTTTATTAATATTAAAGATAAATTTGCAAAAAAAAAAAAACATCATGTAATTATATATATACTTATTCTTAAATTTTAAGATTAAATTGTTAAATTAAAAGAAATTCTATAAATCCTACCTGCAACGCATTTTTTTAAGTAATACATATACATACTCCCTTTTGTTACCTTTTTGTTAGATTAAATAATATATATATATATATATATATATATATATATATATATATATTTCTTTTAATAAGATATATATTTTTTAAAATATATACATGCACCTTAGATGCTAGTTGCATGCACATTTTGTTTAAATATATATATATATATAGATGCACTTATGTCTAAATATATATTAAAATCTAGATATTTTATTTGAACAAAATATTGTTTAAGATATATATATTTTAAAAGCATGACTTCCAGATTCATGCGCTAGGCTGTGCGATTTCAAATTGGGGAAAAAAGATCCAAAGCGGGCTCGATTGTAATTTGATTTTAAGCAACACCCTCGTTGATATGTATGAAAAATGCCGAAACATAGAGAGTGTCTGCGATGTGTTTGACAGAATGTGTGAAAGAATGTCGTTTCATGGACTGCGCTTATTGCAGGCTACACTCAGCAGGTCTGTGCTGGGAAGCCCTGCTACTGCTTCGGCAAATGGTATGGGATTCTGAGAAGCCTAATCAGTCCTCCGACGGCAGGCTCCGACGGCGTCTTCTCGGAGTTTCTTCAATATCCTTCTTCTCTCTATCTTGCACCGTCACCGCCGCCGTTGAAAGATTTTTGCTCTGAAGGGCCGAAATCGCCGCGGCATTTCTTAAACTTGATGGGGGGTTTTGTCTGCTAATCTTTTTAACGATCAGTCGGCCCGCCATTGCTGTGTTTCAAATAGTCTCAGCGTTAATATCGAACCGAGTTTCAGAGAGAACGTTGCAGGGCCTGCCTGGGTTCCTGAACTCCAAACTCGGTAGCCGTAACGGGTTCCGCGAGCAGGCCCGTCGCCACTTCGTGCGGGGTGCGCAGCTGCTGGGCCGCTCAAGGGGTGCCACCGCGCAGAACAGCGGCCGTTCCCTTGCCCGCGAGGCCGCTGCGGAGGCCGATAAAGCCATCGCCCTAGATCCCTTTGGACGCCGCCTCCCACGTCCTAAAGGCCCTCGCACTCGAGCGCCAGCGTCAGGCGACAGCCGCCAGTGGCTGCCTGGACTCCGCCCTCGTGCCTCCCGTGAGCAAGAGCCTCTCCGCCCCTGAGAAGTCTGACGCACTCGTCAAGCGGACGGAGCTGGAACTTGAAACCTCCATTTCGTGCAACTTATCACCCCCGAGCCATACCAACATGCCTCCATACCAATAAGCCACGCTTTTAAGGCACTGTCCGCTTTTAAGGCACATTATAAGGCACTGTCCGCGTTTAACCTCTCTGATTTTTTTTCTAATCAATCGATAGAGGTGAATGAATGCCAATCTTTAGAAAACGTTGCCTGAGAGATTCGAACCGTCGATGCACACAGATTTATAACAATCGAAGATACAATCCGAATTATTACAAAATTTGAGAAAAACGTCGCCTGTCACACGTGATCTGTGAGATCGGACCAGAAACAGCTTCGATTCGAAGCCTGCAAAGATCCGTAGGGTATGATGAAATAAAGGTTTGTCTGATCTTGTACTGTAAGCCCTGGAGATGCTGATTCACCTGCGCAGAACTCCCAACTTAAAAAAAAAGAAAAAAAAAGAAAAAAAAAAAAACCGAATAGCCTTATTGTGGCCGGACAGCTGCGTCAAGCACTTCACCGCCGAAACCATAACAAAGGAGTGTAAATATTTGCATTCCTCTCCTACCGCTTACCAACAAGCCAGAGAATATTAAAAGAGAATTATAGACGCTGTCTCCGATTCTGTTGAAGTAAATTATCTTGATTTTCGTTTGATTTTCGTTTTTGTGTCATGTTTGAGACTGTCGGATTGCCGCCAGTTTAATTATATAAGCTGAATTTGAAGAGCGGTGGATTATGCATGAATTTTCAGCTTATTCATGAAGTTGACGCAATCATTCTGCGTTAGCTCGAAAGCAGCATCTGAAGAGGCTCAATTTTCCGTTTTGATGCCAAATTTTGAAGACCTGGTTTGCATGTAGATGATTTTTTTTTGAGAACCGATAGCTCAACTCCCAGACTGCTTCTGGATTATAGGCAACAGCCGGTTGTTTAAAGATTTCCAGTTGATACTTTGAAAACTCGTATGCAAATGCTAGCAAGCACGGGTGGTTTTTCCCATTCAGGCGTGGGAAAAGCTCGTTTGTCAATTATTAGAAGTGAGGGACATTTTGGCCTTTACAGAGGCATAGGAGCAATGGGTTTGGGAGCAGGACCAGCTCATGCTGTATATTTTTCGGTGTATGAACTTTGCAAGGAAAATTTTGGCGGCAACAAACCTAGCATTGGCATAAGTATAAGTGATAAATATATAAAAGTGAGGACGGGCAATTGATGTTGTAACTTGTAACACTCCCATAAAATCTAAATCAGGCCAGCATTAATATAGAGCAGAAAATCTCTCCTCCAAGACCGCACGAGCCTAGCAGGCCACCCATATATAAATGCAATGTACAGCCAGCATATTTAATTATCATCGACTTTTCAACAGCATGCCATCTTATAAAGGTTTAATATCTCTTAATTGCAAGTGTATGGCTGTGGGAAATACTAACAGAGTGTTCTCTTGACCACTTGGCCTTTGGAGAGATTTCTTCAAATCATTCCAGCTGAAACACTGTTCCCTTCACGACTTACTCTAGGCAATCTTTTAATTGGAACGCTAAGAGGTCGATTCGTAAATTAGAGGTAGAATACACATTATGCAGCTTATATTATATAAAACCTGGCCAATAGGTTGAAAACGACTTAGTTGCTAAATTCAACGAGTTGGAATTAGAAATCGGCCATATTGAATAAAGCTTCTATCTCCCTTGGACAAGAGATGGATGGCCTGCGTCTTCTTTAATGAACAACTCGTTGGACAGATATGGGATTCCAGTGTGATAGCACATTCATGCTGAATAAATTCATGTTATATAGGTTAACACGAAATTACAAGATTAACAGGCTACATTCCATTTGACTCGTGTGCTGGAAAATTAAGTAGCTTCTACCACATTGATGCTCACAAATTAAAAAAATGCTCAACAAAATGTTCATGACTCTCATACTTCAATGGATTTATAAAAGATTTTTATTTACGTCAATACTTAAAAATATTTGCAATAAAGATACTTAGTGATGTCACTTAATATTCAAGTGATTCATTTATTTATTTAGAGCTCTCACTTAACTTTTAGTTGGAAGGATTTATTAGAATTATAAGAACCCGTTTAGAAGTAGTTATGAGTTATTTATATATATATTACTAATGTGAAGCATTTTGTTTAGATTTGAATTATACTTTATTTTACATTAAAAATAAATAAAAATAAAAATTGAATGTCATCATTGATTGATGTTGTTTTTTGAATGTGTTTATGAAAGAGAAAATAAGGATTTAAGGGTTTTAATATTATCATATGAGGAGATTAATTATGGAATAAACACTGTAATTAACATAAGATTTTATCTAGTCTTATATTATTTGAAAATGGCACAACTTGATAAATTTCTCTATTGGCATAAGTGGACAAGGAGATATGGAGAATATACAGGTATGAAGATCAATTGGTTCCTTAGCTCTAAAACGGTTGAGACCAAATTATCGATGTTTTGTGGTTGTACAAGGGCTATGAAATTCTTACTAGTAGTGAAGAGAAATATTGCATCTATTTGGGATTAACTATAGAGAAATTACTATTGGGGTGACATGTACAACAATGAGCTAGTGTTACTTCATATAAAACAACTTACTAGCATGTGTCATTAGCATTGAAGGAGGTTATTGCCAAACACATTGGGCATACAAAATCATTCATGAATGACAATGGTGGTAGTAGTTCCATGCATTTCAAATTCTAAACTTAAGATTTAATGAGTGAAAATTAAGGTGGAAAAATCGATAGACCAATTTGAAGATGAGTAAATCTACGATAAAATAGATCAAGTGGGAACTTGATGGGATAAGAAAACCTTTTTAAATATGAACAATGACAATTATGTGAGTGATAGATAAATCACCGAGGACAACAAGCCCTCATGTAGGTGGATTAATCATAACATAAGACTTAAATAAGGATGACCTCGTGTATGGGTGTCATTGGATAAGAAAATTATGTATAGTGATCATGGAATTTTAATTTGACATTGATGGTTTAAATGATTGTACAACCAATAATATCTTAACAATGAATTTCACGAAAATTTTCCTTGGGGAAGCAAGAATATATCATGAGAGATTAAGGCCCAATATGTTATATGATGATAGATTAAGGCCCAAGAGGCTCATTAGAAATTTAATGATGTACGTAGATGAGCATACCTATGTTGTGAATGGTCAACTTCCTAATAGAAAGAACAAGAAATGATTATTGAAAAGTACTTGGTATCTTGATGAAAATATGACTCTAATAGTTCTGATGAGATAACATAGATCCTAGATGGATGTTGAATAATATTAGTTCATAGTAGGTATTCAATGTTTATACAAGCAAATGAAATTGATTTCCGGATGAATCATGATAGGAATGCTTATAATGTATTATTGTTCTATATTTGATAAGTATTGAGATGATTTTCCTATTAATGATGTTTCATAATGTGATGGTATGCGGTAAATGGATATAGTTCTGATGAGAAGTGAATGATGCATATTATTTATTTGTTATAATAATGTTGTTGTATGCTCATCATAGATATGATATGCATAGGGATTATGATGTTATGATATGAGGTATATTGACATGTGGTTCATTTATTATGTGATGTCATGATATGTCTTTAATGAAAATATGTTGATGTCATAACTTATGATGGTATTTCATGATGTGAAGCATGTGGAATTACATATAGATTTTATGACATGCAAGAGTTGGCATGTGGATTATTTTCTATGATGTTATGATTATAACTAATGCATTGGATGCATGTTGAGATGTGGTGATTGGCAGGAAATCCACAAATGGGCCAAGAGGGCCAGTTTATTTGATGATCTCGTGGGAGCCCATACCTACGAGGGAGAATATGTAACACCATATGGGCTGGGGACGAACTCAATCAACACTACATATGCCAATGGTTCCTTTGTCTTGTATATCTCTTGATGGATAGATCTTGAAGGGCTGTGGGACCATCTTGAGGAGGCCAAGGGCCTGATATTGTAGGCCAAGTGCCTGTTATTGGATGGGAACGCCGAAGTCTAGAAGTGCGTAAGACTTCGATGCTTGGGGTTGTGCGCCTTAAGTAGCTGTGGAGGGAGTGGGCCAGCCTTGCGAGATGCCCAGAGTCATTGAGTACTGGGACCGGATGCCTGCCTTGGGGCAGATGAGGTCTGAGTCGGGCGCGAGCCTTGGGGCCAGCCTTGACTAGGGACAGACTGGGGAGGCTTATGCCTTGTTCCGAAAGTGGGAAAAGGACATAGATTCCTTGAGATTCCCGGGCGCTCTGATGAACTTTCGATGCCTGCTGGTTATACTAGTTCAGCAGAGGGTGTTGGTCACCCATGAAGTAATAAATAATAAATAATATAATATAATTAAATACTCAACTTCGGGACGAAGTTCCTTGAAGAGGGGGAGTATGTAATGTCCCATAATAATTATAAAATAATAAATAAATATAAAGTAATAAATAATTATAAAATAATAAATAATATAATTTAATTTAATAAATAAGTAAATAAATAAATAGCCAAGAGAATAATAAATAAATAATCAATAAAACATTAAACAATAATTGGAGTTCTAAATAAAATGGTAAATAATAAACTAGAGTCCTAAAACAATAAACAATAAGTAAAGTTAAAGAAATAATTAATTAACCAAAATAAATAAATTAACAAAGAGTTAAACTAAGAAACTAATAAAAAGAAAGTTAAAGAAAGAATTAATTAACAAAAATAAAACAAAGAGTTAAACTAAGAAACTAATAAAAAAGGAAGTTAAACTAAGAGAACACTAAATTAAGTAAAGCTAACAAAAAGCAAGAGAACACTAAATTAAGTAAAACTTAAGTTGCATGTTGACACAGTCACTATGTGCATGTGGTTCCCATTCCATGGTTTGGTCTATTTAATAGACATTGAGGAAGGTTCAAGGCATTCATTCTTTCATACATTCTCTATAGAGAAAGGTATGGTGAGGCAAAGGATACCCTGGCAGTAGTACGTTGATTGAGGGCTCGGGGGTGGCCAGCTGTGGAAAGATTACATATAGCTGAGCCTACGGTTGGGTGGAGAGTTGTCCCCAAAACTCTGTTGCTGTTAGCAAGATTCAGCTAGGAGCCTCAAGTAAGGAAAAGCGCCATTACAGGTAAGTTGACTTGCTTATGTTTCTGAAAATTTCATGATGATTAGTTAAACAATTTATGAGTTGATTATTCATTGTTTATGTGATATAATTAATTGCATGTTTAAATCAGAGTTGTTACAATATAACTAGACTATTAGTAAAACGTTTTATGGATATTCCCAAAAACAGATATACCATACAGTTATAGTAATTATAGATTTGTCAAATAAAATCCTAAAGGGTCTGTTATCCCAATATATATATATATATATATATATATATATATATATATATATATATATATATATATTCAAAAACAAATTATAATATTTAATTTCCTCGAGGTTCTGAGATTTCATGTTTTTAGAGTCTCTTCCATAGCCAATTAGAATATTTTAATGTCTTCCAAGTTCTAGGATTTCATGTTTGCAGCTTTTGATCTGTCCTTAACATTCTCTTTTGGAAAACCACTTAAACACAAAATTTGTCTTCTAGGGAAAAAAAGCTTCTTGCTACCTAAAATGTATTTAGAGGTTGAATATTATCCTAATAATATTTACAGTTGGAATGTTATCTTAATAAAATAGTTAGGTTAGTTGTTATCGTAATATTAAAGTATTAATAGAAGAAATTATAACTTTCATTTCTCGGCCTATGAAAATCTTGTTGTAAAACCACTTAACCACAAAATTTGTCTTCTAAGGGAAAAATGCTTCTTCCTACATAAAATGTATTTAGAGGTTGAATATTATCTTAATAATATTTAGAGTTGGAATATTATCTTAATAAAATAGTTAGGTTAGTTGTTATCGTAATATTAAAGTATTAATAGAAGAATTTATAACTTTCATTTCTCAGCCAATGAACATCTTGGTGTAAGCCATTCTAAGGGAATCTTTAGCTAGATTTCCTTTCTGAGGAAAGGTAAAGGAATAATAAATGTAAAAAAAACATGGTTTTACATGCGTTTTATTGGTATTAATGTCTAAAATATTCATCTACGTGTATGAGTCGAATGAGGGTTTTTGCAAAGCCTAATATAAGAAAAATTGTTTTTTTAATGTAACATGTTATGCCTTTTCGTAGGATGTATTATTATGCATCCACAAAATTGATCCTTCTATGTTAATGACATTTTTAGTTTTATGATTGTTTCACTCAAAATCTAATTTAATGCAATAATTTTAAGAAAGGATTTAAAGTTCCCCAAATTCATATTTATTATTAGATATTTCAAGTTCTCTGCTTCATTATTTTGTGTTCACGTTCATCTTTCCAAATGAAATTCACATTTGCAAGTTTGGTTAACATAATTAAACTCAAATATTTACTAATTATATCATATCTATAACCATTATAAGATATTTTAATGTGATTTAACATATTTTATACTCAATTATTTCCATGAAGCCATTTGTATCATACAAGTTGGTTTAATTTTCTTGAAACTTTTTATATAACACAAATGGCTTTATTTTGTATTATTTTTTGTATCTTTCTGTGAACTAAAGCTAACATGTATTCATCTTTATGTTCGGTCATATTCGGGTTCATTGCTTTTAAAGACATGACTAGATTGATGTGATTATTATTTAAATTTGATAGCTGTGAAGACGAGGATTGAAATTGATGGATTGTGTAATTAAATTTTATAATATCAATAAAGATTTTATTTTGGGAAAATTATGAGAAAGAGCATATGAGTAAATGGTTTTTTTGTTAGGAAAGTTTCTAGGTGGTTAAGTTCACATATTGAATCTTAATTTTCTTTTCCAAAAAGATTTTAGGAGAAATTAATTTTAAAGAAATAACATAATTGGAGAGAAATATTATGTTAATAATTTAGGTGAAGAGAAATGCTAAGTTTGGATAAAAAGTGGAGAAGAGCAGTGCAAGAGAGAAGGACATGCTTTGAACGAAAAAAGAAAGACATTTTCCAATATAAATGAAAAACTTAGGGGGAAAGGTGTAAGGCACAACTTGTTGGTTGGGATGGATGTGCTTTGTCCCATAGTGTTCCCAATAAGCTATTATGGTCAAATAATTTTCACAATGTTACTCATTATCTTTAAAAGGTTGTGTGATCTCCTATTATTTATATATGCATGTTTTCTAGGATTTACCTAATTTTTATATTCCATATGGAATAATTGGTAGTCTTCAAATATGCTAATACAAAGATATCTTGGTAAATTTATGTATAGGATATCTTAGTAGACTTATGTATATGTTATGTTGGAGTTATTGCATATTTATTTCTTGTGCATAATTTACGATTAATACATAAACAAAAGGAAATTAGACATGGAAAACATGCATATATACACAAGTGTATAACTATATGTATTGGACTGGGATAGTGTGGAACTAAGTAGGAATTTAATTGACTTAAATTAAGGTGATCTAGTTGTGAAGGTATAATAATGTATATTCAGTGAAGATTTATTATATGGAAATAAAACATGAACAAATCTATGAAACTAATAAGGACTATAATAGTTATTGGTGGAACAAATTGAAGTATATTAATATTAAAGATACATTTATAAGTGGAACAATAACTTAGCAAAAAACAGACATATATTTGATTACTCTACTAGAAATAACATTGATGGCTAGCCAGCATTAGTTGCAAATATGTCAACACAACTATTCAAAGATGAATAAAGAGACATAGAATAGAAAAAAAACCATTTAACATAATTAAAAAGAAATAAAATAGAAGAGAAACAATTTAACATAATTATATTTACACAAAGATTTTAAATATTTTTCTAACCCACATCCTATCAGTTAAATAAGATTACAATATTTCTTTATTAGTAGTGAATGAATTCCGTAGTCATATTTTAAAAGGAAAACTCGATTTCTTTACCGTGGGAAAACTCTTACGCAATCAAAACGATACCAGAACATTATTTCCAATGGGTGTGAGTGACCATATAATCCCAACAAATTGGAAACATAGAACAAGAAATATGGTCCAACTTAGGTTTTGAGCAAATAGATTTTATATTAAAATAAAATAACAAGCTTGTCATTTTCCAAAGTCTAATTACAAAGACGAGTGGTATAATATTGATCGATACTTAAAGTAATAATCATAAGGGCGTGAAGTACTTTATAATGGAAAATTATTATCATGAAAAAATGGTGATATACTTTCGCAATGGTGGTCCTTTGCTAGAATACATCCATGGTGCATAATACATATGATGTAAACGAATGATCTAGACTAATGCCTCCGTCCCAAACTGTTTGGTAAGAATACCGGGAGTCATCAACGCACTATATTTACGACCCCACCATTGAAACAAATCAGAGGCACGTACAAGTAAATCTTGTTGGAATATTTAAAATTCCAGAACAACAATGGAGAATAAAATTTCCCCTCTTCAACACAGAGAAAAATATTAAAAATTTCTTCACTGGAGACAGAGTTTTCACTGTAAAAACTATTTCATTAAACTTCAAAAACTTGGTTACAAAATCACCTCTGACTGAGGGAATACAAAAGGCTTTGACTGCTTCAAAACACAGTTCAAAACACAACTCACACTCTCTAAAATTTCACTCTAGAAAAATACTCTGTCTCTTCAAAATGAATGAATGCACTGCTGTGCCATTCAAAGTTCTGTTACATTGCTGTGTGTAAAAAAAACTTACAATCTGAACTATGCACTGTTGTGCTATACAAGTCTTTTTACTTCTGCTGTGTAAAAATAATTTAAAACTTACAATACAAAAATGCACACAGGCCCTTTTCATCTATTTTTATAACTCAACACTTTTTACAATATATAAAAAAAACTATTTAAAATAAAAGCTTATTTTAAAAACTTAAAATAAAAGACTAAAACAAAAAAAACGACTATGGCCCACGGCCTCCCTTTTCTTTTGAAAACATTCTTTTCATATATATATATATATATATATATATATATATATATATATATATATATGTTGACTTGTACGCACGACACATTTTTTTTAAACAAACATTAAAACAACCTTTGACCGAATTGAACCGGACTTCAAAGCAGAAATTAAACCCTTTTGCATAAAAATTCTGGGTGCCAAAAAAATTTGCAGACGTCAGCAAAGTTGTGATGCGGAATTTTTATTAAATCCACTTTATAAGTTTTCCCAGGTCTGATTTTTTTGCAATGGTACGGCATAAAAGTGTGATGCGGAATTTTTCTTCAATATGCTTTACGAAATTTCAGGTCTGGAGATTGACTGCTCAATGGTTTTGGCAAGCGGCTCACGTACAAGGTTCTGCAGATAAAATTGGAAGGCGACTGCATGTACGTTGCAGAGCTGAAGGTAATTTCAACACTCCCCCTTACTTTCAGCTGCTGGGTTATCAGTCATACCCAGACATTTCCTCAAAAACTCAAAACTCTTCTGCCCCAATGGCTTGGTCAGAATGTCTGCAAACTGCTCCTGAGTTCTGCAGTGTTCCAAAACAATTTGACCATTGTTTACCAATTCTCTGATGTAATGAAACTTTGTGTCAATGTGTTTCGTTCTCTTGTGAAACACATAATTCTTTGATAATGCAATAGCTGAGCTATTGTCACAATAAATCACTGTTCCTTTTACCTGCTCTTGGCACAAACTTCTTAACATCCTCCTCATCCAAATTGCTTGACACGCTGCTGCTGTGGCTGCCACATATTCTGCCTCTGCTGTAGACAATGCTACAATGGGTTGTTTTTTAGAAGCCCATGAAATTTCTCCTGAACCCATGTGAAAAACATAACCGGAAGTGCTCTTCCGATAATCTACACTTCCATCCCAATCACTGTCACTGTATCCAACTAAATCTGAATTTTCTGAAGCATTATATAAAATACCAAACCTTTTTGTACCTTTAACATACCTCAGAATTCTCTTCGCTGCCTGCCAATGTGCATCCTTTGGCTTCTCCATAAATCTGGAAATTAAGCTAACAGCATGCATTATGTCGGGCCTAGTTGCAGTCAAATACATGAAGCTGCCAACTATGCTCTTATACAAACTAGGATCAAAATCCTTGCTGCTGTCCTCTCTGTTGAGTTTTAATCCCATCACTGTGGGAGTGATCGCTGCCTTGCTCTCCTGCATATTAAATCTTTCTAGCACTTCATTAACATATTTTTCCTGTGAGATAAAAATCCCATTTTCATCTTGTTCTACTTCTATTCCTAAGAAGTATTTCAACAAACCCATGTCAGTCATTTCAAATTCTTCTTTCATGACTGTTTTAAAATTTTCAATAAGGTAATCATCATTACCTGTGAAAATAACATCATCAACATATAAAACCACAATCAACATTTTACCATCCTTTTCTTTGATGTAGAGGGTGGGTTCTCCCTCACACTTTTCAAATCCATTTTCCAGTAGATAGGAATCTATCCTACTGTACCACGCTCTTGGCGCTTGCTTCAGCCCATAAAGAGCTTTCTTCAACTTGCACACTTTGTGCTCTTGACCTTTCTTTTCATAGCCGAGAGGTTGTTCAATGTAAACCTCTTCCATTAACACTCCATTTAGGAATGTTGACTTCACGTCCATTTGGTAAACTTTCCACTTGTTTTGTGCTGCTATGGACAGCACTGCTCTCATGGTTTCCATTCTAGCAACCAGTGCGAAAGTTTCCTCATAATCTATCCCATGCTTTTGCTTATACCCTTTGACGACAAGTCTTGCCTTGTGTCTCTCTATTTTTCCTTCTGCATTACTCTTGGTCTTGTAGACCCATTTAACTCCAATGACATATTTACCTTTTGGGAGTTCAACCAAATCCCAAGTCTTGTTTCTTTCTATGGCATTAATCTCCTCATCCATAGCTTCTATCCATTTCTTATCCTTAATATCTTCTTCAAAATGAAGAGGATCATCAACATGACAATATAAAGCAAACAAAGAATTGATGCCTTCATTTGCTACCTCTTGTGCATAAATGTCATTCAAATTTCTGAACTTCTTACCTCTTTCACTAGGTGTACAAATGCTTGAAGAAGCACTTGAATTTCCTCCTTGTGGTGTGCTTGGAGAAGAACTCTCATTTCTTCTCAAGGGTGTCTCTTGCTGCTCTTGTGTTGGTGCTGTTGTTTGGGGATGTATTTCAGCCAATTCATCATCATCTTCATCATGAGATAAACAATGTTTAACATTCATTGTTTTCTCTATGCTTCCATCCCAAGCTTCCTCCTCAATAAACTGAACATCTCTGCTCACAATAAACTTCTTGGTGGATGGGTTATATAACCTGTAGGCCTTGGATTCGTCACTGTATCCAATGAAAATACATTTCTCCCCCTTGCTGTCCAACTTCTTCCTTAGCTGATCCGGAATGTGTGCATAAGCCACACATCCAAAAACCTTCATATGTGTGACACCTTGCTTTGTGCCACTCCATGCCTCTTCTAGCACTTTGTTCATCACTGCTTTTGTAGGGAACCTATTCAAAATGTATGCTGCACAATGTACAGCTTCAGCCCAATAATCATTAGGCAAATGTTTTTCCTTTAACATACTCCTCACCATGTCCATTATGGTTCTATTCTTCCTTTCGGCTAGTCCATTTTGCTGCGGAGTATATCTAGTTGTAAACTGCTTTTGAATACCATTTTCTCTACAAAAACGTAGAAAATATTTAGAGATATACTCACCTCCTCTATCAGTCCTTAGGACTTTGATGTGCAGCCCACTTTGGTTTTCCACAAGTGCTTTGAAATTGCAGAATTTTTCAAACACTTCACTTTTATTTTTCAAAAAGTAAACCCAATTTTTTCTTGTAAAATCATCTATGACTGTTAACATGTAGTGGCTGCTAGCAAGCGATGGAGTTTGCATCGGTCCACACAAATCTGAGTGGACAATCTCTAAGGGTGCCTTTGCCCTTATGCTTTTCCCGAAAGGAAAACTTTCTCTGTGTTGTTTCCCCAAGATACAACCTTCACAAAGGCTGTTTGGTTTCTCTATCAATGGTAAACCTCTTACCATTCCTTTTTTGTTCAACAAATTAAGACCTCCAAAGTTGAGATGTCCAAATCTCAAGTGCCACAACCAATTTTCATCTTTTGGTTCGCTTTGAATAGCCTCTTTTGCCACTACTGCTATCTTTTCTTCATTCTTCAAATCTGCTCTCATTCTAAGAGGGAACATCCTGTTCCTTGTCATCTTCACTTCAGCAATACATTGTTTGCTGGGTGGTTTGTCCATGATGGTACAAACATCATCCTAAAAAAATACATTGTACCCCTTTTGAACAAGCTGTCCAATACTTAAGAGGTTACACTTCATTCCTGGAACATAATAGACATCTGCTATGGATTTCTTTGCACCTTTCTTTGTTAGAAAATTTACATTCCCTTTTCCCATAACAGACACTTTACTATCAGTCCCTAGTGTGACTTGTGACTTCACACTCTCATCTAGCATAGAAAACATTGCTAAGTTTCCTGTCATATGGTTACTGCAACTGGAGTCTAGAAACTATAAATCCTCATTCTTTTCTTCAGCCATATTACAAGCCAAAAACAAATTATCTTGGCTGAGATTTTCTCTAGTGAAATTTGCACTAGTTCTACTTCCCATATCATGCTGCTTCTTTCTACATTCATTAGCATAATGACCATATTTTTTACAATAGTGACATTGGACATTGGACTTATCATACCTCTGTACTTGAGCATTCTGCTGACCACTCTGTTGGCTGCTGCCTTGGCCTTGATGCTGATTTGGATTGCTGCCTCTTCCTTGAGCATTTGCTGGACTGTTCCTTCCACCTCTGTTTTGGCTTCTGCCTCTTCCTCTTTTGTTTCCTCTGCCTTGTCCTCTTCCTCTTCCGAAAGACATCTGGGTCTTAAAGGCATGTTCTAGAGATGAGTTTTCACTCCTACCCAATCTCTGCTCATGAGTCATCAGTGATGCATGTAGCTCATCCACTGTGAACTTTGTGAGATCTTTAGTCTCCTCTATGGTGGTGACAATCACATCGAATCTTGAGGGTAGACTCCTCAAGAGTTTTTCCACAATCCTCTTCTCTTCAAGAGTCTCTCCATGAGATCTTATTTGTGTGACCATTCCAATCACATGAGTGAAGAATGAGTCAATAGTATCCGACTCTTTCATACAGAGAGTCTCAAAGTCTCTCCTCAACAACTGAAGTTTTGTTGTCTTCACTTTTTCCATGCCTTGATAGGCTGTCTTGAGAGTTTCCCATGCTTCTCTGGATCTCTTGGCTGCTGCTATCCTTGGAAACACACTCTCATGCACTGCCTGATACAATAAGAAGAGAGCCTTGGATTCTTTCTTCCTATTGCTCTTCAGCAACTCTCCTTCTGCCTGAGTTAAATCTTCAAACTCTTCTTCATTTGCTGGCTCTTCAAAGCCATCCTCAACAAATTCCCATAAGTCTTGGGAGACAAATAGAGCTCTCATAGTTATTGACCAGTAGTCATAATTTTTCCCATTAAACATTGGGAGATGAACATTTCCCATACCCATACCAGTGCTGGCTCCAGCCATTCTGCACTCTTAACTGTGATTAAAAAAAACTTGACTCTGTATGTAAAACAGCTCACTGTTCTGCAACAGTGACTCAAAAACTGTATAGAGAAATACCTTTGGATTCTTTGGCTGAGTCTTCACACTGCTGGAGAAGCTGCTGCAACTAAGAACTCCTTTCCTTCAGCTTCTTTGATCTTCAAAGAGCCTGGACTAGCTCCGATACCATGTTGGAATATTTAAAATTCCAGAACAACAATGGAGAATAAAATTCCCCCTCTTCAACACAGAGAAAATATTAAAAAAAAATTCTTCACTGGAGACAGAGTTTTCACTGTAAAAACTATTTCATTAAACTTCAAAAACTTGGTTACAAAATCACCTCTGACTGAGGGAATACAAAAGGCTTTGACTGCTTCAAAACACAGTTCAAAACAACTCACACTCTCTAAAATTTCACTCTAGACAAATACTGCCTTCAAATGAATGAATGTGATCATTGGCATATTCAAAGTTCTCGTTTACATTGTCAGGTAAAAAACTTCTGATATCTTTATGTAATCGCATATACAAGATTAGAGTCTTTTTACTGTAAAAATAATTTAAAACTTACAACAAAAATGCACACAAGCCCTTTTCAATCTATTTTTATAACTCAACACTTACAATATATAAAAAAACTATTTAAAATAAAAGCTTATTTTAAAACTTAAAATAAAAAAAAAAAAAAAAAAAAAAAGACTTAAAAAACAAAAAACGACTATATCTACTTCGGCCCTTTCTTTTTTGAAACATTCTTTTCATATATATCTAAAACATATATATATATATATATATATATATATATATATATATATATATATATATATATATATATGTTGACTTGTACGCACGACACATTTTTTTAAACAAACATTAAAACAACCTTTGACCGAATTGAACCGGACTTCAAAGCAGAAATTAAACCCTTTTGCATAAAAATTCCGGGTGCCAAAAAAATTTGCAGACGTCAGCAAAGTTGTGATGCAGAATTTTTATTAAATCCGCTTTATAATTTTTCCCGGGTCTGATTTTTTTGCAATGGTACGGCAGAAAAGTGTGATGCGGAATTTTTCTTCAATCTGCTTTACGAAATTTCAGGTCCGGAGATTGACTGCTCAACGGTTTTGGCAAGCGGCTCACGTACAAAGTTCTGCAGATAAAATTGGAAGGCGGCTGCCTGTACGTTGCAGAGATGAAGGTAATTTCAACAAATCTTACCTACCAAGAATCATTGAAACACTGTAAATAAATGGTGGAAGTTAACGCAGAGAAAACTTATAATATTTCAACAAGTTGCAAATAGTTATTACAGGAAAATTACTCCGTAGGTAATAGTTCCTCAGTGAGCGGTTAACCAGTAACAAAATGAAAAACCCTAGAGCAGAAATCTCGCTGTCGGGTTTTGTTACCCGCACAAACGAGTTAAAAACACAGTTCAATAATAATAATAAAAATAATAATAATAACTTAACTCGGGCTAGGGCTAGGAACCTTCAACAAATACATTTCAGTGTTGGCATTGGGGGCTCGGTTGATGGACGGGTGCTCCCTTCAACCAGTGCCTCTATTTTTTGGATTTATGGGACTTCCTGTGTGGTCGAGGCTATCAGGAAGTCGACCCCGAGGTCTTCTTCTGCGGTCAAAGAAACTTCAGCCTCGCCTGACCTCAAGGGGACAAAGCACCATGGGGACACCATGGCCAATTGTGAGCTTGGAGGTTGTAGTAGCTCGCTCGGGGATCATGCGTGGGATGGTGGCACGTCTAAGGGCGATGGTAGGAGTGGGAGTAGGAGAGTTGTTGGGTGCGAGCATGGGGGCGGAGAACTCCTCGACATAGGGCTCTGCTCTGGGAAATAAAGCAGTTCCCCGATGTAGGGCTCTGCCCTGGGAAATAGAGCAGTTACTGCAGGAAATATTAGAAGCTCAGGACATGACTTGCTGGTAGGAGCATGAGGCGTTAATGGTAGCTATTGAGCCACTGCAATATTTCCAATGCTATTTTTTTGAGTTGGTGGTTTTGGTGTTGTGTGGTCAAACACCCTTTTCAGAAAAATTGAACAAATTGGAAGCATGGTTGACTCAGCTAGAGCAACACTTAGACTCCCTTGGGACAAGGCCAGACAACCTACATCTATTACTTCTGATTATTATCCGTGGTGATTAGGGTGCTATGTATTTTGTTGGTGTTTTGGTGTTTTTGGCCTAATAGGATTAGTAGAGTAGCTCTTAACTTATTTTGGATATTTTCTAATGGTTAGTTGTTGATGATGAACAAACCTTGTTGGGGAGTGACCACTATATTTCTCTTCCTTTGATAATTAACAAAAAGTATGATTGATAAAAAAAAAAATATTTAAATAAGCAATGACAACATTCAAATAATAAGAATATTTAAATATATTAGGTGGAAATGTGAATTTGAGTAACATTTTTTCTTATTTGTTGACATTTTCTTTTTTTAGTTATCAATCAACATTTCATAGTTAGCAATGATTTTTTTCTAAAAAAATTTTAGGTAGACAAATATAGTATTACCTTAGGTTGCTACTATTTTTCATAAATTTTTGTATTAGTTCTCACCACACTTATTAACGATAAAATCTCAAGTGTTCCCCATTTTCTAATTTTCGCTTTTAAAATAATATAGATATTTAACTATATTATATATTTAATGTATTGATGTTAAGGCCCGTGTTGTCCGTTGGACCTATTTTCAAGTTTATAAAGGAGCCGTCAAACAACAATATGGGATGCATAGGGAGCATGTTGAAAGGAACAGACAAACAAGATTCGTTGGTGATTACCTTTCATGTGTGGACTCAGGAAGTCGATAACACCTGGAAATAATTACCACACAAAAAGACAATTGCATTGACTAGCTAGTACGAAAAGTTCAACATATTATATCTCCATTCTTTTCTTGCACTACAAATTCTTTATCAGTAGCCTCTTTACTAGTGGTTCGACATGATATTTTGAGAAACACTTTAACCTGCATACACAAGAGGCCCGGAACATGCACAACAAAAAGAACAATATGCTACTTTAAAGTTAATAACTTGATACTATTTCATTGTATCTTGAAAGCACTACAACTTTCCTGAGTGTGTTATCCTTTATTGTTTTTTCTGAATTCGTGCATACGAAAGATACAACATGGAAAACTAACCTTTTCACCCATGGAAACAATGAACTTCGATCGATTCATCCTTTCACGATGGAGCAAAGATTATTTATAAATAGATTTTATTAACTGTTTCTTTCACTTTGTAACTATCAAGTTAATGCAAAAGTTAATAGACTTTATCCCTTTCGATTTTTAACTTCACAATGTGTAAAAGGTATAATCACTTAGTATAAATCGGAGAAATAGAAAGGGCATCCGGATGGGGGTAGTTCGGCTAACCCCAGTCTCAGCTAATTGCCACTCACGCAAGGGACCAGAGCCCAAATTTATCTAAGAACTGGTGGGTACACAAAGTGGCTTCCTTACCAAGAGAGAAGGTGGGTTTACAGAAAGTCAGGACACCCGTCATACTTGTTGAGTTTCGGGTTCATCTCCTTTCCTTTGAGGTTATTTTTAGCATAGTTTTAGTTCTAGTTTGAAAGGCTTCCCCGGAATGATAAAAGAAATGGTGGGTATTTAACGAGGACAAAGAATAGGTTCCCAAAATAAAGTAGGGGAGGGTAGGAAGGGCTATGATTTATTACCTTTAATTGATGCAATGGAGTACTATATCGACGAGTTTGATGTACTTCTGTTAATATGCCTTGATGGGGAAGAGGAAAACAGAATTTTTAAAAAGGATGATGCCAATAATGCCAGTATCTATGGTGGAACCTGTACCCGCAAGAATAAATGAGACAACGAACATGCCATTTGCTAGAACTATGGGAAAGAAAGTCTTTACCAACTAGATAAGAATGTATTCCGTGTTCGACCATAAGGGAGATATCTACATAGAGATCCTGGTCATCTCTACTAACACTCACAACTTGGAACACATGCACAAATATCGCACTCCCTGTTTGGTATCATGGGTAAAGTTTTAGCCACAAGGAGAAAAGAAGCATTGGCGAGTGAATGGGTTCGGGGTATTTTGTCTCTCAGATGTTGTTTTCTTGGTACTTGTTGGGTGTAATTTCCTATTCACACGAGTTCTGTCCGGGCCTTCTCCCCATGTTCTCAATTCCCCGTTCCCACGATGCAACAACATGGCTAAATGAGTGGGGGTGTCACATGTCCTATAAGATAAAATGCCTCTCTTTGTTGTTTCCCTATGTATGTATTAGCCACACACATCTAAGCACGTGTTTGCCTATTCAATTTTTTTTTGGTTGCTCCAATCCATTGGCGTTCCTCCCATTTAGATATATGACGCCGCTCCAGTTAAAACTTTAGTAAATGTAATATCAAATAGTTAAGGAAAGACACCCTTCACTCGGTTTTGGACGGTGAGGGAGCTAGATTGGGGTCCCTCTCATTTAGACCAGTTGGTGAAGAATGCATCATCAGCTAACACCTCAAGGAAAGTGTCTTAGCGAGTCCTAACTATTGTTTCCTTCTTCACACAACTACACCATATAACATATAACGAATACAAATCTTTAATAGGTTTAATATTTACCTATATTTTTTCTATTCAAGTTTGCTACAACGTCAAGGAGTGTTTTAAGACAATATTTGAAATTATTTTTGGGTAAATTATTTTAACATGAAACCAAAAAAAACTTGTTTATTATCTTAAGTATTATCTTTAAGCAAGTGTCTCAATTTATTGTCTTAAAAAATTCTCTCTAAGGGAAATCTATAACTCAAGTATTATTGTCTTTTAGGAGAAAACTTTGTTTTTGTCTGTCCAAGAAAATAGTTGAGATTAAAGACATATTTTCTTTATAGAGACAATATCTCTTTAACCCTAGCTATTGCCTCTCTAGAGACTATATAAACCCATGAATCCAGAAAAATATATTACCATTGAAATAAATCAATATAAAATCATTTAATTAAAAATAAAATACATATCATTGATTAGTTCATGTTAGTGCACAATGGAATCAAACCATCAACCTCTTATTTATAAGTGAGGTGCTCTTCCATAGAGCTAGAAGACTTTAAAGAAATGATGATTTCCTCTGAAATAAATATACCTGCAATTGCACCACATGTTGCGAAAGAAATGAGGTAAGACAATACCATAGGAAAGAGTAGCCAAGAAGAAAAAAGAAGGCAATACCATAGGAAAGAGTAGTTTAGAAAAAATAAGATGTTGCATCCATGAAGCCATGAGCAATGAAAGGAAAATTTTGCTTCCATGGAAGGGGGTCATGGAGGTATCAATGATATTGATGATAAGAGTTATCAACCAGAAAATTTTGTTATAGATTTTGAAATGGGAAATTGGGGGTGAAGACATATATTTAAGCCTACATAATCTATTCACATATATAACAATTTTGTTATAGATATTGAAATAGGAAATTATGAGTAAAAATCCTTTAGTGATTAATAATCCTCTAAAACAAGCATGAAATGAGCATGTAACTCAAATAATATATTTTAAATATATTCAAGTACAATATATCTAGCATAGATATAGATAAAGAGAATTTTTATTAACAAAAATAGAGTTTACTCCAAGTTCATCTACATATCCGAACACCAATTGCATGCTTCTCAGAAATTGTATATGAAGAACAATAGTCTTGGTATACAAGAAAGTGAATGTCAATTTAATATGGAGACATTTTTTGAAGGAGATATTGTTCTTTATGTTATGGTTTATTTTCTTAACTCCAAACTTGTTTTAGTCTTTCTCGAAAAAAAAATACAAAGTAAATTCACAAATTTAAGTTATTGTTTTATATTTTATAATTACGAATCTAGTTTCTTATTAAAATATTTTACACATCTTAGGTTATTCTAAATTGATCAAGAGTCTAGAACTTTTAGGGTGGTGTTCTATGTCCATTGAAATTCCCATGAGGTCCATCACTATGTATGGGGTACATTGCAACCTTGGATATATTCTGTAAATTGTTACGATTTTTTGCTTATGGCTACGACTTAGTTTTGGTTTTCACCTAGTTATCACGATTCAAAACTTTGTTATCATCTTAGATCCTTATAGCATTAGATATATTCTGTGAGCTAATGTGATGTTTTTTTGTCACAATGACTCAAAAATAGGTTATTAGACCACAATATTGACTTTCTTGTTGTCTGTTTTGTTTATGAACCCTTTAAAAAAACTAGACGAAAATTTGATTTTACAATGTGATCTCCCTAGCATGGGTGGGGTTTTCAAAAATTGGAGAGTAAATTGAGTGGTTATTGTTATAAATTGTTTTGTAAGATGGGAAATTTGGATGCTTTGTAGACAATATGGATGTCATAACATATATATTTTTTGAATGTTTTAGTGTCTCTCGCCACCATGCATCTAATAGGATCCATTTCAACTGAGAACGTCAATACATCACTATGCAAATGATAAATTGTGACATCCCTAGCCATTTTCTTTGATTGTGGATCAAGTTAAAAACTAATAACATATGAAATCCCGGGACATTTTCTTTGGTTGTGGATCAAGTTATAAACTATAATATACACTCTCTTCAGAAGACTCTACATTATATATTGGATGGAGGGAAATGTTATGATAAAACTTGTTCAAAAAACCCCTTAGTGTTGTCTCAACTTACTCTATTTTTAATCACATAGTGTCAATTTTGTAAAACTATAATCTACACTAAGGACTGAGTGGGTTTTTTATTTTGTAAGTTTTATTTGGAATTGAAAAATAAAAAATTTTAAAAGCTAAAATTATGTAGTGAAAAATTAAAGATATGTATATAGTTTTTTTTTTTTTAATGGAAGAAATTTGATATTCATTAACAAAAAAAAAATGAAAGAGTATGTATGTAGTTAAAAACTATTATGTACTTATAAACTATTACAATTAAGTAATTAAAGGTAAATTTAGTGTTATTTAAGAAACGATAATTATGAACATTCATCATTATTGCTCAATATAAATCATGTCGTGTGAAATAATTTGAAAATTTAAAAAAGATCACATATTTTTAAAAAAATCATTATTAATTTAAATTTTTATATATTAATAAATACTACTCATAAATAATAAAACAGTTGTAATATGAATAACATATAACAAAAAAAACCATGTATTTTTGGAATAATAAAATAGTTGTAACAATAATAATATAGAACAAGAAAAAATATGTATGTTTGGATGTATGAAAAATTAGATACATTTTATTAAGTAAAATTGTAAAAGAATAATGATTATAAACATTTAAAAATAGTTTTATTAAATAATTAGTTTAGATCTATATTATTGATGAGACGGATCAATGAAATTTGCATATCAAGACATTTTATCTCTCTTGGTTGTTGGTAGATCTACATTTAGGCCATCTTAATTTCCCCCTTTAGATAAACTACATTCCACATGAGTACGATGGGTCAATACCATGGGTTGTTTTTATAGTTTAGTATTATTTTAATTATTATTTTAATTTTTTATTGTATCTTGACCTAGTTAAAATGTTCATTACATTATGCCAATGTTTTTATTTAATTTACTTTTATTTTATTTTTGTGTAATTTGAAAAAGTCACCAAAACCTAAATTCAATCTAACTTGTTAAAAAGAAAAAAAAAATAAGATTATAAAAAACATATATAAAACTATTTACTTGTGGATCTAATGGCCTCAAACATTTCAATCATCTAACATTTGATCCAATGACTCAGACATGGACACAGTGAAAGGTAGGGGAGCTGTTTTCAAATAGGATTAAAAAGAAAAAAAACCTAACATTATAAAAAACATATATAAAACTATTTACTTGTGGATGTAATGGCCTAAAACATTTCAATCATCTAACATCTGATCTAATGACTCAGACATGGACACACTGGTAGCTAGGGAGTTGTTTTCAAATAAGAATGCCTTATGGCGTAATTAACTACCCATATTGTGGAGTAGAGATACCACATTCCGAAAGCAATATAGTTGATTTTTACACCCTCTAAATAGATAGAGACTTTCGTGGGAACCCAAAAACTAATTCATGAGCCCACATCTAATGTTCATTGAGCCTATAAAATTCATAAGTTAAATTATTTATTGTTATTTCCTACAAATGTTGTACATTATACTTGGATTTAAGTCTTCTAGGTATTCAATTGAATCAACTTGTCTCATATTAAATAGGGTTGTGGAAACCTCAGTTGTGATTTCCACCTTTGAAAGGCAATACAATATTAGTTTAAATAATTGAAAATTTGGGGTTGAGTCAAGCGACACCTATTCCAGGCACTGAGGGAGGTTACTTGCTGGGATGCTTATGTTTACTCATTGCAGGAAAAATACGAGTTATATAGAAAACCATTAAATTTTGGTTGCTATGATTTAATTGACTCGCATGTATGAATTAAAAGGGAAGCAATAGAAGGATGCATGCAAATGCTTTCTTTGGAAAATCCAACAAGGAAAAAAGGACAAAAAAATTAAAGAGGAAATGGGGTGCTAGCTTGGGAGGTGTGTCTTCCACCCACTGCAGGATGCTAATCAATAAAAACATATGAGGAATACATGGAGAAGTGGAACAGTCCTTATTTTTTTAAAATACTATGGCACAAAGTTCACTCTCAAAGGGAGTGCAAGATTCAATGAAAGAGGAAATGGGAATCGAGGAAGGAGAGACGAAAATTTGACTTGCTGGGAAGAAATTACTAGAGCAAGAAAGTATTCATTCAAATGGTGAGATAAGGAACTAAAATAATGATGCAGAGAAAAGGGGAGTTTTTGAAACAACACAACTAGAGAAGGAGAGAATAATGACAATCAAACAAAAGAAAAGGGATGGAATTGCATACAACAGTAAACTAGGAAGGCTCAAGAAGCTTGGAAGAGAGAGAACACAGAGAGAAGACCAAGGAGGAAGAGACATATTTCAGTTGCCACGAAGTCATGACGAAATTTCCTCTTAAGTCCCCATTGGCTATAGGGTGGAGATGGTGATTCTCATAAATTCCATACGGGAAGGGGTGGAGGATTTATTCATGGGAAAATTATTGTATGGTTTTTCGATGGATTCCTTGTTTTATTTTTGTTTTCTCATGGTTATGGAGTCCCCAAGTTGGGTGGAACAATGATGTTTATTGTAAAGGGTAGATACAACAAGTCTTTGGATTCCCTGTGCATTTTGTCACTTGAAACTAAATTGGGGTTGTAAGTGGGAATATCTCTATAATTCCTGGAGTAACTAGAGGTTTTGTTTCAAACCTTGAGAAAAAGGTCCCTCAATCTCTGGAATCTAGCTCAAGGGTGATAGCTACAAGTGATAAGTCGCTGTAATTATCTATGGTTGGGTGGAGAGCCATAATCCGAGATGTAGTTTCCCAAACTTATTAGATAAGTGTTCGTTTTGTATTTTCTATAATAATGAATTTGTGTTACATTTTGGCTTGAAATGTTGCAAACTACATGAGACATGATTGTTTTAGTGTTATTTATAGGGTTGAATATTGTGTTGGGTTAATGTTTAGAGGCACTGGGATAATGTGTAATAATATTGGTTAAGTCGTAGTAATACTTAGCATGGGACTTATTTCTTATTGCAGTATGGTTACTACATTGATTAAAATATTTCATTATCATGGTTTTTTCTTGTAAGGTGGAATATTGAGAATTTGTTCCTACTTTATCCTTATTGACCTGTTATTTTATATGAGGGTCTTATTCAATTCGTTAGTGGTGTATACTATGGTGTTAGGTATACATTTGCAATTTATCAAGGACTCGGTCCAATGGATATATATCTTGTGTTATTTAAGGCATGGATTCATGGGTTGGTTAACTTGACTTTATTCCCTTGTACTTCCAAAAATGTTGTATTTCTATTCTATATTAGGGTATTTTTTAAAGATTTACTATTTTTCCTATATATAGCATTGTAGGTGACTATTTTGGTTTGAAATTCATACGTATAGAATGTAAGCTAACATTCAATAAAGAAACATGTAATTTACTATATATATATATATATATATATATATATATATATATATATATATATATATATATATATATATATATATATATATATATATTGGTGAATTTCATCCATTTAATCATATATGCATAAAAAATAGGTGATTTATTAATGAATTTGGTGTATATTTTTTCAAAAATGTCTAAAAATAGCCCATTTCTGAAACCTCGCCCAAAATGTTTCCATGTTATATATGCATTAATGTCAAATGTTTAAAGGCTAGGAGGCATACTTTGTATGTTGTCCTAGTGCAGAGACGACGTGGTGAATCCTTGCTTGAATGTCAGGTTATAACCATTATGCTTAGCATAACTGGTACTCCACTAGTGAGTATTAATATATTGGTAACTTTTGTTAGGACATTGGTTACGAACCTCTATAAATTGTTGTATCATTCTCCTTATGTAGGGAATGATATATATATATATATATATATATATATATATATATATATATAGATATATAGATATATATATATATATATATATATATATATATATATATATATATATATATATATATATATATATATATATATATATAGATATATAGATACACACACACACACACACACATAATCATCTAGGTGGGTGCAGTACAAAAAAGGTTGAATGTTGTGTGTGGTATGAGCATTGGAAGCTCTTCACGAGTCTTCGAGATTGTAGTATTGAATACTAGATGACTATTCGTGTGACCCATGCCTAGAATACCCATTCATAGTAAGTAAATTCGTATAGGCTTGTAATAATATCAATCATGTGCTTATGTATATGAATTATACCTATAATCAAACTGGAAATGGAAATTTCGTACGTAATTGTAGAACATTGATTCCTTTGTACTTTCCTAGGCAAAATATTATTTTTGGTTGTTTTAATAATATTTTTATGTTTTTTCTTCAAGAGATGCCTTTTAATCTCGGGGCTAAGATCAACTTATTGCTCATAAGATATTTAGGACACAAGGAACCATATATATCGGACAATATAAATGAAAAAGTCCTTTGCTAGGTCTGTATAATACTAGTGTAGCCCCCTTATTGTTATTTCTTTGCCCCCATATTGTTATTTTTGTTCCCCATAGAATCCCACTATTATTATTTTTGTGCTCTATATTGTTTTCAAGTCCAAAGTTCGAAACAGTAACACATGGTACTCTGTAGAAGTTCACTTTACTGAACGATTCCATATTTAGGTCATCATGGAAGATTGGGAATAAATTTATCTTGAAGAATCCAAATTTGGTCTAACCTATGGCAATGAAAATAATACTCAGAAGGATACCACGGGAACAAGTTTCAGAACTTGGAGATCCAAAATCACAAAGATACATTAGTTTCAATATTGAGCTCCTTAAAAGAAACAAAAAGAAGTGCATTTTTTAATTTTTCATAAATTTTGTCTGAAAATTTAGTTTAAATTAATTCAAAGGCCATAGAGAATAATATATATCATCTTTTGATTCCAAAATTCCTTGAAAAAAAAAAGGACACACCTAGTAAGGAAACATAAAATTTTTCTATGGCGCATGAAGAAGAGGAAAAAATGCAACATGATATATCAAAATTACAAGATCAAGTGCAACAAATTTTACTCTCAAAAAAAGTAAAAAAAAAAAATTGGAAGGCATGATGAATGTTAAGATAGATGGTATAAAAATGGACATGGGAGTTTTGAATGATGGTTTAAACGGAGACATGGAATAAATGATGAATGTCAAGATAGAGGGGTTAAAGGAAGGTTTGGAAAAGTTGTTAGAAGAAATTCTTCCCAATGGTGACAATTTAATCTGTGAAAATCATGATGAGGACAAAAGGAATATGAATTATGATTTTAGAGACTCAATTGTTGGGTTTAAGATCCACCATATTCCAAATATAGATGTGAGGAATTTTGATGACAAGGATCGGGTAACATGGATACTAGAGATGGAGCAATATTTTGATCTCCATGATGTGTAACACTAAAAAAATGTACACTTTACTACTTTATATTTAGAAGCCAATCAGTTTATATGGTATTGATTGATTTTTTCTCATAAAACACTTGTCACTTGGTCAAATTTTATGGATGAAATGATAGAAAATTATGATGATACAAAGAGAAACACCTTCTTTAGCCAATTGATAAATCTCAAACAAAAGGGTTCAATGGTGGAGCACATTGAGGACTTCCAAAAATTGAATATCAAGGTAACTGATATTCCAAAGGAGCATAGGAATTTTGTTTTCATACGTAATTTAAAGGATAAAATCCAACATGAGGTTCTCCTTTGGGAACCTGATTCATTAGAGAATACATTCAGGATGGCAAGAAAAGTTGAAAGAAAAATTATGTAAAAAGGGAAGTCTACCACTCACAACTATAAATATGGAAGTGTCTATAATCCTACCTTTCCACAACCTATAAGTTTAGAACCATAATAAATGGAGTAAAAAATAGAAAAAGGGATTTTGTATAGTTGTGATATAAAATATACTAAAGGTCATAAGTATGCTGAGACAAAATTATTTTACATAGACTATGAAGAGGATGAAGAAAAGAGACAATAAATGTGAAAAGAGGATGCTATACCCTAGGAACCAACCCTAGAGAAAGAAGAAATGAATCCAACCATAACTTGTAATGCATTGGGAGGAATTACCACTCCTCAAACGCTTAAGATAAAAGGATATATCAATAATAAAAAGGTAATAATGTTGATTGATTCGGTTAGTACCCATAATTTTAATCAGTGTAAGATAGCCAAGGAATTGAATTAGTTCCTATATCCAACACCATAGTGTCAACTGATGGTTTCAAATGGAGGAACTATAAATTTCTCTATGAAGTTTCATAATATCAAGCTAACCATGGGGGAATATGTTTTGAATAGTCCAATGTGCCTTGAATTCTAATGGGCAGTGCTAATGTTATACTAGGATTCTAGTGGTTATAATATTTGGGGATGATAACTTCAACAATTTTTCTCAAGTTTTTTTTGGGAAGGAAAGGAATTTGAATTAATGGGTATTGTATGGATATCGGGAAATATAATCAACTCTAATTTCATGAAAAATATTCCAAAGAAAGAAAAATGAGGTGTAATTTTACAATTATGGTCATTGGAGATTCAAACATCGAAATCATCTATTTCTCCAGATCTCCAAAAATTATTGGAAAATCATTCAAAGGTGTTTGACCCTCCAAAATTCCTCCCACCTATTCGCGATCGCGATCATGCTATTCATTTGATTATAGGAAGTGCTCCTCCAAACATCATGCCTTACATATATCCTTATGCCCAAAAGAGTGAGATTGAACGTATGGTTGTAGAAATGCTGGAGGCTGATATACTTCAACTGGGTCAACGTTATTTCTCTGCTCCAATAGTATTCATGCACAAGAAGTATGGATCATGGCATATGTGTCCAAATTATAGGGAGCTCAATAAGGTCACTATTAAATATAAATTTCCCATTACTGTCATTGACGAATTGTTGGTTTAATTACATTGGTAAATTTACTTCATCAAGTTGGATCTTCATTCAGGATAGCATCAAATTAGAATGAATACCGAAGACATTGCGAAAAGAGCATTCAAAACTCATGAGGGTCATTATGAATTTTTCGTAATTTCTTTTTGCCTTACTAATCCACCTTCCACATATCAAGGTTTGACGAATTCCATTTTCAAACCTTTCCTTAGAAAATTTGTGTTAGTATTTTTTTATGATATACTAATATAAAAAAAGCCTTGGAAGGATCATGTTCAACATGTTGAGAGGGTTCTGAAACTATTGGAGGAGAAACAATTATATACAAAAAACCTTTAAATGTTTCTTTGGAGTAGAGGAGGTGGAATGTTTGGTTCATATTGTATCTAATGAGGGTGTTAAGGTAGACCCTATAAAAATTAAATCAATTAAGGAATGAAAAATAACAACAAACATAACGCATCTTCAAGGATTTTTCAGGTTGACAGGGTATTATTGCAAGTTTGTTAAGAATTATGGGAGAATAGCGACACCTCTAACATCACTATGAAAGAAAGATGAATTTTCTTGGACTCTAGAAGCACCTAAGGACATTAAACATCTTAAAGAGGCAATGTGGAAAGCACCAGCCATGTCGACGCTAGAATTCACAAAAACCTTTATTGTGGAATGTGAGCCCTCAGGAAATGGAATTGGTGCAGTTTTAATGCAAGAAGGAAGGCCCATTTGTTTTGAGATTCGTCGAATCAAAAGGAAAGTATTTACACAAACATATTTATGAGAAGGAAATGTTGTAAATACTACATGCACTAAAGAAATGGTGACCTTACCTAATGGAAGAAAATTCAAGGTGAAAACAGATCATGATAGTCTTAAATACTTTTTGTAACAAATATTATCTTCAAAAGAGTAGAAAAAATAAGTCACAAAGCTATTGGGTTATGACTTTTAAATGATCTACAAAAAAGGGAAGAAAAATGTTGTTGCAAATGCACCCTCAAGAAAGGATGAGGATTTGGTGTCATTGCTTTATGACATTTGTATTATCCAACCTGACTAGATAACCAAAGCAAGGGATGAATGGAAGAATGATGAATAGGTGTGTAAACTCATTCAAAAGATGCAACAAGATCTGAGTACATCTAAAACATTTTTCTGGAAAAAAAATTATTATGGTACAAATATCACTTATATATTTGTAAGAATTCCCAACTCAAACAAAATATTCTTTTGGAATTTCAAACCTCTCCCTTAGGAGGGAACTCAAGAATTTCAAAACCTTACCACAGGGTCAAGAAGGAATTTTCTGGGATGGACTTAAATATGATATTCAAAAATTTGTTATAGAATATTTTGTTTTCCAACAAAATAAAGTTTATACAATTAATACCCCATGTCTGTTACAACCTTTAGCCATTCCAAGTCAGCAACGGGAGGAGGTATCAATGGATTTTATCATATGTTTACCCAAGTATGAAGGAGAGAGTGTCATCATAATGGTAGTTGATAGACTTACCAAGTATGCACACTTTTATGCATTATCTAATCCTTTTAAATCTAGTACAGATATTACTACATCTATGGAAAAAATTAAAAATCTTCACGAAAATCGAAAGATTATAGTAAGTGACAAAGATTCCATTTTCACTAGAAATTTTTGAACGAAATAATTTTATTGTCTAGTCACTCAATTAGCTCATAGCTCATCTTATCATCCTCAATATGATGGGAAAAAGGAGATATTAAACAAATGTTTGGAAGGATATATTCGTTTCTTTGTATTTGATAAACAAACACAATGGGTCAAGTGGTTAACTCTAGCTGAATGGTGGTACAACACTTCCTTCCATACTACAACAAAAATGACCCGATTTATGGCACTTTATGGATATCATCCACCATCCATCACATCATATTTAATAAAAAATTCTAACGTTCAAGTAGAGGAAGATCACATCGAGCATCAACAAGCTCTCCAATTCTTAAAGGATAACCCCACTTTGGTGCAGAATCAAATGAAACAATAGGGAGATAAACATCACAGTTAAATAAGTTTTGATGTAGGTGACTCGAAATTTTTACTGATACAACCATACAAACAAATGTCATTCATGCAAGCTAATAATGATAATAAATTATCAGTCAAGTAATGTGGACCTTACAAGGTGTTTCAAAATATTGGTACTATAGCTACAAATTCGAGCTACCTGCATCTTCTTGAGTACATCAATTTTTCCATGTTTCATGATTAAAGAAGGATATCGATGACGAGCTTCTAGTTAAAATCGTGTTGCCAGAACTTGACGAAGAAGGAAAAATCATATTTGAGCCTAAACTAATCACGGAAAAAACAACCTGATGGCTACAAAATCGATCAATTTAAGACTATCTCATTAAGTGGAAAAACTTACCCACTGAAGATTCCACATGGGAGGATGAGGGTTTTATACAAAAGCATCTAAAACTACTCAAGCATTAAGGAAAACACCATTTTTAAGGAGAGGGGCATGTTAGGTCCCTATAATACTAGTGTAGAACCCTTATTGTTATTTTTCTGCCACCATATTACTATTGTTGTGCCCCATAGAATCCCACTATTGTTATTGTTTTGCCCTTAAATTATTATTCATTTGTAGTCTTTGATTATATTGTGACCCCTTAGAATCCTATAGATACAAAGTAGGTCTTGTAATTTGTATCATCGAATAATTGTTCATTTTTATAATGTAAAGGAGGTTTCCCCTTCGAACAGTATAATTTTTAAGTCGTTAATCTACATTTTCTTCTATTTTGTTAGATGGTTGCATAACATCCATAGCCTAAATTGATAAGTTCCTAGTATAAATGGACAAGTACCTAGTTTTGATGGATAACCCTCTTTTTTGTGTCTTGTATTTCATTACTCAAGAACATCGATATGGTATCCTTATTGTGAGAGCAGGAGGGATATCATCTATGAATGCTTCATAAAATCCCAAGGGCAAGAGTCAGGCATTTTCATAGGTCCAAACTCTTATAGAGACACCATGATAGAGCCATGGAAAAAATCATCGCAATAAAGTTAATGTGCTATGCGCAACATAAGTTTTCAGTAGAACCATTGTGGCCTTGACTAGACATACTTATGTGTGTATGTAGGAGGATTTCACTTACCTTATCACAACCCAAGATTATATCATTTTAGTATGAGATAACATGCGATATGAAACCATAATAGGGCCTTATCATTAATATGCTTCCTTACCTCAACACCATTGATCTAGAAAATAAACCTAATTCATGTATAAGTGAAAACGTTAGCTAAATGAATGGTTGGGACTAAGCAGAGAGATCTATGGCTCAAAAGAAACTTGGAATGACATAATCATAGGAAGGTTGCATCTATGAAGCCCAAAAATTGTCATGTAAGGGAACACCCTAGCTAAAAAATACCGAGCTAGTGTGGAAATGGCGACAACGTGGAGTAGACTGAGATGAATTTGTTATGGAGCTAGCTCACAAAATAGAAGAAAATATAGAATAATGACTTTAAAAATAATCTCTTCGAGGGGAAAACCTAATTTTGCATCACATAAATGAAAAATTCTTGGATGATTCAAATAAAAAAACATCCTTTCTATATATACCGGTCTAAGGGGTCACAATATAGTTAGAGCCTACATAAAAATAATAATATAAGGGCACAATAACAACACTAATGGGCTTCTATGGGGCACAATAATTACAATATGGAGACTATATGGGAGTATCAATAACAATAAGGGGGCTACAATAAAAATAACAGTAAGGGGATACACTACTATTATAGGGATATAACATGCCCCTCTCCTTCAAAAAAGTGTTGTCCTGAATGCTTAAGTAGTTATGGATGCTTCTATATAAAGTTCTCATCCTCCCATGTGGAATATTTAGTGAGTAAGTTCTTCCACTTGATGAGATACTATGAAATTGATCGATTTCCTAGTTGTTAAGTTTTTGTTTTTTTGACTTCTTCAGGTTCCACTATGATTTTTCCTTCCTCGTTAAGTTCTAACAATATTTTATGACCTGGGATCTTGTCACCTATAACCTTATTTAAGCATGAAACATGGAAAACTGGGTGTACTCAGGAAGATGCAGGAATCTCTAATTTGTATTCATAGTATAAATATTTTGCAACACCTTGTAAGGACCATAGTACTTTGGTGATAATTTATTATCCTTCTTAGCTTGATTGAGGAAATTTTTTTTGTATGGTTGTAGCCATAAAAATACCTAGTCACCTACATCAAAATGTCTTTCGTTGCGATGTTTATATGCTTTTTGTTTCATTCAATTCTGTACTAAAGTGAGGTTATCCTTTAAGTGTTCGACAACTTGTTTTTGATGCTCGATGCGATCTTCCAGTGCTTGAACCTTATAATTTTATCTTAAATATGATGTGATGGATGGTGGGTGATATCTAGAAAGTGCAATAAATGGGGTCATTTGTGCTACTATAGGGAAGGAAGTGTTATACCACCATTCAACCATAGGTAACCACTTGACCCCTTCTGTTTTTTTATCAGATACAATGAAATAAAGATATCCTTCAAAACATTTGTTCGCTATCTCAGTTATCCCATCATATTCAAGATGATAAGATGAGGTATGAGAGAATTGAGTACGCAGACAAGAAAATAATTCCATTTAAAATGGGATCTGTGTCCCTTACAATAATCTTTGGGTTTCCATGTAGGTTTTAAATTGTTTCAGTAAATGCAATAGAAATTATATTGGCTTTAAATGGATGATATAATTCACAAAAGTGTGCATACTTTGTAAGTCTATCAGCTACCACCATGATGACACTCTTTCCTTTTGACTTGGGTAATGTCGTGATAAAATCCATTGAAACTTCCCCCTAAAGTTGACTTGGAATGGATAATGGTTGTAACAGACCCGGGCTCTTAATTGTCTCAACGTCTTTTTTTGGAACACCGAACATTCTACCACAAAATTTTGAATATCATAATTAAGGCCATCCCAAAAACATCCTTCTTGACCTAGTGGCAAGTTTTTAAAAATCCAGAATTCCCTCCTAAGGGAGAGTTGTGCAATTCCAAATTAATCTTTTGTTTGAGTTGGGAATTCTTACAAAGATATAAGCGATATTTGTACCATAATGAATCATTTTTCCAACTAAAATTATGATATGTAGAGGGATGTTGCTACAACATTTGAATGATTGTCCACACTTATTCATAATTCTTCCATTCATCCCTTGCTTCGGTTATCCAATTTGGTTGGATAATAGAAACGAAACAAAAAAATGCTTCCACATTCTCATCCTTTGTTGAGAGTGAATCTAGAACAACATTTTTCTTCCCTTTTTTGTAGATGATTCCAAAGTCATAACCCAACATCTTTGTGACCCATTTTTTCTTCTCTTTAAGAGATAATATTTGTTCTAGAAAATGTTTAAGACTATCATGATATGTTGTTACGTTTAAGTGTCTTCCCATTTAGTAATTTCGTCATTGTTTTAGTGCGTGTAGTATTTCCAACATTTCCCTCTCTTAAATAGATTTTTGTAAATAATTTCCTTTGATTGGACGACTTTAAAAATGAATGTGTCTTTCTTCTTGTATTAAAACAATAACAATTCCATTTAACGAGGTATCACATTCCAGAATAAAGGTTTTTGTGAAGTCTGGCATAGCTAAGACTGGTTCTTCGCACATTGTCTCTTTAAGATGTTCAAAGACCTTAGCTTCTTCCAAAGTCCAAGAAAATGAATATTTCTTTAGTAATGTTGTTAGAGGTGTTGTTATTCTCCCATAACTCTTTAAAAACTTACGATAATACCCTCCCAGCTTGAGAAATCCTGGAATATGATTTATCGTTGTGGGTATTTTCCATTCCTTAATGGCTTTTATTTTGTCAGGGTCTACCTTAACACCCTCATGACACTACAAGGAAAAGACTTTCTAGCGGATGTTTTTGAGGAACCCATTACCTTAACATTTTTTTATAGAGGAGGTTACTAGAGGAGGTTGAAAGGTGGAGGCTTTTGCAGATGTTTTTCTTCCGGTGTGTTTATCATTATAAACCAAACCGTTGAATCCAACTATATAAAGAACCGTGCACACAAAAAATTGGAACATCGGGACACCGTGTGGTTGGTATAAACAACCCGGTGAATTGCATTACTGTAGCGCACTAGTGCTCTACAAAAATTTCACACTGGTACGTCCTAAAACCTCGTGCCAAAACTAAAGCCACCTAGTTAGGTTTTAAGCAAATCACACGAGTGCACCTATAAAACCTGCTCACCGGAACAGGGTTAAATTAAAAAAAATTATGAAAAAAATGCACATTTTTCACTTTTCAGTGCTCCAGAGCTCTCAATCACTAGTTCAAATTTACCTTGTGTGAGGCGCCTTGCCATCGGTTCTCCCAATACATGCATTGCTACTGTCCATTTCCCACCATCTCCATTTTGAATTTTTCAAAATGGTGGTTAAATTTAGTTTTGAAAATTCTACAGCCAATATGCCTCCTCGAAGGCCAAATGTACATGTATTTTCCTTTTTTTTCCATAACTAAATCATTTAGCAGATTAATTTTATAAAATATCTAAAATCACCATATTTAAAAAAAAATATTCTCGCACAGTGCACTCAAGCCGTTCAGCTCACACCTGTCGTGGTGCTGCCTGTAAATTTACAGGCCGCACCGATTGTGGTGTTGCCTGTAAATTTACAGGCTGCACCAGTTGTGATGCTTCCTGTAAATTTACAGGTTGCACTGCAACTAGTGCTAAAGGTATCACACTCGTTCCCGGGTGGTACCGAACGATGAACCATGATTTTTTAAAATTACCATCTCGAATTGCGAGAATGCAGAGCATTCAAGAAAATATCTGCCCTGAGGCGAGTAATTTTTTCAGTGCACTGCCACCATGAAATTGACATAGTTAACGGTGCGGTCATGTAAATGACTACACCATTGAATATGTAGTGATGTTAGGAGGGAGACGCGCTTCCTAAAATATATGCCTCGGGGCATATACTTTGGTCAGCGCGCTGCCCTCCTGACATCACTACATAGTCAACGATGCAGTATTTTATACCACTGGACCATTGAACTTGTAACTTTTCGAGGAGGGCAGTGGCATAAAATTTTTCAGGTGCACCGTTGCCATTGCATTGCAAAAAAAAGGCGCACTGTTACTGGTGCATGCCTATTTTTTGTGGCGCACCGAATGTTTTTTTTTTTTATTGAAAAAAAAAATTATATATGTAAATTCCTAAATACATGTCTCATTTAATAAAAAAATTGTATTTAATATGTCAATCATTCAACAAATTCAAAGGAGAGAAGAGAGGGAAAAAATGAACAACAGGAGGACCAGTATAACATCGTTCACCTGTGGGAGGCATGAGAGAGGGAGAGAGATACGTACCCTCACCCTATTACATTATCCACCTAGGGGCTCATAAGGAAGATATGCCTCATCAAGTTCTATGAGGAGGCTATATCCCTAAAGGGCCATGGTGTGTTTTTGCGACATCTTATCCGCAGGTGGAATGCCCACCTACAAGCTTTATGAGTTGGTCCTAACTAGTGGTGCGTGCCCATTGAGGACGACATCTATTTCACTACTGGCCTATCAAGGAGAGCAATGCATTTTCCCTTGTTCGTAGAGGTCCCCGTTGGCTATGCCATAGGGAGTTAGTTGGTGTACTCCCAAAGATACATTAGCCTGGATATACTATCTCCTTCATATTTTCAAGTCTTTGGAGGTTAGTTACATGTTTCTTCATTTGGTAGAGAGGAGGTGATGTGCCTCTCACTATTGATTTCAACCATTTCACACAACACCAGCGAAGGGAAACACATTAGTTGCCCGCTTCTATTTTATGTTTATTCTTTAGTATAGGAGCAATGACTTGTGAGGTGGCCTGTAATTTTTTTTGTGGCAGTTCTGTACAGATTTAGATAGATGTCGTGCTCATGCACAAGCGAGGGTGAAATTCCCTTTTTCTTCAGAGCTATTTTTTTTTATTTTTTGAAAGGTTTCCAGAGACGAGGCCAACTTTTTCCCGTCTACCTCGTAGGTCGATGCTACATGTAAGGATGTATATGTGGGGAAAAATGATGCCCAAGAGGGGTGAGCTTGAGTTTTCTACGACTATATCGAATGATGCACTGGATTTTCTACCCAGTATTAATGAGCATCCCTTCATTATGGACCCCGGTCCATATGCTGGTTTGGATTGGTGAGTGTGTGCCAACATCCCCTTCACATATGATGAGCCGCCGGATGATAGAGTTAATAATAGTATTTTATTTAAATTTTTCTAATGTGTTCTTTAACTTTTTTTTATTAAACTGTTTAATGAAATTGTCTAATTATTTTTGTGTACTTATATATTTTTTGCAGACATTGAGTCATTTGATGGCGATGAGATGATAGTGCTACCAAATGATCCAGGTGTGGATCCTGATGACAATTAGGATATGGCAGATGCCGAGGATCAGGCCAGTGCAGACAAACCTTGTCCTCATGGTGCTCCGGTACCGCCTTTTGCTAGGAATAGTCCTAATAGTAGATGGAGGATGGATTTGGGTGACCAACTCCGTGCATTTTTTGTAGAGGTGGGAGTTAGGGCCAATACTATGAGAGAGATACAAGTCAATGCTAGGCTGGTACATATTTGGAGAGGCATGCCACGTGACATGTTCACCTTGATGCGGCATGTCATAGTAGCTATGAGCTTAGCTATGCGGTTGAGGAGGGCCCTTCGACGTAGGCGTGGTTGAGACATAGTTTGTCGACATTCCGCGATCAACGACACATCATCTGATGATCACGATCAAGGTAGTGATCATTGTTCACCTCACGCCACATATGAGAAGCCTACAACATCGACCAACAGTCATGATGGAGAGCAAGCTAGACCATCGACTGCATCTAGTCAGTAGCCTGTAGCATCCAACAGTACTCATGATAATGAGCAGGCTGGACTATCGACCATCTCGAGTCATCATTATGAGCAGCCAACAGTTGATCTTGATCAGCATGAGGCACCACCAGATCAACATGCATGTGATGATCGACATGTATCTGAGCTTGGCCGGGTTCCACCATTGACTGAGTAGGCCTCGACTAATACTACTATTGATGATGTACCACAAGCTGATATTTGACATTTATATTACAGTTGTATAATTTTGACATTATACCGTTATAATATATATGGTCCATGTATTTTATGTTCATGTTGTAGTTGTACTTAATTTACATGTTGGTGATCATCATGATGTGTATATTGTTAGGTCATGTTAGATATGTTCATTTAATGTACAACTTGCAGATAGATGTGTATGTCATAGCAATTATTTGACATGAGATGTATATTTGATGTTTGTGTTGTGATTTTTTTATACAATGCTAATTGTGTTTTGTTAGATGATCATGATCACGATTATTCTATGATGTTAGGGAATTTGATTATTTTTTAGTCGAATATGATGTTTGTATGATGGTTTTCATGATCGTGATGTTTATTTAATTTGATATTAAATGATCATGATATTTATTAAATATTATGTTGTGATTGTAATTCAAATTTTAATTTTAATTGTATGTAAAATTGTAAAATTGTAATTGTATGTAAAATATTTGTAAAATTTTAATTGTAATTGTAATATTTAATTTATTGTGAAATGATTGTAATTGTATATATGTCAAATTGTAAAATTGTAACTATAATTCTAATTGTATCTACAATTCTAAAATTGTAATTGTATTTGCAATTGTAATTTTAATTGTAATTGTATGTAAGATATTTGTAAAATTTTAATTGTAATTGTAATATTTAATTTATTGTGAAATGATTGTAATTTAATTTTAATTGTAATTGTATATATGACAAATTGTAAAATTGTAATTGTAGTTCTATTTGTATGTAAAATTCTAAAATTGCAATTGTATTTGTAATTTTAATTTTAATTGTAATTGTAATTGTACGTAAAATATTTGTAAAATTTTAATTGTAATTGAATATATGACAAATTGTAAAATTGTAATTGTAATTCTAATTGTATGCAAAATTCTGAAATTGTAATTGTAATTGTAATTGTAATTTTAATTGTAATTGCATATAAAATATTTGTAAAATTTTAATTGTAATTGTGATATTTAATTTATTGTGAAATGATTGTAATTGTAATTTCAATTGTAATTGTATATATGTAAAATTGTAAAATTGTAATTCTAATTCTAATTGAATGTAAAATTCTAAATTTTTAGTTGTATGTAAAATTTTAAAATTGTAATTGTAATGGTATATATGTAAAATTGTAAAATTGTAATTGTAATTGTAAATTTTATGCAAAACTCTAAAATTGTAATTGTATTTGTATGTAAAATTCTAAAATTGTAATTGTAATTGTACGTCAAATTGTAAAATTGTAATTGTAATTGTAATTGTAATTGTAATTCTAATTGTATGTAAAATATTTGTAAAATTTTTGTTGTATTACTATGAAATGATTGTAATTATAAAATTTGAATTGTAATTGTAATTATGTAAAGTTCTAAAATTGTAATTGTATGTGAAATTGTAAAATTGTAATTGTAATTGTATTAATGTGAAAATTTTAATTGAATTAATGTGAAATGATTTTTTAGAATTTTTAAATTTGTAAATTTGTAAAATTGTAAATAATTGTAAAATAATAAATCTTGAATAATATCAATTTTTGTAACATAATAAAGTTTAGAAAATAATGCAAATAAATTCATGTACTTTAGAACTATCATTTTTTTATTATGATCTTACATACAAAAAAGAAAGAAAATTATACAGTACGCCATTGTTTTTTAGATCAACATAATTTCAAATTATCAAGTGAAATATTGATTATAACATTAACATAATGCAAATTACAAATTAATTTAAAATCCATATTATAATGTTTCGAAAAAAAAAGAGTCTTATAAGTTATAAGGTAATTAAGTCGTCATCTTTATAAAAAACCATCTTAAAAAAGTATAAATATTGATGAAATAACACATGTACCATATCACTCTCAGTTCTCATGATTACCCTCATTATCTTCCAGCTCACATGGCATGATAACACTATTGTTATCAAAAATATTTTTTTATCTAGGTTCATGTCTCAATACGAACCATCAATCCCTATCCAACACATTTGTGTAAAAAAAAACTTGGTTGCAGTGTTTGGGGAAAAAATAGGGCTCCTTAGCTTCATCCCACATCTTTCTAGAGTTGATGCATATTAGCCTACTATCGTGATCTTCCTTTACATTATTCTAATCAAAGGTGTCCCATCACTTGCACCTAAAAATAATAGATTGGAAAGAAGAGAAATCCACTTCAATAATCTCTTGTATCTTTCTGACATAACCTAACATCCCCCGTACTAGGTTTTGATCATGGTGGCTAGATCGACTAGATTGATTGAACTCGACTTCCACTCCATAGTCTTGTGTCATGTGTCCATCATCAACATTTTCTCTATGAAAATGGTGTTCATATGTCCACATAGATGGGAAAAAATGCACCTATAAAAATGTTAAAAAATCATAGTGTCATGTGTCTGATAAAAACCCAACAGTTAAAATATGAAATATATATGTAATTACAGTTATACTCTTATAAGATTCAAATGCTCATGCAATTTCAACCCCAAAAAATGGTCATCCTAGGTGAAGAAGCATCGTACTGAAGAATCGTAAGAAGATGACACCCTCACACCCCTCACACCGATTATAACTTCCTTTGACAAAGAAATATCATATTTAAAAAAAATCCATGGGACATCACCTTCTTTTAAATACCATGAATTAAAGGGATCAACGCCTACCTCTGATCTTGTGCTTTCTAATCATCTTGGCCAATGTTTATTTTTAGTTTTTGAAGTATCAAGATCTTTCCTAACAACCAATGTGTCACTTTGTTTCGATGATATGTTCCTCCATAAAGAATATAAATTATTTTTAGATATATGCATGGGATCTAATAAGTGGGTAATCTTAAGATGCTCCCAATATGGGAGGTTATAAAAGATATATTTCCGTTTCATCCCAATGGGAAATTTCTCAACATAGGTGTCAAAGAATTCTGGATCATGGAACATAGGCTCTCCATTTGAATCGAACATTTATGTGAACTCCTTCTCCTTCTGTCTCTCATATGCTCCAAGCCATTCAACTGGTGTCATTATTGGAGGCCTTTGGGTTCTCTCTCATTTACCATTGAAAGTGGATGCTGATCTTCTGTAAGGGTCTTCCTTTAGGAGGAATACCCTTGACCAGTCATACACTGGATTTCGTAGGTCATTTGACCATCTAGCTTTCTGAGAAGGTCCACAACATTTACATCCAAAAGACCCTTTTGCTACAAGACCCCTGAGATTATTGTATACAAATTATATGCATGGCACGTTAAATATATCATGAAGATCAGAACAATTACAACGAATTAAATAACTAATATGCGAAAGAATATTATTAATTATATAAACAAATCAATAAACATGTAATTTACTAGAGCAAACTCCTAAGCCTGGATAATCATGTGTCGTGTAAGAAGATATGCCATACAACGTAAAACTCCTCTCTGCTGTGATAGGTCTTCATACATCGGATACATTTATCCCATCCCATAATTCCTTCAATTTATCTAGCAATGGTTGTAAGTAGACATCCATATTCTTCACTTGTCTTTTACCAAGGACTATGAGAGCCAACATAAGATGTTCATTCTTCATGGAAAACCATGGGGGGGTATTGTTATTGATCACTAATACAGGCCAAATAGAATCACTGGTGTTATGAAGGGAATATGGGTTGATGCCATCCATGGCTATGTTGAGTCGTAGACTTTGTATTTCATCCTTGAATTTTTCGAGCCATGTATCCTCTATATGATTCATGGCTATTAAATCAGTTGGGATTCACATAACTCTCAAATCAATTCTTTGTGAGGCATGGCATCCTTGCAACATAGCTAATTATTTACAACAAAATAACCTTTGAATGCTCGTGATTATAGGCATGCCCCTCCATGTCTTAAAAGGAGGACCACATCATTTCGCACTCTTTTTTTATTTATCATACCTATCATTCCCACATTTTATATATATCTCTTTGTCTACATATTCTCATCTATATAGAATACAATCATTTGGACATGTATGATATGATATGTACTCAACACCCAACATTTTCAAAAATTTATTTGCCTCTTCGCAGCTACCGGGCAAGAAATTATCACTCAGAAGAACCTAATATTTGAGTTACCTCTAGTTTATGATCATGGAAAATATTAAATGTACATTAATTCCGATGTAATTATTAATGCTCATAAAATTTACCATTTGTAATGTTCATTGTGTGATTATATTTCTAAAATTTATATAAGGGAGTACTTTATGTTATTTGTGAGAAACATGCATTCGACAAGCCAAAATTTTCTTTCAAGTTGCAAAGTAACATTGTTGTCCCCAACAGGTTATACTTTGACTAACCGCAAAGTCCAAAAGAGAGGGGTGGTGGAAGCACATTTAAGGCTTTCGAAAAAGGTGTCAGTGATATGAGCATCATCCCCAGGAATGAATCTAACAACATTGTCTCCATGGAAGTCGTATTCCTTAAGTAATCATCCATACCAACTTCTATTTGATAGCCTCCATTGCTATCTTGTGAAGAACTACTATTTCTATAGTCATTCCTAATTGGTGAATATGGACGTAGCGGGAATTGAATTGGTTGTTGATTCAACCATTCTTGGTATCCATTAGAGAACTTTTGAGGTTTAAAATGGGCCTCCTAAGAAAAGTGTACAGCCAAAATCAACTTTATGAGAACCAATAGGATTTAAGATGATGATGTCAACCATGGGGGATGATTCACCATTTTTGGGGTAAAAAGGTAAAAAGATTAAAAAATAATAAAATAATAAAACTACTTTTTGAACTTTTATTTTCAACCTGTCTCCTTAAGGTGTTACTCAAATTTCAAGTTGGGCATACTCGTTGGATGCAAAATTTAATTCATCATCTAAGGATACCCATGTTGCATAATTTTGATGGATCTTGCTACACGAAAAATGAGAAATACATGAAAAAATATTATTACAATCACATTTTTCATGTATTTCTCATTTTTCATGTAGAAGGGTCCATTGAAAGTATACAATATGGGTACTCGTATGAAGAATCAAATTATGCATCTAACAAGTGTTCCAGCTCCAAATTTGAGTAAACCCATAGGGAGATAAGTTGAAAATATGAGTTGAAAAAATCGTTTTCTGTTTTTTCCCTCCAAAATATGATGACGTAATATAATCTAATTTTATCACTTCCACTATTATTTTATAATTTCCTTAGGAGGCCCATTTTAGAACTCAAAATTCCCCTAATGGTTCCTCTCTGATTTATTCTCTTAATTCAACCTTCTCTCGATTTGACATTGTCATGGGGTGCAACGGAAGATGGTAGGTAGGTCACTCATCATCACTAGAGTCCTAATAATTAAAAAAAATAGTCGGACATGATTAGTACAAAATCTATGATATCAATTAGTAAGAACGTTGACAATGCAAGATTAATTTGTTTGACGTTGAAATAATTACATTAATATACCAAACAATTATTATTACCATAATTATCCCGGGATTGTGGCTAGAAGATGAAACACTGTTACAATTGTCAGGGTGAAACGACTATCCATTTTCATCTACCAAATGTTCTTTGCGGTATACTGCTCCTAATAAGAGCTTCCGTCGCTTTGGAGATGTTTGAATATTTTGTGCATTTGAACTCAATTTGGAATCTTCATGCACCTCAAAATTTATATACATTATAAATTTTATTAACTTGATTGACATGGATAAAAACAAAAATTCAATTATATAATAAAAATATAAATAAATTATGAAGTAAATATTACATCTCGAGATGGATAGGGAGAACTCGATGATGGACTTTGAGAAATATTATAAAATGAGCTATATTTTGACGAATTGTCGATTCGATATAATTACAATATTTTCTCCCTGCATTTGAGCAAAACCAACAATAAATTTTAGTGCACATAGCTAAAAGTAATTTTGGTGCCTTAAAAATGGAGTTATTGTTATCGATACTTATGTATAGGTAACTGCATTGGTGCAGTTTTATTTACTGTGCATTGGTGTCATGTTATTAACTGACACACTGATCTAGATTTATGTAGGAATGCAATAAAATACAGAAATAGACATAAACACACAGATGCAATGGAAACAATACTTCCTTTTATTTAAATCAAATGACTAAAATATGCTTACAGACATAATGGGAATAAAAATAGCTAGGGTGCTGGTGGAATATCTCTGAGAAGATATGTGGTGACTACAAACCTGTGAATTGTGTTACAATGAGGCTCGAGGGCCTATTTATTATTGAGAAATAATGGAAAACTCCAAACGTCCAAAAACCTAACCCTAGGAGATGAAGTGCCAAAACCATGGGCCTCGTTTGGGTAAACTAGTTACATCCAAGGGGACGTAACTTTGGCATACAATCTTAGTTTGACGTGCAAATTAAGCTTGGTCACTCTCGATTTTCCCAAAAAACGTCGTTTAGAGCCTCAAAATGGCTTCGGAAGTTTAAGACCCGAAAAACTACCAAAAATCGTATGTTGTGCTGAAAATAAAAAACTGAAAGAGAAAATGGTGGGGCCCCAAGTGGAATAGGTGGGTGGCCACTAATATCCACCTGGATCATTAAGGCCCCAAAATGACTCCGAGAGTGTAGGACCCGATAACTTGCTAAAAATAGTAAGTTGTGTTGAAAGTCAAAAGCTGCAAGAATTAATGGTGCGGGTCGAAATGGAATAGGTGGGTGGCCGCTGATACCCACCTAGATCATTCCTCCCTCCTTAGGAAGCAATGTTCCCCATTGCATTGAGATCCTCCATGAGATGAGGAAAATTCTGTCGAACTGGGCATTAGATTTGTCGGAGATGTCATGGACCTGCGGGCATACATGCTGGATGCATTTAGGAAATTTGGTTTTTCTTTATCAGCCTCAGATAGTACATGTGTGGATTTTGTATGTGTAGTTGCTGGAGGTATGGAAAAATTAGTCGGTGGTGTGTCGGGGGTCAGATCAATGGAGTTCTTGTCCTAATAGTGTAGAGGAACCTCTGTGAGTGAGGAGAAAATTTCCTCATATTCCTCCATGACTTTATCCATCTACTGCAGTCATGTAGGGGAGCCCTATTTTGAGGTTGTGGCCACAATTTTCTTCTTTCCCTATGAGCGAGTTGTGAGGAAAATAAATTTCCTTGTTTGGGAAACAATATTACTGTGTTGTTTTGTAGTGGTCAAAGAGATGACAAGATGTGGTACTACCTCTGGTATCCTGTACAAGTTTTTTCCAAAAATAATAACAACAACACGAGGCCTAGACTCATACATAGCATGAGGCCTCCACAGGTATGGTTGGCCCAATAATACATCAACTACATCAAGAGGAGAAACATTACACAATACCTCATCCGTGAATGGCTTGATATTGTATGAAAGGCGGCATTGTTGGCGGATGCGGATATCTCTCCCTGGGTGAAGCCACCCGATGATATAAGGTTGTGGGTGTGCTATGGTCGGTAGGCCAAGCCACTTCACGACCTCTGCTGAAATGAGGTTCTTTTGCCTTTCACTATTGATAAGGAATTGCAATGGAGAACCCTTCACCCACATCTGTGAATAGAAGAGGCACTCCCCCTCCTCTGGATCCTCGGGATCCTCCCTCTAGATCTTGGTGGTGGCAATAATTGCACTAGGATCCTCTTCAATGATTTTCTTCCCTTTTTCATTTTCTTTGTCTGGTTCTGACTCAGGATCAGAAAATGCATCTGATTCGGGTGGCTTTAGTTCGGCCACCAATGACTGTTTGGCCTGACACTATTTTATGATATGAGTGGGGCTATTATGAAATTTACACCACTTCCTCGTGTCCTTATTTGGATTTTTGGTGCAGTTATGAGTCGTACTGCTTTAGCCTTTCCCCTTGTTCTTCTGTTCTGGGGCACCTTTCCCTAGATTCGACTTTGAACATCCAAAGTCTCACTTCTTCTGCTCAAATTTCTTCTCGATCTTGGTGACATAGCGATATGTCGTGGCAAGCGATGTAATGTCAAGGAACTCCATTTCATCTTGAATATGTTTCTGCAAACAATCATGGTAGTCAAGCACCAAATGTCTCTCTGAATCTTTAATACCCAACTTTGTGCGCAAGGTATGTTACAAATTCATCAGTTTGTTCACATCTTGATCCCTTTGCTGCCGCAGCATGGTCCATTGGATGTATTTATCCTCATAGCTCCTATTATGTGGATAAATCCTTCTTGTGGACAAGAATGATCTCCCTAGTATCTTAAGGATATCTAGAAAAAAATAACCAAATGCAAACCATTTTCTATAGAATATTGTGATTCAGAATTATTAATTAACTAAGTAAGAGTAGATGCTCTCACCTAATGTCCAACGCTTGCTATAATATTCAATCCATTCGCCCCAAAAGAAGTCAATTCAACATGTAAGACCTGCATTCAAAGATAGGAAAAAGGATTAAAAGCACCTGCAAGATATACTAATTCAGGAACACTAATCTATCTCAGTGATCAAGCAATCCAAGAATTAAATTACTCAAATAGATACATGAACAAATTAATGAGAAAATAGAATCCATTTGTATTAACTTGTAAGATAAGAAGTAAACTTACAACCTTGTCACCTTGATGTCACACAGGTTCTTCCGGGGTCCTGAACAACCATTTTCCTTCGGTTTGACAAGATTTCTCCTCTCTGAACTGGCATAAAACAATAGATATGAGTATGTGATCATTCTCATACCAGTGATGCCAAGTATAGAGTGTATGATTTCTTCAACAATTTTCTAATCCACCAAAATCTACTAATCTACCCTTGAGACTGGAATATGAGTTCAATTTATAGGAGAATGAAGGAGGTTTCAGTTCCATAAATAGGGGGATAAAGTCCTCTCATAAAGGGATTTTAGCTCTAAATACCAAGGGATAGTCTCCAAATTAAGGGATAGAGGTTCATGAATGAATGGGTGAAGTTCAACTTGACAATACCTCTAGAAGCTTCCAGCTAGGAGAATATTCGACCAACTAGACTTCTAGAAATTACTTTTTCTTTTATTTTACCTCTTACAAGGGTCTGCAGTTTTAGTAAGAAGAACATGCGGGATGTGCTGCGGGTTATAGAGAACGAAACCATGGTACCATAGGTAAGAACTAGGAAAAGTGTGGAGTTAGGCTTTTTAGGGTTTTAATGAGCTTTTCTCTAATTCCAAGAATTTTTTTAAGAACTTTATGGTTTTGGACCTCTAACAAAGCATAATATAGGTAATGATGAACCCATATAGATATCTAAATGTCATGGTGACAAATTTTAGCGTAACAGCTCCCCACCGGGTAATATTTTTCCTTGATGCCGTCTCGGAATGAATTCCAAGTGGGTGTGACAAAGAAAAGAGAGGGTTTTCCTTCGTCATCTTGCTCACAGTATTTTTCCCACCAGTATTTGACATTGGGGGTGACTTTGAGGAGTGAAAAAATAATCTTTTCTCGGTCGGAGAAATCATGGACTGAGAAATACCCTTCTAGAAAATTTAACCATCTATCTACGATGTCTTCATCTATTTAGCCTTCAAATATAGGAATGTCAAAGATTACCTGTACCTTGAAGGGAGTGGTGCCTCCAGAGTGGCTGTTGGATGCAGATGCGTCGTAGGTGGGAATTCGTTGAAGGATCTGAGAAAAGTTATCCATCATCACCTTCCTTTGTTTTTCAAGGGCCTGCTCGAGCAATATCTTGATAGGATCTCTTACTCCCTCGTCTTTATTTTCTTCTTCCATGGGAGGTCGTTGGGGTTTGCGAGGCTGATCTTGCAAGGGTTCAACTAGATCAAGCCGTAACTCCTTATACCCTAACCACATTGGGGTCATGAAAAGAAAAAGAGAGAAAGAGTAGACCGCTCTGATACAACTGATCTGGATTTATGTAGGAACATAATAAAATACAGAAATAGACATAAACACAGAGATGCAATGGAAACAATGCTTCGTTTTATTTAAATCAAATGACTGAAAAATGCTTATAGAAATAATGGGAATAAAAATAGCTAGGGTGTTGGTAGCTTATCTTTGAGAAGAGATTTTGTGGCTAAAAAATTTTGAACTATGTTACAATGAGGCTCAAGGGCCTATTTGTTATTGAGAAACAATGGAAAACTCCATATGTCCAAAAATCTAACCCTAGGAGGTGAAGCCAAAACTATGGGCCCCGTTTGGGTAAATTGGCATTTCAACTTCCCGATGACGTAGCTTTGGCATACAATCTCCATTTGACGTGCCCATTAGGCTCAGTCACTCTCGGTTTTCCAAAATAACGTCGTTTAGGGCCTCAAAATGGCTCTGGAAGTTCAGGACCCAAAAAACTGCCAAAAATAGTAAGTTGTGCCAAAACTGAAAAACTGAAGGAGACAATGGTGGGGCCCCAAGTGGAATAGGTGGGTGGCCATTAAAGATCCACCTGGATCAATAAGGCCCCATAATGGCTTCGGGAGTGCAGGACTCGAAAACCTACTAAAAATAGTAATTTGTGCTAAAAGTGAAAAGCTGCAAGAATTGATGGTGCGGGTCCAAATGGATAGGTGGGTGGCCACCGATATCCACCTTGATCACGCATTTGTGTGGTGTTATTAATTGACGCAACGATGACGAAAAGCCACAAATAAAAAAAGCGCAACTTTATTTTCCTAATGTGAAAAAGAAAACGGTAAATTGAAAAATGGGTGGAAAAATCTTTTCGAAAATCTAATTTCATAAAACAATTCTTTAAATACTAAACACTTTTCATTATTTCACTATTTTTGTAAAAAAATTCAGCGAGATATTTTTACGAGACATACTTGGAGCAAGAGAGCATGAGAGCATCGTGGAGCAACAAAATACTTTCGAACAGAACTATTCAAACAATCAGAATTCCAAACCTCTAGTGATTCAAACCATGTAGCATACAATTTCAAACGATCTCATGATTAACTTTTATTTTTTATTTTTTATATTTTCTGTAATATTTTTTACACAGTAAGTAAAAAAATTCAATTTTTTGTTCATTTTTAGAAACAAAAAACAAAAAAATCCATTTTTACCCTAAACCCTTCATTCTTTTTGTTTTTGCCCTTGCTTCTTCCTGTTTCTGTGATTTCATAATTAGGGTTTTTCATTTTATATTTATAGATTTTGTATATATATATATATATATATATATAGGCTTATGAAATCTAACCCATGAGATGACTTGCATAGTCAGATCCCAATCCATGTCGGCCCTTGTGTGAAATGAAAAAAAAAAAAAAAAAATTTAATCGGTACAGCCTGAGTAACCTAGCACACCGGTGCACTAGATTATCCTAGGGTACCACACATGTGCTATCTGATAAAAAATTTAAAAGTAAATTATTTTTAATCTGTGCACCATATGTAGAATAGGGCACCAATGCTCTATTTCATTATAGCACACCACTCACGTACTTTTTGGCAAAAAAAAATATTTATTTTGTGTTAATCATTGCACCATGTAACATATAATGCACCAAGTCTCCTTCTTTATAGAGAGCACCATAGGATGGTCACTTTTTTGCATGAGACGTTTATAAGAATAGGCTGCACTACCCCCTCCATGACACCATATGCTACAAAAACTTATACTAGAGGATTTTTATTATTTTGTTTCTATTAATTGGTGCGGTGGTTAACATGTAATGCACTAGTGCCCCTTGTTGACATAGAGCATTGTAAAATGTTTTATATTGTTTGGGCGGTGCATTTATAAGAACATGACACACTGACGTCGGTGCATACATCATTTAAAAGTGCACTAGTTTCTTGATATATATTTTTTTACTTGAATATTTGATAATTTATTTATAAAATATATTAATGAATAATATGGTGCATGTTTCATATTGATAAAGAAATGGCTGACAAGAGATCAAGAAACAAAAATACTCATAACACATCAAGAGAAGAAAAAAAGGCAAGTTCTTTGTAAATTCTTTACAAAAAATATTATTTTTGAACTATATGTAAGTTTAACTAATATGTATTGTTTACTCTGTATCATGTAGAGCCACAAAATGAAAAAGCTCGATAACATTATTTCTGAGCTATGACCATAAGAGCGTAAAATCTTCATGGAAAAATTGCGAAAGGACGAATGAGGTCAATGAAAAAATACTGTCGATCCAATATGATTTTTTTTTTTTTTTTTTCATTAATAATATACTTAAAATTATTAGATAACATGCTTTAAACAATCTATTAATTCACATCTATTTAATGTTCTACATGGACCAACAACTCAAAAAATGATTTTTTTTCTAAGAAAAGTAAAAAAACAGAACATGCAAATGAAAATGAATTTCTCCTTAGCTCAGCTGGAGTGGTGCTGGAGGTTAACGAAAGGGATAAGAACTTTTACAAAATTTTGACTGATAGTGGAACGAATGTATCGATGTTCTTTCCACTTATAGTACAGAAATCAATCCAATGATTCTAAGAACCAAATTTTATCTAAACGACAAGAAGAGTTTCCAAAGAATTGGTCAATGAGACATGTCAGACTTTTAATAGGAAAAATGTACAACAACAAAAAGGAAGGAATGAAAAAGTAATATTCCTTTAAAAAAATTTCTAGAATTATTTATAAATATAATTTATAAATATCACTTTTTTTATATTTAATTTTCATATATCAATATAAAAAGTAAATGGTTTATTTTCATGTTACATTTTCAGGAAGAGTATGAAAATCTCAAAAGATGAATGAGCTGATATCATAAATATGTCAATAGAATGTCCAAAATGTACTACAAGGAGATGGTCAAAGAAATGGACAAAATTGCATCGCAGGAGGAGGCATCTCAACAATAATGTGCTTCAAATTTAATATGTAATCATTGAATTTTCCGATCATTAGTTACAATAAATAAACAATTTAGCATTAAATATTAATTTTCAAGTATTTTCTTGCAGAAAAGAAAAGAAAATGGAACCCATTCAGCACATAAAACCAAACGACAAGGAAGAAAAGGGTTGATATCTAAGTTTGTGAGTAATTGTTACTTCTTTATAACAATTTAACTAGATTTAATTCTTGTATATTTTAAGTTGTTTTGCAAAAATCATCAATGAATGCCTTCAAATAGGTGCTAACATCCAAAGAAGAACCATCAGATGAATTGATCGACATTGGGTTAAATATGGGTTGTGAGTATATGTTGGCATATCAGAAATTAATTGTGGAATTTGTAAGCATCTATCGATATTGTTTTACTTAGATCCATCTATAATTAATAGAACAAAAAAAACTTTTATATTAAATATATGATTTGCTATGGGGTATAAAACTTGCATGAGACAAAGTATGGAACTGCGCCAATAGATGAAATATTGAAAGATGGCATAGTACATGGTTTTGAAAGAATGTGTATAGTTCATGAGTCAATTTTTTCTATGGTACATAATAATACAGTTCACGAGTCAATTGTTTCTATGGTACATAATTTATCTTTGATTTACATTGATGTATATTATTTAATATTGAAATTTTCATTATTCTCATCAATATATATAAAATCATTACATTTTATTTTTATGTTTGTAGATGGAAGGTGAAGAACAAGAAAACAATCAACACCGAGAACAAAATATTCCTAAAAATAACCCAAGTCATGGAAGTAGCTCGAGAAATGATAGCAGCTCAAGTGAAGAATGATGATCATTATGTTTGGATATCAAAGCAAGGCGTTGTATTTTTTGAAATATTTGTCTGTGAAATCAGATATTTTTTTTAATGTAATGGACATAGTGTCCCAACTGAAAGAGAAAGAGATACCAATAATTGTCCCATTTTGTATGACAAAGACTATCTTATATATATATATATATATATATATATATATATATAATCAAATATGTTTTAATTTATTCTATTGTATTCTTCATTTCCGTTGTGAAATCTAACAACACTGATTAAATTTATGGATGATTAAATATTATAATGAAGAGATGTGAAATATAATGATATGCTATAAAAAATTAATCCAAACATCACATTCAAATGCACTAATAAAAATTTAATTGATATGAATATTGTTATAAGATATGTGTCGTCTTTTGGTGAATAGTGAATTTTAAAAAATCACAATAATTATGATATGATATAACAAATTAAACCAAACATAACATTCAAATGCGTTAATAAAAATTTAATTAATATGAATACTATTATAATATTTGTGGACTTTAGATGAATAATGAATTTGAAAAAAATCACAATAACCGCACTGTCACAGGTCGATGTTTCTAAAAATTACAAAATGAACACCGATGCGTGTCATTTACTATACACTAGTGTGTTTGTATGATACAACGCACCGGTTCGTTTCTACCACCTATGGGCACCACACAAATACCAATACCAATTATAACTCTCAGTGAATTTGTGCGATATTGCGCACTGATGTGTTTATGTGAGACTACGCACTGGTGCGTTTATACAACCCATGGGCACTATACAAACACCAATACGAATTAGAACAATCGGTGCATTTAACTGATACTGTGCACCAACGCATTTCTATAAGACTAAAAACTGGTACGTTCATATGACCTATGGGCACCACACAAATTCCAATACCAATTAGAACGGCCACGTGAGTTGTATCACCTACAATGCACTTGGTACGGTTTTATGCCTTTATGACCTAGTGCATGCACCTTCAACCTCCCTGGGCCGACCGTCTAGATGACATGCACCGGTGTGTTGACACATTAGTGGTGCACCGATGAAAAAAAATCTGTAATAACCTCCAACCGCCCAATTTTTTTAGTTGTGCTCCTTTAAAAGCTCCGCCAAATCCTCCGTTACCAAAAATGGATGTTGTAGAAAATTCTTTTTGACAATTTTGGCCAATTTTATAGCACTAAAAACCTCCTTTATAACCTCCACTAGAGGGTATTTTCTTTATAGCGTGAGAGACAGTATGAACTATATATTCCACCTCCTCTACTTCAAAGAAATATTTGAAGGTTTTTTTATATAATTGTTTCTCCTCCAATAGTTTGAACACCTTGTCAAGATGTTGAACATGATCCTTTGAAGAATTGTTGTAGATTAGTATATCATCAAAAAATACTAACACAAATTTTCTAAGGAAGGATTTGAAAATTGAATTAATCAAACCTTAAAATGTAAAAGGTGGATTGGAAAGGTCAAAGGCATGACCAAAAACTCATAATGACCCTCGTGAGTTCTAAAATTTTTTTTCGGAATATCTTCAATCTTCATTCTAATTGGATGATATATTGAACGAAGATACAACTTGGTGAGGTAAATTCCAACAAGTAACTCATCCAATAATTTATTAATGACAAGAATGGGAAATTTAGCTTTAATAGTGAGCTTGTTGAGCTCCCAATAATTGAGACAGATGCGCCATGATCCACCCTTTTTTCTCATGAATACTTCCGGAGAAGAGAAATAAATTTGACTAGGTTGAATTATACCAACCTCTAGAATTTCTAAAACCATACATTCAATTTCACTCTTTTGGGCATTGGGATATCTGTAAGGCCTTATGTTTGGAGGAACCACCCAAACTACCTGCAGAACCATTTGAATTTATGTTAACCACAATGGTTTTATGGTGGCATTTGATATACCCCCATGTGCTGGCACATATAACGGTTGTTTTAACCGTTTACTCTCGCTGGTTGAAAGCCCTCGGCCATAGCGCTGAGGCATATGGGTCCGTTGATGAGGCATAGTCACGTGGAGGGTCTAACATATGTTACCTACTCCCACCATACATAACTATTTAATATGCCTACCACATTACATTAAGGTTTTAAAACATCGGATTTGGGTATGCCTCCACGTGAGGATTTTAAAAGTAGATTTTGGTTTTGAGTTTTAATTTAATATGTGGATTAAATTAATATATATTTTAATTAATGTTTAATATATATAAAAAAAAACATTAATATAATATATGATTTTTTAAATCAAATTAAATATTAAATATTTATACACATAAAACATTAATTAAAATTTAATATACTAATAATATTTCTCCAAATTAAAATCATGAACCCATACTCAATATTGAAGAACATTGGGCGATTTAAAAATGCAATAACTTTCACATACGACGTCGGATTTGAGTTTCATCCATGGTGCCAGAATCATAGTGATGAGGCCTTTCCAGTTATTCAGGTTTCAACCAATTTTGAGCAATTCCATTTTTGAGTATTTTTTTCAACTTAGAACATGATCACCTGATCACACCTCCCGAATGGAAAGATTTTGGACAACAAAAGCTCTCTGATTTACAGAAATTGAAGATGAGGAGACTGATTCTCCACTCTTCCAACCTTGAACCACTGAAATATTCCTCACTTCATCAAATTGATATTCTCAGAAAAAGATAAATTCTTCCTTAAATCTGTTGACTGACTATTGCTAACATTGACTAAGTCATGATGCAATTTTTTGAAATATATAGAAAATCAACTAAAATTTGTCGAATACATACTATTTCTACAATGGCCAAACTTCAAAGGAGACTTCAAATAAGATTCACTTTGCCAACTATCTTCATGGCGGATTTTTGACAAATGAGCCATGTACTTGCGTCGAATCCCGACCAAGTTTTCTCGCCATACCAACTTGCTATTCCGAAACCAGCATTGACCCATGCTGAACTTTATGTCCTCTTTGCTTGCATGCTTTTCCTTTTCTTGGATTCTTGCACCACCTTGCACTGACACTTTTTTCTCTACACCAATCGACACCAAAGGCACTTTCTGCAACATCTTGTCATCTTCAAAAGACAACTTTATTTCAGGCTGAAACATATCATCATTTCTATCAAAAATAACATCAAAAGGAGAATGTACAAAATCTTTTTTCTTAACCATTGACAAATTCAGATTTTGACTTGAATTGACAAGCCTTTTCAATTGCCCTGCATTCACTAAAGACGATTCTAGCTTCTTCTGATGTAATCTCACAATAAAGTCTTTAGTATCGTTGAAAAAATGGTACTTGTTCTCATGGTGATGGAAGATCACCTTCCTGTCATATAAATATAAACTACCCGACATAAAACCTGTAATGTCAAGTGGTACCACATCTAATTCAACCTAATCAACATAATGAGATATTATGGTGAAGCATAACATGCACTTTCTTGAGACATGTAAATTAGCATCCTTGCAAATCCAACCAAGTGGATATGGCTTTGGATGAGGTATGGTCTCAAGTTTTAGCTTCTTGTCTAAATCTTCTGAGATGAGATTCGCTTGTGACCCACTATCAAATAGTGTGTCTATATTTGTGTGTTTGGCTGCTATCCTCACATGAAATAGCTCTATCCTCCTCTTTTCATTTTGAGCTTCTATGTGACAGTTTAACATGCTAGACTGGTATTTGTTTCATTTTAAATGTCTTTTCCCTTTATGTTCCTTAGCACCATGGCTATGCTTTTAGTTTCGTCACCTGATTCAGACCCTAAGCCTTGTTCAATAGTTGCAACAATTTTGCCCTTTTCTTTGGCCTTGTATTTGTTTTTAAATTTCTTTTGTTTCAGCTACGGATGATTCCAGCAATGGTCTTCATTGTGGCTTGTTTTGGAACATTTTTTACAAAATAAATTTCCTTTTTATTTCCTAGAATTTTCATTTCTTTTCCTCCCTCTGGCTTTGAATTCACTATCCATATTCCCATCAAAATATTGTTTCCCTCTAGCCTCTAAATGCATAGCTTGTACACAAAATTCGTCTAGACTAGTAGGATTGAACATAAGGATAGTATGTATAAGGAAATTGTGTAAACCACCTATAGATTTCAGCAAGGTATCTTGACTATGCAAATCAATTCCAATTAGCAAATCCCTTCGTCTAAACTCTTGAGTGTAATCTTGAACACTTTGTCCTTTAAGTTGTCTAAAACTTTGCCAATTCATGATGGCCTTTTGTAAATGAGGTAATGGATAAAATTGTTTCTTAATTTCATAAATAAATTCAGCCCATGATAAAGTGATATTACCATGTTTTTTAATGTCATCCTCGGTCTTGGCTTCCCACCATACCAATTCTACTCTTCCATCCATAAAGAGGCTAACTGAATCTTGGTGTCATCTTCATGAAGGTTTTGTATCCTCAAGTAAACTTCCAATTGTCTTATCCAATTGTCAAGTTTCTCTGCATTGACTTCAATGTTAAACATAGGCAACTCAAATTTGATATCAAGCTTTAAAAATGGACTTTTACCAGTGGTTTTAGACTTGTGAGATTGATTCACTGAAGTTGAGGATGACGATGTAGAGGAAGAGGATGAAGATGGGGATGGTGGATCACCATTTCCTCCTTGTCCTTTCTTCGACTTGTCATCACTTTTCTTTCCTCCTGAAGAACCCTCTCATTCTTTCTGGTTTTTATACCCTTCTCCAACAAGCCTATCATTCCTTTCTTGGTAGAGTATCCTCACCATCTCAGTCATATCCAAGAAAGCTTTCCTGAATACCCATTCTTCTTCCTTGGGATCCATATCTTCAGGAGCTTCTCCCTCTCTTGAAGACATGCTTGAAGCTACTTCTATGGCTCTTGAAGGTGGCTCTCTGACCCTTCTTGGTTGTCAATTTCTTTGTGCACTAATGAAGTGTCCTTCACCTCTCTTGAGTTTAAGCCTAGTAAGCATCAAAACTTGAAAATAATCAACTATATCTTTGCACAAAACAAATGCTGAGTAAAAATATAGCTCCTAAGGCTCAAATCCTTAAATCCTAAGCTATGATACCATCTGAGCTCAAAATTAAAGTATTTGTAATGTTTTTCAAAGTATTCATTTCCATTAAATTAAGTGTGCAAAATGTTTGTCATGTCTTGCAAATTAAACAAAGTGTTTTTGGTAGCTGTTTTTGAGTTTATGTGCGAGGGAATGTTAATTAAAATTACTGTATAACATCTTAAATATGAAATAAACAGCATAATAACCTCACCATAACAACACAAAAACATGATGAGGCAGTTAACCCCTGCTGGGCTACATCTGCCGGGTTCAAGGCTCCCAATGGAAATTTCCTTTCTATATTATGATGCTAAAAATGGTTATACAGTGATAAAAAGGCCTAAACATCCAAAAAAAGATGTGAAAATGATTTCAGAAGGAAGAAATGAGCTAAGAATGACTTTTATTTCACCTAAAACAGTGAAGTGTAGCCCAATGCAGCTCCATTTCCCTCATGGCCCTCATGGCTCTCCAAGATTTCCTGAAGAAAAAAATGGCTATAAAACACCTCTATTGGCTCTGCAACCTATCCCAATAGATCCAAAATGATCATAATACCCAAAATTGACCAAAATTTCATCCAAACTGGTCCAATATTGGAGAAGTTATGATTAAAACAATATTCTACCCAATGTCAAGTAAGAACCCCACCAAATGTGGGAGAACTGGAGTTAAGCTTACAATTTTGGAAAATCCCGCTAGATTTGGTGGCGCACTCTAGTTTAACCAGGCGGTTAGATATGGCATTAAATGTTGAAGGTTGGCAGGGTCACATGGACCTCTGCCCAAACTGTCGGCGGAACCGTTTGAATTTATGTTAACCACAACGATTTTACGGTGGAATTTAATATACCCCCATGTGCTGGCACATATAACGATTGTTTTAACCATTTACTCCCGCCGGTTGAAAGCCCTCAGTCATAGCGCTGAGGCATATGGGTTAGTTGAAGTGGCATAGTCACGTGGAGGGTCTAACATATGTTACCTACTCCCACCATACATAACTATTTATTATGGCTACCACATTACATTAAGGTTTAAAAACTTTGGATTTGGGTATGCCTCCACGTGAGGATTTTAAAAGTAGATTTTGGTTTCGAGTTTTAATTTAATATGTGGATTAAATTAATATATATATATATATATATATATATATATATATATATATTCATCAATATTTAATGTATATATAAAATATTAATATAATATATGATTTCTTAAATCAAATAAAATATTAAATATTTATATATATATATATATAACATTAATTAAAATTTAATATATTAAAAATATTTCTCCACATTAAAATCATGAACCCATACTCAAAATTTAAGAACATTGGGCGATTTCAAAATGCAATAACTTTCAGATACGATGTCAGATTTGAGTGCCGTTCATGGCACCAGAATCACGTCGACGAGTTCTTTTCAGTGATTCAAGTTTCAGCCAATTCTAAGAAATTCCTTTTTTGAGTATTTTTTCAACTTAGGACATGATCACTTGATCACACCTCCCAAATGGGAAGCTTTTGGACAACAAAATCTCTTTGATTTACAGAAATTGAAGATGAGGAGACTGCTTCTCCACTCTTCCAACCTTGAACCACTGAAATCTTCCCGACTTCATCAAATTCAGATTCTCATAAAAAGATAAATTCTTACTTGCATATGTTGACCGACTGTTGCTAACATTGACTAAGTCATGATGCAAATTTTTGAAATTTATGGAAAAGAAACTAAAATTTGTAGAATACAAATTGTTTCTACAATGTTCAAACTTCAAAGGAGACTACAAATAAGATTCACCTTGCCAACTGTCCTCATGGCGAATTTTTGACAAATGAGCCATGTACCTGCGTCGAATCCCGACCAAGTTTTCTCGCCATACCAACCTGCCATTTTGAAACCAGCATTGACCCATGTTGAACTTTATGCCCTCTTTGCTTGCATGCTTTTCCTTTTCTTGGATTCTTGCACCACCTTGCACTGACACATTGTTCTCTGCACCATTCGACACCAAAGGAACTTTCTGCAACATCTTGTCATCTTAAAAATATGACTTGCTTTTAGGTTGAAACATATCATCATTTATATCAGAAATAACATGAAAAGGAGAGTGTACAAAATATTTTTGCTTAACCATCAACAAAGTCATATTTTGACTTGCATTGACAAGCCTTTTCAATTTCCCTACATTCACCAAAGATGATTCTAGCTTCTTCCAATGTACTCTCATAATAAAGTCTTTAACATCCTTGAAAAAATGGTACTCGTTCTCATGGCGCTCGAAGATCGCTTTTCAGTCATATAAATACGGACTACCCAACACAAAACCTGTAAGGTCAAGTGGTACCACATCTAATTCAACCCAGTCAACATAGTGAGCTATTATGGCGAAGCGCAACATGCACTTTCTTGATACATGTAAATTAGAATCCTTGCAAATCCAACCAAGTGGATATGGCTTTGGATGAGGTATGGTCTCAAGTTTTAGCTTCTTGACTAAGTCTGCTGAGATGAGATTCGCTTGTGACCCACTATCAAATAGTGTGTCTATCTTTGTGTGTTTGGTTATTATCCTCACATGAAATATCTATATCCTCCTCTTTCCATTTTGAGTTTCTATGTGACAGTTTAACATGCTAGAACTGGGATTTGTTTCATTTGCAATCTCTTTTCCCTTTATGTTCCTTAGTAACATGGCTATGATTTTAGTTTCGTTACCTGATTCAGACCCTAAGCCTTGTTCAATAGTTGCAATAGTTTTTCCCTTTTCTTTGGCCTTATCTTTGTTTTTAAATTTCTCTGGTTTCAACTCCTGATGAAATTTCCAAGAATGGTCTTCATCGTGGCTTGTTTTGGAACAATTTTTACAAAAGAACTTTCCTTTTTCTTTCCTCGAGTTTTCATTTCTTTTCCTCCCTTTGGCTTTGAATTCACTATCCATATTCCCATCAAAATATTGTTTCCCTCTAGCCTCTAAATGCGTAGCTTGTACAAAAACTTCATCTAGACTAGTAGGATTGAACATAAGGATAGTATGTATAAGGTAATTGTGTAAACCACCTATATATTTTAGCAAGGTATCTTGACTATGAAAATCAATTCCAAGTAGTAAGGCCTTTCATCTAAACTCTTGAGTGTAATCTTCAACACTTTGTCCTTTAAGTTGTCTAAAACTTTGCCAATTCATGATAGCCTTTTTTAAATGAGCTAATGGATAAAATTGTTGCTTAATTTCATAAATAAATTCAGCCCATGATAAAGTGATCTTACCATGTTTTTTAATTTCATCCTCAGTCTTAGCTTCCCACCATACCAATGCTTCTCTTCCATCCTTAAAGAGGCTAACTCAATCTTGGTGTCATGTTCATGAAGGTTTTGTATCCTCAAGTAAACTTCCAACTGTCTTATCCAATTCTCAAGTTTCTCTGCATTGACTTCACCGTTAAACATAGGAAACTGAAATTTGACATCAAGCTTTAAAAATGGACTTTTACCAATGGTTTTGGACTTGTGAGATTGATTCACCGAAGTTGAGGATGACGATGTAGAGGAAGAGGATGAAGATGGGGATGGTGGATCACCATTTCCTCCGTGTCCTTTCTTTGACTTGTCATCACTTTTCTTTCCTCCTAAAAAAACCTCTCCTTCTTTCTGGTTTTTAGACCTTTCTCCAACAAGCCTATCATTCCTTTCTTGGTAGAGTATCCTCACCATCTCAGTCATATCCAAGAAAGCTTTCCGAAATACCTTTTCTTCTTCCTTGGATCCATATATTCAAGAGCATCTCCCTCTCTTCAAGACATGCTTGAAGCTGCTTCTATGGCTCTTGGAGGTGGCTCTCTGACCATTCTTAGTTTTGAATTTCTTTTTGCACTAACGAAGTGTCCTTCACCTCTCTTGAGTTTAAGCCTAGTAAGCATCAAAACTTGCAAATAATCAACTATATCTTTGCACAAAAGAAATGTTGAGTAAAACTCTAGCTCTTAAGGCTCAAATCCTTAAAATCCTAAGCTTTGATACCATCTGATCTGAAAATTAAAGTATTTGTACTACTCTTCAAAGTATTCATTTCTATTAAATTAAGTGTCCAAAATGTTTGTCATGTCTTGAAATTTAAACAAAGTGTTTTTAGTAACTATTTTTGAGTTTATGTGTGAGGTAATGTTAATTAAAATTACTGTATAACATCTTAAATATGAAATACAAAGTAGAATGACTTCATCATAACAACACAGCAACATGATGAGGCAGTTCACCCCTGTTGGGATACATTTGTCGGGTCCATGACTCCCAATGGCATTTCCTTGCTATATTATGATGCTCAAATTGGTTATACAGTGAGAAAAAGGCCTAAACAAGAAAAACCAGTTGCGAAAATGAATTTAGAAGGTAGAAATAAGCTAAGAATGACTTTTATTTCACCTAAAATAGTGAAGTGTACCCCAATGCAGCTCCATTTCCCTCATGGTCCTGATGGCTCTCCAAGCTTCCCTGAAGAAAAAATGGTTGTGAAACACCTCTGTTGGCTCTGCCCTATCCCAATGGCTCCAAAATGATCATAATATCCAAAATTGACCAAACTTTCGTCGAAATTGGTCCAATATTGGAGAAGTTATGATTAAAACAATATTCTGCCCGATCTCAAGTAAAAACTCCACTAAATGTGGGAGAGCTAGAGTTAAGCTTGACAATTTTGGCAAATCCTACCGGATTTGGTGGTGCATTCTAGTTTAATCGGGCGGTTAGATATGGCATTAAATGTTGGAGGTTGGCGGGGTCACATGGACCTTCGCCCAAACTGCCAGCGGAACCATTTGAATTTATGTTAACCACAACGGTTTTATGGTGGCATTTAATATACCCCCATGTGTTGGCACATATAATGGTTGTTTTAACCATTTACTCCCGCTAGTTGAAAGCCCTTTTTCATAACGCTGAGGCATATGGGTCGGTCGATATGGTATAGTCATGTGGAGGGTCTAACATACGTTACCTACTCCCACCATACATAACTATTTAATATGCCTACCACATTAGATTAAGGCTTAAAAACTTAGGATTTGGGTGTTCCTCCACGTAAGGATTTTAAAAGTAGATTTTTGGTTTTGAGTTTTAATTTAATATGTGGATTAAAGTAATATTATATATATATATATATATATATATATATATATATGATTTTGTAAATCAAGTAAAATATTAAATATTTATATATATATATATATATAATTAATTAAACTTTAATATATTAAAAATATTTCTCCACATTAAAATCATGAACCCATACTCAATATTGAAGAACATTAGGTGATTTCAAAATGAAATAATTTCACATACGACGTCGGATTTGAGTGTCGTTCACGGCACCAGAATTGCAGCAACGAGACCTTTCCGGTCATTTGGGTTTCAACCAATTCTGAGCAATTCCACTTTTGAGCATTTTTTCAACTTAGGACATGATCACTTGATCAAGTGCTGCATATAGGAAGAAATTCAATTCCTTCATTATCTTGCAATGAATAAAATCATGGGTACTTCCCGAATCAATCAACATTATCACCTTTTTATTCTTTATATGTCCTTCTAACTTGAGATTTTGAGGAGGAAATTCCTACCAATTCATTAAAAGATATGGTCGAATTCATTTCTTCTTTTTCTAGGTTGGTTACTGGTGTATATGATCTTCTTTTGAAGCTTCATGTTCCTTTTATTCCTCCTCTTCTCAATATATGTAAAATAAATTAGTAACAACACACTTATGACGTTTAGTGTATTTTATATCACAACTATATCAAATCCCTTTTTTAATTTTTCTTCCAATTGTTGTGGTGTCAACCATGTAAATTATGGAAGGCGAGGAGAAACAATACTTCCATATTTATAGTTGTGAGTGATAGGCTTCCTTGTTGCCATAATTTTTCTTTCCAGTCTGAATGTCTTCTCCAACGAATCAGGTTCCCAAAGGCGAACCTCATGTTAGATGTTATCCTTTAAATTCCCTATGAATACATCAATCCTGTGCTCCTTTGCAATATCATTTAACCTTACATTCAAGTTTTGGAAGTTCTCAATGTGCTCCGCCATTGAACCCTTTTGTTTAGAGATTTATCAATTAGCTAAAGAAGGTGTTTCTATTTGTATCCTCATAATGTGCTATCATTTCCTCCGTAAAAATTGAACAAGTGACAAGTGGTTTATGAGAAAAAAGTCATCGATACCACGAAAACTAGTTGGGTTATAAATATAAACTTGCAATTCATACCTTTTGTGTCTGTGGCACATTATGGAGATCAAAATATTGCTCCATCTGTAGTATCCATATTACCATATCTTTGCGATCATACTTCCTCATATCGATCTTTGGAATATGATGGGTCTTCCATCCAATGTAAGAGTCTATGAAATAATTATTAACATTTATTTTTTTATCATCAGGAGTTTCATCTAATACCTTTTTTCCATGTGGAATCATTTCTTGTAGAAACTTTGTCAAACCTTCCTTGTCTATTTTTAAACCATTGTTCAAATAATACATGTTTCCTTTAATTGTTTCTTCTATGCCATCCATATTAGCTTCCATGCCATCCTTAAAATGTTCCATGTATTATTTTAAACCATTCTTCAAACCATCCATCTTAGCTTCCACTTCATTTTTGGTTACTCTTTGCGAGAGCGAAATTTGTTGCACTTGGTCTTCTAATTTTGATATATCATGTTGCATTTATTCCCCTTCTTCAAGCATCATAATATATCTTTATGGTTTCTTACTAGGTGTTTCCATTTTCTTGCTTCAATTCATTTTGGAATCAAACAATGATATTTATGCTTCACTATGCCCCTTGAATCACTTCAAACTGATTTTTCAAAAAAAAAACCTGTACAATTTTTTAAAAATCCAGACCTTTTTATTGCTTTGAAGGAGCTTAATATTTAGTCCACAATATCTCTGTAATTTAGGATCTCCAAGGTCTGAAATTATGTCTTGTGCTATCACTATGAGTCTTCTTTCTAACACCTGAATTCAGACTGAGATTGGAATCTTCAAGAAAGAGTTATGCTCGATTTCCCACAATGACTACATTATAGGATGATTCAATAGAGATAACTTGCATGGAGTGACATATGTCATAGTTTCAACCTTCAGCCCTAAAATTCATACAAGAAAAACTGAATTTTGTTCAATTTTCTCAATGTTTTACAGAATTCAAATACGATTCCTAAAACAAAAGTTATGATGATTTTCCCTAGGTCACTTGTTTGAGACTCAATTTTCGATCTTGCAAAAAACCTAACTAATTCTCTAGATGATATTTCACAAAATATAGCGAAAAAATATCTACTTTTTTTACAAAAAGTTAAAAAAGATTTCGGATCCACGTGGTAAAAACATAATATTTTGAAGCCTTGTAGAAACAAAATTATAATGAAAATTCCAATATGACCTATTTGAAGAAGTGAAACCGTATAATCTAATGCTCTAATACCAAATATTATGCAACCATCTCACAAAAAAGAAGAAAATATAGATCAACGACTTGAAAAATAGTCCCTTTAAGGGGGACGTCTCCTTTACATCACATAAACAAAAAATTTTAGGATGATTCAAATGAAAAAACCTCCGTCATATATATAGTAGTCTAGGGGGTAACAATATAATCAGAGCCTACATAACAATAGTAATGTAAGGGAAGAACGATAACAATAGTGGGATTCTATGGGGCACAATAATAACAACATGGAGAATATATGGGAATAGTAATAACAATAAGGGGAAAACACTAACAATAATAATAACGAGATACACCACTATTATAGGTGCCTAAAATAATTAGAGGCCATACATGGATAACAAAAAAAATACTTCTAGGAAAAGAGGGTGTATCACAATGCAAGGTAGTGATAAATGGGACTAATTTAGACAGGGAGTCTAGCAGTAGTGAAAGGTAATATCTATATTTTGAATTCCATCCCTTGGAGGTAGCATCACACATCACTCAAGAGAGAGTTAGCAGACTCAGCATAGGGTTGCAATAATAGGAAAAATCTATCAAGGTTGTTACATAGGAGTGATAGTTTTGGATGCAATGGAGGCATTGACTATAGAGGAGGAATTTTCTTACCAGGACACATAAGCATGAAGGTAGGCCCCAGGGTGTTTAATGTAAAAACAGGCTTAAAAGAGCGTGGAGTGATGTAAGCCCAGGATGTGGTGGAATAAACATGAGCCCGAAAGTTTATTCATTGGTGCAATGGAAGACACACCTTAAAATTTATCCCAAAAGACTGACACAAGAGAATTGGTAAATGTACAAAGAGAGAAGGTTCGAGTAACCGAACATGGATATGGTAATGAATCCATCAACAAATGAACCATCAATTAAATCCATATATGTGTGTATTTATGTGAAACCTATGCCTTGAACTAGTAAACACCTAATATGACCATGTAAAATGGTGGTGAGAGGCTAATTATACTTCGATGTGGTGGCCACATAGCAGAAGAATGATGAGACAATGAAAAAAATTGAAGAGTTATAACTCTTGATCGAGAGGTCGGCTCTAGGAATTATTTTATTTCACTAGAAACATGTCACCAAGATGAACATAACAATGACATTTATTTAAATTTTTTAAGAGAAAAAAAATCTTAATTATCCCATCCCCCTAACCATACAAGGGAGATTGGATTAACAAGTGAATGATTTGCAAAGGTTTAGGTGGGGTGTTTACAGGTGGTATCAGAGAATTTTGGGTTCAAAATTTGGATTGGATGGGCTCTATCAGGGGAAAATGATAGTAGAATTACCAAAAAGGGATTTCCTAATGGTTTTTAGAAAGAAAAAAAAAAATAATGTTTAGGTGTTAGAAACTATAATTTAATTGATTTATTGGTTGCATGGTAATGCTGAGGTGAAAACTCAACCCACCATTTTTGACCTATTTATTTCAGATAATGGGGACACTTTTCCATAATTTTTTCGTAAATCACCTTTTATCATATTCTTTTGGTTAAGCTCCCTACAACTTTGCCAAATTCTCATTTTTGTCAGATTTATATTCTAATTGTGTCATTGAGTTTTCCTTTTCACAAGTTTTCCATTGGTTCTTGTTTCATCTCATTTGATTACATGGTTGGAAAACTACACTTCATTGAAGTTTGATGATTTTTACTGCCTTGGCTTAAAAAAATGTACAAAGTGTATATTATTTTAACTCTTGTAAATAAATTAGTAATTTATTGTAAATATTGAATCTTAGTTAATTTTTACTAATTAATCCAATTTTCACTAATGATCCTGCAAAATTGTCGCAACCAAATTGTAGAACAATTAAAATTATGGTGTTTTCATATTTCATAATTCTATGATTAAATCCCAATTTTAAAAAAATTACGAGATCTAAAACCTAAAAATTGCAAAGTTGTTGTAGTTTATTTTTTCATATTTTGAATTTTCAAAATAGCTGTAGTTTATAATGAAAAGCAACCACTCTACGTGGGCTCCACTTCATCTTATATCTTCCACTCCAACCATACCTTCGAACATAATTCATATAAAAACATGTTGGATATGAGAGACAAACATAAAAAAAAAAAAAACTTCCAATATTAAAATATCCGATATCATTAACCCCCGATACTTCAATATTTCAAACCTCTGATATTTATTTACTCTAATAGCTATTTAACATTGGCATTATATTAAAACATTGGGACCTCGAGACCTTGTGAGTATCAAAGCATTGGTTTAAAAACTTACGATAGGTTTCAAACTCTGATACCCGATGGCCATTCAACCATAGATCCATCTATCCCATGAGACCTTAACATAATTTTATATTGGATCTTCTTAAAAGTTGAACTCCCAATCCTCTCTGATACTCCAATCCTTCTTATTTCGAAACCCATTTTGTTAAGAAGAATTTTGGCCTATGTTCTTTTCATTTGAGAAATGGATATGGACATTGTAATTTAAATTAATTTCAATATTATTTAAATAGAATTTAGTTCATTTTTAATAGAATTTGTTTAATTTTAGTTATAATTTAATTTAATTTAAATATAATTTAAATCTTTTTTATATATTTATTTATTTATTAAAGTTTTGTATATAATTAAGTTGTAAATTAAATTTTATATAAATAATTTCATAACTCTAATTAATTAATGTAACTAATTAGAATTATTAGTCTAATTTAGATTAGAATTTTTAATTAAAATTTACTAATTTTGGCATAGGCAACAAAATTTTCAGAATTATGGCAATTTTGACACTTCAAGTTTGGAAGCTCATAATTTGAGTTTTACTTGGACAAATGAGGCTCAGGATGGCTTGTCAGATAGATAAAATCATTCAAAATATATATGAAGTGGTTAAATTACTAGATTCGGTCACTAAATGAGTCTAAAATTTAGCAGAAAATCAAGTTCTCAATTTGTAACCAAATCTAATTTTTTGCATTTTCATTGGCCCAAAGCCTATGTTGATTTCAGATCGATTTGATTACGTTATATTTTACCAATAAGATATTTACAAAGTTAAATGGAAAAAACAAATTTATTTTTTATTTAATTAATTAATTAAAATTTGAATGGAAATGATTGTTTTCCAGATTTGGTATTGTTTTTTAATTTTGATTTGCATTTTAACTTAATTTTGATTTTTTTTTGGTAGGAGAATTGTGGAAAAGATGAGGAAGAGAAGTTTTAAATCAAAATAATGTCTTTAGCTAGAGAAGAAAAATATTTTTCACCAATGAAAATTGTTGGAGCAGATTTTTCTTCGACAACTCTCCTATTTGAAATTAATTTTTGTAATTATAAATAGTGCTTTGTAGAAGGGAGAAATGGATTCCTCTTCTCTGCACTGAGAAAATTTAGAAGCACTATTGTAAGGGATTTTTGAGTTGTAGAATTAGGAGGAAAAACTTGGATATTAGTTATTAAGATTTGTCTTTTTCAGTTCTAGAATTTTTATTGGCAAGAGAGTTTGCACTATTGCAACTCCTTTTAATGGCAAGGCTTATGATTTGAGAAATATAGTTGGAGATCAGATCAAGGAACAAAAAAATACATGAGGATTTAATCAATTTTTATTTTAAATACTATAGTTTTTAATGTTTTTTTTTTTAATGAAAAATATGTGTATTATTTTTCTCATGTTGAGCATTATAGTTTGATGTGAAGATGAAGATATTTTTGAATTATCTATCTATTTCATTATCTTCATTGATCTGTTGTTAATTTTCTCTTTTTCTGCTATACACAAATCGTATTTATGAGTAAATATTTTCTAAGAAATTTTCTATATAAATTCGACTTAATTACCACCGATATTAAGAGAACTATTTCCTAATGTTATTAGTTAATCGTTCACCAGTGATTGGTCTCTGAAGATATCATGTTCTGGTAATTATAATATTAACTAGTAAAACTATTTCATTAGCCATATATTCACCTAAAACTAGGCATTTTAGAAGCCCAATCATTTAATTACTTTTATCTTGATTGGGTTCGATATACATCTTCATAAAAAAGTTGATAGGCTTAGGATTTTTTTCCTTTTACTTGTGTTCGAGGATTGGTTTGCATATAAATTAATAATTACATTTCTAGAATTCTTGTTATTAAAGAGACAAATTTTAGTTGTGGCTTGGCTGAGCCTTAGATCAGCTTAAAGATTGCTCTCTTTCCCAAGCTCGGCAAGAGGGTTGATCTGATGTATCTTGTCTATTGGTAAGTAAAAGACATACTTTAAACTAGCATAGATAGAGAGAAGGTGACTAAACCTAGTTTAACTTGTTGGAACCACCATTTCAAACAGAAAAATAGATGCTTTAAGTTCACGACCGACTGGGTTCCCTTATAATATTGAATGGTCATTTTGGGCCAACAACATTTTCGACGCTAGAAGGACGGCTTAATGACTTGTGTTTTGGAGTTTTTTTATTTTAAATTTTTTTAATCACATTGGTTCATGTAAAAATTCCAATTTGGAGATGTATCGTTGGACATGCATCCACCAATACTCCACCAAAAATAGTAAGACACTTGTCAAATGTAAAATTTAGCGGTAAGAGGAATGCTTCTCCATTTGATCACGCCTTACATTTTATTCAAAAAATTTCAAATTCTACTTTTCATATTTGAAGAAGGTATTTTATGCAGGATTTTTACTCTTACATTCTCATGAAAAGCCAGAAGTTGGTGTCAATTTATTCAAATTGCCTCCATTTACAATTGGGATCAATTTAGCACAAAATTCCTTTTTGAATTTGATGGTTTTGATTATGAAGAGGAATGTGATGAATTTGAAGATTTACGAAGGTTTGAAAATAAATCTTTCATGGATTTAAGCGCTAGATTTTGATTGAATTTTTTAATATTCAACATTGAAGATAAACCTTCAAAAATTGAATTGATAGATTGGTTTGAATATGTTTGTTCCCTTCCTTGTATTCCCAATGCATATGAAACAATTACAAGGTTTGACCAATATTCTTCAAACTTTATTAACATAATTGAGAATTCCGATATGGAGGTGAATACCAATCATGATGAATTTGTCCCTTCCATGTATGATACATTCATACATTTATTTCACACCTATTATATAATTAATGATGAGCATGATAATATCTCTCATGTTAATGAAACATAGTCATAAATATTGGAAAATTTTGGTAATCAAATGAAAGAAAATATCACAACAATCTTGGAGAATCAGCCGCCACGAAATCTAAAAATCAATATGAAATAAATTCAGGAAATTAGTTAATAAATTAGCATGAAAAAGTACAAATTGAAGATTATAATATTACATGATTTTCTGTAGAAATTTCAGAATTATTTCATGATGATGAAATGCTAAATTTGGGGCAATCAAATAACATTATTCAAGAAACCAAAGTGATCCGAACTTAGACAAGACTGCAAAAAAATACATATATAACTATAAATACAAATATGTAGTAGAAATAACACTTCATTTAATTAATATCAAATAACTAAAATATGCTTACAAACAAAATGGAAATAAATTAGCTCAAGTGATGGTAGCTTATATCTAAGAAGAGATGTGGCAACTACATGCCTTTGAACTATGTTAAAATAAGGCTCAAAGGCCTATTTATTACTAAGAAATGATGGAAAACCCTAAAAATCCAAACCCTAGGAGATAATCGTCAAAACTGTGTTCCCCATTGGGGTAAGTTGGTACACATAATTCCCGGGGTCATAAATTTGGCATACGATCTCCATTTGACACGCACTATACCTCGTTAGAAATATCTATCCGAGGAATCCAAATTTTTCCTGAAAACATACTTAAAGATATGTGTTTTCCCTTTTTCCAAAAAAGCTTCGTTTAGGCCCTCAAATTAGCTCCAGAAGTTCATGACCCAAAAAAATGCCAAAAATAGTAAATTGTGCTGCAATTAAGGAAAATGAAAAACTAAAAGAAACAATGGTGGGGGTACAAGTGGAATAGTACGGTGGCCACCAATATCCACCTAGATTCATCGTCCCCTCTTAGGAAGAAATGATCCCCATTGCGTTTAGTGCCTCCACGAGATGGGGAAACTTCTGCTAAACTTGGTCCTTGGTGAATCAATTTCCTTGGTGGAGGAGTTGGCTAGCTTTAACAACCCAATACAGTTGGATCTTCTGCTAGGAAGTATTATTGATATGTGTGTTGATGATCTGATTATTTTTGGCATGTTCCATGTAGTCAAGGTTTAGCTCTGTTGGTGTGATTTGTTCTGTAATTTTAGATGTGTCCACTATTGGTGGAAATTATGGTTGAAGGCAGTCAACATTGAATACTAGGTGCAGGCTAAGGAACAGTGGAATGTTGAGCTTGAAATAATTGTCTCCTACAACCTTGGTGATCATGTATGGCCCATATGAGAGCGGATAAAGCTTATGGTGGGGCCCAACGAGGTGCTCCTTTTTCAAATGTAGCCAAAATTTGTCGCCGACTTGGAACTTGTGTTGCACCCGATACTGATGTTGTTGCGGCTTGTAATTAGCAATGACTTTGTCCAATATGTCATGGAATTACTGGAGGATGCGCTGGATTCACTCAATGAAGCTATCACCCCTTTCGGTTTCAGAGTAGACATGGGTCAAAGCTCCCTGAGTAGCTGTAAATGGTATGACCACATCAATGGGACATAGTTTTTGGAATCTCAACCTCTCCTCAAAGGGGTTGTTGCCAATTGAGCTATGGAGAGATCTATTGTAGCTATGTTGGACATAGAGGATGCTTTCTTCCAATGTGCAAGGATGATTCAAGTTTGATGTGTGAAAAATATGTATGATCATCCTAATGAAGACCTTTGTCTAACCATTAGTTTGGGGATGGAAAATTGTGGACTTAGTGAGTTTATCCAACACCGACTAGAGAATTGACCAAAATTTACTTAGGAACCTGTTGCCCCAGTCTTAGATAATGGACTGTGAGATCCCAAAGTGTACCCACACTCATTCCAAGAAGAGCTTAGGAGTGGTTTATGATATGATACTCTTCTTGCAGGCCGCCAAAATGAAAATCTTAGAGAATCTTTCAACAACCATGAAAATGCAGTCATTTCCATGCTTAGTCGAAGGGAGACTCGACATTTAATCCATGGAGATTGATTCCCAAGGTCAAATAGGAGTAGGAAGAGGATTATATAGTCCTTTCTTCTTGATGTTCAATTTAGAAATGGCGCAAGGAGTGCAAGATATTATGTACTTCCCAGCATCCCGTCGAAGGTTCGACCAATAAAAAAAATTCTATAACACTGCGACTATTTTCTCTACTCTGAAGTGTTCGGTGAACCAATGGTAGTGTGCCTCCAAAATCATCTTGGCACACTCGCTTGAAGGAACACAAGGGTTTCCTAGGTCACATCATAGTGTAACATGGAGGTGAAAAAATTGAATTTGTCGACCTTCCATGAGTGTCTGATATGTGTCGTCGAATTCTAGATCGTTATTTTATAGATCTGACGACTCTGAAGTCTCGTGCCCACAAGAGTTAATCACAGTGGTCAGTGCTATGACCAGTAGTCGGCTGAGGTAGTCTGCAACATTATCGGTCTTGCCCTTTTTGTACTTAATGTTCAAGTGGAACTATTGTAGGTATGTGGACCATTTTTTATGGAAATCGTTTTGTAGCTTCCCTTGCGTCAGTATAAACTGCAGGGGTTAATGGTTTGTGTGGATGATTTTTTCCTTCCCTAGACTATAATGCTTCCATTGTTGGAAAGCCTGAACAATGGAATACATGTATTTCTCATACGTGCGATACTTTCAGACTGTGTTTGAAAGCGTCTAAGTGTGATATGCCACTATATGTCCCTGTTGAGTAAGGACTGCACCAATAGCATAATTAGAAGCATCTGTATTGATCTCAAACAGATGTTGGAGGTTTGGTAATATGAGCATTGGTGCACAGAATAGGCGATGTTTCAACTCAAAAAATTCCTTCACTTGGGATTTGTACCAAAATCATTTTTCTTTCATTGCACCCTTGCTAACTTGACTCAAAGGAAAAGTGATATGAGAGAACCATAACAAGAACTTGGGGTAGAAATTACCAAGACCCAAAAAATTGCGAAGATCTGTTAGAGTGGTTGGGGCTGGAAAATCAAGAATAACTTGTTTCATGGCTTAGTCGACATGCACACCCCTTTCATCAATGATGTATCCCAGATATTGAACTTGGGTCATACAAAAAGTTAATTTCTCCAAATTTGCACACATCTTGTGTTGTCGTAGAGTTTGGAGGACTTGTCAAATATGGAATAGGTTCTATTCCTAACTCTATCTGAATATGAGGATTTCATCCAAATACACCACCACGAATGAGTTGTTGAAGAGTTACAAGATGTCGTCCATCATCCTCATGGAGGTTTCAGGGGAATTCGTCAACTTGAAAGGCATGAGAAACCATTAGAAAAGGCCCTCCTTGTTTTTGAAACCAGTATTCCATACATCATAGGGCTCTATTAGTACCTAGTGATACCCAGACTTCAAGTCAATCCTGCCGAAATATTTGGCCCCCTTGAGCTAGTTCAAAGGTCATCAATCCGTGGGATGGAATACCTATTATGGACAGTGATCTTGTTCAAAACACGATAGTCAATATAGAGTCTCCAGGTCCCATCCTTATTTTGTAAAAACATGATCAGGGTTTGATGGAATGATGAACACGACTTGATGTTCCCTTTATGCAACAACTCTTGAATTTTCCTCTTGATGTAATTGGTCTCCATAATAGAGTGTCGATAGATTGGTCCATTGACGACACATTTGGGTTCAAATCAATGGAGTGCTTGACTTGATAGTGTAGAGGTACCCATGTGGGTGAGGTGAAAATGTCCTTGTACTCCTCCATGACCTTGTCCACTTACTGTTGTCGTGCAAAGGAGGCATGTGTTGAGGCCATGGCCACAATATTCTTCTTTCCTTGAGGGTGAAATATAAGGAAAAAAATTCCTGGTATGAGAAATGATCTTACTGCATTTCTTTGCAGTGATCAAAGAGATGGTGGTAGGGAGTGATACCTCTGGTATGCTATACAATTTATTGCCCAAAATAATAATAACAATGAGAGACCTAGACTCATACAAAACATGTCACTTCCACAAGTATGGTTGGACTAATATTACATCACAAGCATCAAAAGTAAAAACATCACACAGTAGCTCATCTGTGAAGGGATTGACTTTGTAGGGAAGGTGACACTATTGGCTGATGTGAACATCTCATCCTTAGTGAAGCCACTCGATGGTGTACAGTTGCATGTGTGATTTGGTCGGTAAGGTCAATGTCTTCATGACCTTTGCTAAAGTGAGGCTATTTTGGCTTCCTCTGTCGATAACGAACTACAACACAGAACCCTTCACCCACATCTAGGAATGGAAGAGTCGCTCCCCCTCTTCTGGATATTTGGGCTCATCCTTCTAGATCTTGGTGGTGGCAATGATGGGATTGGGCTCTGTGTCAATAATCCACCACCCTTTGTCATTCCCCCTGTCAGGTTTTGACAAAGAGTTTGAGCATGCATTTGATTTGGAACCCTTCAGCTCGGCCATGAGTAACTGTTGGGCCCATGGAAAATTTTAAGGGCTAATATTTGCAGATGGGATAATTTTCCATGGTTTTTACAAAAAAAATACTCTCCAATTTACATTTTTTATAGAAATGATTTGCCCAAATTTTACAATATAAAATTATTTTACCTTAAAAATCACCAACATTATATAGACAATATATATAATATCATTATAAATTTTAATAATTCTACAAATGCAACAATAAACATTTTATATTTTTCGTATTAGGGACTAGTGAGATTCACCAATTTTTTAAACTTCAAAATAATTTTCCATCCTTAAAATTTTCCTTGGTTGGGCCCGACACTCATTTATATTGTGAGTGGGGCTCTTATGGAACTCACACAACTTTCCCATGTCCTTCTTTGTCATCGTGGTGTTGTTTGGTTTTCTTGGCTTCAGTAGGTTTTCTTAGGTCGTCATACCTTAGCTTTGTCCTTTTTTCTTTGGTTTTGAGGTGCCTTTCCCTTGCTTCAGATTCATAGATCCAATGTCTTACATATTTTGTTTCAGTTTCTACTTGATCTCAACAGCATATCGATATAATGTACCAAGCGAGGAGATGTCGAGAAAATTCATTTCCTCCTGAATGTATTTGTGCCAAAAAATGTGGTACTTAATAATCAGAGGTTTCTCTGAATCTTTGGTACCCATATTTTTTTGTAGGGTATGGAATGAACTCATTATCTCATGCACATCTTGATCCCTTTGCTACCGCAAGGTAGTCCATTGTATGTACTTGTCCTCGTAGCACCCCATGGGGTAATATTATTCCTTGATGGCATATCAGAAAGAATTACAAGTGGGTTTATCTAAAAGTAGTGATGGTTCTCTCTCGTCCCCATGTTTGCAATAGGTTTCCCATGAGTACTTGACATGGGGGGGCGACTTTGATGAGTGTAAATGTAATATTTTCCCTATTGGAAAAATTATGAACTGAAAACATCCTTTCAATAGATTTAACCATCTGTATGCAATTAATTAATCTATCTCACCCTCAAATATGGGAATTTCAAATTTGAGTTGTACCTTAAAGGGAGTGGTGCCTCCAGAGTGAATGTCAGACGATGATGCATCACTTGCGAGCATCCAACGAAGGATCTGGGAAAATTTCTCCATCATCGCGTTGCTTTGTTGCTTGAGGGACTCTTTCAAAAATATTTTGAAAGGATTTCATGCTCCCTATTTTTTTTTTTCTTCTATTATGGAAGGCCATCAGGGTTTAAAAGGTTGGTCTTGAAAAGGTTCAACCAGTTCAAGCCCTAACTCCTTATACCCTGACCTTGTTGGGTATATGCAAAGAAAAACAAAGAAATAGTAGGCTGATATGATAGCAATGATAAAAAATTATAAATTAATGCAACATAAACATATATAACCATAAGGATAGAGATGCAATTGAAACCACACTTCATTTCATTAATATCAACGAACTAAAATATGCTTACAAACAAAATGGAAATAAACTAGTTCGGGCAATGGTAGCTTATGTATGAGAAGATATGTGGCAACTAGATGCCTCTAAACTATTTTTCAATGAGGCTCAAAGGCCTATTTATTATTTACAATAAAAAAAAACCATAAACATCCAAAAACCTAACCCTCGAAGATGAATCACCAAAACTATGGGCCCCGTTGGGGTAAATTGGTACACCAACTTCCTAGTGTCGTAACTTTGGCATAAAATCTCCGTTTAACCTGCACGATACCTCATTAGAAATATGTATCTGAGAAATCCAAATTTGACTGTAAACATCAATTAAATACTCTTATTTTCCTTTTTTCCAAAAAAAATTGTTTAGGGCCTCAAAACGACTCCATAAGTTTAGGACCCAAAAAACTGCCAAAAACAATAAATTGTGCTACAATTAAGGAAACTAAAAAACTTTAAAAAAAAATGGTGAGGGTCTAAGAGGAATAGGAGGGTGCCTACCAATATCCACCTAGATCGATCCTCCCCCATTAGGAATCAATGGTCACCATTGTGTTGAGTTCCTCTACGAGACGGAGAAACTTCTGTTGAACTTGGTTTAGGAGTTGTCCACCTTTGACAACTTGATATATTTGGATATTCTAAGGTGATTGTTCTTGATCTGTGTGTTCATGATCAATCACTTGTTACCTGTTCCATGCAATCAGGGTTTATCTCTGTTGGTGTGAGTTGTTCTATAGAGTCCAGTAATGGTGGAAAGTATGGTTGAAGGTGATCCACATTGAATACTAGGTGTAGGACAAGGAACGGTTAAATGATGAGCTCAAAATAATTTTCTCCTACATCCTAGGTGATGGTGTATGGCCTGTATCAGAGCAACTAAAGCTTATGGTGGGGCCTAGCAAGGTCTTGATTCAACAAATGTAGCTAAAATTTGTCACTCAACTAGAACTTGTGTGGGACCCAATGTTGATCATGTTGCGGCTTGTACTTAGCATTGGATTTTTCTAATATGTCATCAACCTACTAGTGGATGTGTTGGATTTGCTCAATGAAGCTACTAGCCCTTCCAAGTTCATACTGGACATGGGCCGAGCTTGCCCGAGTGGTTGCAAATGGTATGGCCACATCAATGGGGCATAATGGCTAGAATCCCAATCCTACCTAAAAGGGGTTGTGGTAATTTTAGCTATGGAGAGCTTTGTTGTAGTTGTGTTGCACATAGGGGAGGCTTTCATCCCATGTGCAAGGATGCTACGAGTTGTACATGTGAAAAGTTTGTATGGTCATCCTGTTGATGACCTCTACTTTTCCATCTGTTTGGGGTGGAAGCCATGGACTTGTGAGCTTGGTATCCAACATTGACCAGAGACTTGAAAAAAATGTACTTAGGAACATGTTGTTCCAATATGAGATAATGTACTTTGGGATCCCAAAATATACCCACACCCGTTCAAAAATGATCTTAAGAGTGGCTTCTATTGTGTTACTATTCTTGCAGGCTGCCAAAATCACCATCTTAGAGAATTTGTTGATGACCACAAAGACACAGTCATTACCATGCTTAGTTGAAGGGAGGTACGACATGTAATCCATGGAGATGGATTCCTAAGGGCAACTACGAATGGACAGAGGAGTATATCATCCTTGCTTCTTGATGGTTGATTTGGAAATGGTGCAAGAAATGTAGGATCTAATGTACTTCCCAACATCGCATTGAAGGTTAAACCAATAAAAATACTTCTGTAGCACTGCCAGTTTTCTCTACTCCAAATATTTCAGTGATTCCAGTATAGTGTGCCTCCAAAATAATCTTGGCACGCTATCCTGAAGGAACATAGAGATGTCCTAGGTGATATAACAGTCTATCATGGAGGTGAAAATTTGGAACTTTCTTGCCTTATAGGAGTGTCTAGCATGTGTTTCTGAATTCTGGATCGATCTTGTACAAATGTGGCCATTGTGAAGTCTCGTGCCTGCAAGAGTCAAGAACGGTGGTAATCGCCATGACCAGTAGTTGGATGAGACAATATGAAACATTGTTGGTGTTTCCCTTCTTGTACCTAATGTTCAATTGGAGATGTTGTAAGTATATGGATCATTTCTAATGGCGATCATTCTCCAACTTTCCTTGTGTCTATATGAACTGCAGGGGTCGGTGGTCTATATGAATGACCATTTCCTTCCCCATAATGTAATGCTTTCATTGTCATAGGTGGCATACTTTCATACTATGTCTTAAAGAGTAGTTGGAAGCATCGGTCTTGATGTAAAATGGTTGTTACAGGTCTAGTAATGTGAGAACTAGTGCAGAGTAGAGGAAATGCTTCAAATCGGAAAAATCCTTTTGTTTGGATTAAGACCAAAAGATTTTTTATTTTTTTTTCTCTGCCCTTGGTGACTTGAATAAAATGCCAAGTGATATGAGATAACCCCAACACGAACTTGGGGTAAAAATTGGGAAGACCTAGAAAGTTGCGGATCTATGTTAGATTAGTTGGGGAAGGCCAATCCAAAATGAACTGTATCTTGGTTGGGTCCATATGCACACCCTCTTCATCAATGATGTTCCCCAAATATTGAACCTCGGTCATACCAAAAGTGCATTTCTCAAAATCGGCACACAACTTGTGTTGTCGTAGAGTTTGGAGGGATTTTCAAATATGTGAGATTTTCTCTTCCCAACTCTGGCTCAAGATCAAGATGCCATCCATGTACACCACCACGAATGATTTGGTGAAGGGTTGCAAGATTTTTTCCATCAACCTCATGAAGGGTGCATGGGAATTCGTCAAGACAAAATGCATGATCAACCATTCAAAAAGGGCCTCCTTAGATTTGAAGGAAATCTTCCACTCATTGGAGGGTTCAATTGGTACCTGGTGATATCCATACTTAAATTCCCTCTTGCTAAAATATTCTTCCCCCTTAAGCTGGTCCAAAATGTCACCAATCCATGGGATTAGATACCTATTCTAGATAGTGACCTTATTCAATGCTTGATAGTCAATATAGAGTCTCTAGGTCCCATCCTTCTTCTATACCACTATGATCGGGCTCCCACAAGGTGATGAACTTGGCATGATGTGCCCTTTCTGTAACAACTCTTAAATATGCCCCTTGATTTTATCATTCTCTAGAATAGAGCATTGATAGATCAGTCCATTGGTAAACAAAGAACCTGGGGTCAGACCAATGGAGTGCTTGACTTGATAGTGTAGAGGTACCCCTGTGGGTGAGGTGAAGATGTCACTGTACTCCTCCAAAACCTTTTCCATATGATTTTGTTGTGCGTAGGAGCCATGTTGAGAGGTCATGGCCATAATATTCTTCTTACCCTAAGGGAAAATGATAAGGAAAAAAAAATTATCAGTCTCAGAAATGAGCTTATTTAATTGCTTCGCAGTGATGAAAGAGATGTCAGTAGGTGGTGCTACCTATGGTAACCTGTACAATTTATTTCCCAAAATAATAATAACAGTGTGAGGCCTAGACTCATAGACAACATGAAACTTCCACAACTATGTTTGGCCTAATAATATATCACAAATTTCAAGAGGAAAATAATTGCACAATACCTCATCTGTGAAGGGCTTGATTTTGTAGGGAAGGAGAAACTTTTGGATGACATGGAGATCTCGTCCTTGATGAAGCCACTCGATGGTTTATGATTGCAAGTTTGCTATGGAAGGTAGGCCCAGATGCTTCATGACCTCTATTTAAATGAGGTTCTCTTGGTTTCTGCTGTCGAAAATGAACTGTAGTAGAGATCCCTTCACTCACATTTGGGAGTGGAAGAAGCACTCCCCCTCCTCTGGATTTTTTGGCTCATCCTCCTAGATATTTGTGGTGGAAATGGTGGCACTGGGCTCCACGTCAATAATATACCTCATTTTTTCATTCCTATTGTCATATTATTTCTTAGAGTCATAGCATACATATGATTCAAAAGCCTTTAGCTTGACATCCAGTGACTCCTTGGCCTAATGCTTGTGTTATGAGTGGGGCTCTTATGGAACTCACACCACTTTCCCATGTCCTTGTTTTTCTTTGTGGTATTGTTCTTTGCTGCAGCTTCTCCAGGTTTTCCTGGGTCTCCTCGACTTGTATTTCTCCTTTGTTCTATGATTTTGGGGCACCTTTCCCTTGCTTAAGATTCACATATCAAAAGCCCCACTTCTTCTATTTAAATTTCTACTCGATCTTGGCAGTGTATCAACATGCTGCACTAAGTGAAGAGATGTTGAGGAACTCCATTTCCTCCTGAATGTATATGTGAAAACAACTCTAGTAATTAAGAACCATATATTCACTACAAGAAAAAGGGACATTGTTGAGGGGTGAAAAATGTCATCATAAGCTCATTAATGATGGTCAAAAGAGCATTCGTCACCAAAAACTGACCGTCACCAAAGGTGCCATCGCCAAAAGTATAGGTGTTGTGGTGACATTCATGGTACGTCACCAATAATGATTTATAATGACAGATAGTGACCGTCACCATTTTATATGAGCAATGGTGATGGACAATAGCCTTCATCACCAAAAAATTGAACGTCACCAAAGGTGGCGTTGCTGAAAGTATGTTTTGTGGTGACATTCAAGGTCCATCACGAATATTGATTATATTGACGGATAGTTACCATCACCATTTCATATGAACAACGATTTTTTGCGGTGGACCTTTCATGGCCGTCAATGTTGATGCATATATATGGCGACGGTCACTGACCCTCACCATTTCATATTTTGTGAGGGTCGCAAAATGTCACCATAAGCTCATTGGTGAGGGTCGCAAAATGTTGCCATAAGGTCATTGGTAATGGTTCAAAGAGCCTTTGTCACCATTCCATATGAATATCAGGGCACGATGGAATTGAACCACCAACCTCATTCTTGTAAAGCAAGTGCTCTTCCATTGAGCTATCACCCTTTAAAGAACTAGACTTTAAAAAATTAAACCTTGAAACTTTATAAATTCTAAATTATACAAATTTCGAGAAATTATAAAACTTTGTAAAGTCTTGGAAAATATTTTAGTATACATGAAAAATAACATCGAAGTTGAAATTTCCTACCTAATGGTTATGGAGGTTATGAAAAATGGGTGGAGGTGTAACTGAAGTGTTGTGAAGTACCAAACATACAAGTAGAATACATTTATTCCATTCTATAAGAAGTGTTAGAACAAGTTTGAGATTATAATCTATATAAACTAAGTTAACTATTCTGTGTAAAATATGCATATGCTCCAATGAATAAATCAATACTGCTAAACGTATATTTGTGCTATGAAGATTTGTATCCTACACCAATATGGAATAGGTAGTGTTAGCCAACTGCAAAGTAATGTACATGTCAAAGACAAAATCAACAAGAGGAAGTTATTTCTATGACTTTTGGGACACAATTGCTACACTACCTATCTTTGAATGTCCCTTGTGTAGATATATTATTATCTTTAAAGTTCTATCATATTATAGGACCAAAATAATACTTACCTATTTAACATAGTGCTTCTCTTCCATAGGTAGAGAAGATGCCATATTGTCTATATAGATTTTGAGTGATAGATCTAGAGTTTATAGTTACGTTGACCACTAAAAGAACCCATTTATCTTGAGATAATGTATAATTTTATGAAGATGCTTAGCCTTGACTAAAACAATGACTGATGAGGGAAAATGGGAGTAGACCTTAAAAACTCTTTGAGGGGCTTGAAAAATTATTATTTATTTCTCACTGATAATGCTCCCTCTATTTTTCAGTAGTTTATAAAAACTTTCGGAATACATTTTGCAAGAATATGGTTTGCATTTAGAAAACTGATGTTACAAACTGGCACAACTTTGAACCCTTTCATAAATTTAATGACCATTGTCATGGTGATTTAAAAAAAAATGATAGCATACTATTTCCCTAATGCAAAAAACCATCATGCATGTTGTAGTATATTAAAAAATCTTAGTATCTTAGTGAATTAAGTTGTCTAGTTGGTTAACTATTCTATTCCCATAATCCCTGTCTTCAAGCAGTTCTATATAGCCTTGAAATGCAACGATACCACTCATTGTTGTCTTGATGCTTGTAGGCACTGCAAATAGTCTAGGAAACCAAAACAAACAATAATTTGAGCTGCTTAGGTGATAAATGATCTAGTTTCCATAGCCAGACTCTTTCCGCATTTGACTTTATATTGTAGTAGTGAATGCAATAAACAACAACAAATTGAATCGATGACCATATGTGCAGGTAAAATATAGACATGGAGAAGATATATTTCCTATTTATTTGACTATAGTACAATTTTTTCTTGGTTGTGGGGATTGTACAACATTTTCATGGATGGTTCCACTGTGTTTCAGCTTGTGTCAACTTTGCCAAGAGTACACACAAGAAGCAAAAAGAGAGAAAAGGGTTGAAAATGAAAACACATACACACACAGTGTCAAAGACAAGTGGAATGAGGTTTGGTTGGTTGGTAAAATAGGGGTGTTGTTATTCCCCAACCAAGGTTCAAATTCCCCTAAACATGTTTGTCTCGAGTGAGCTATTTCACCTGGGTAGCTGCAAGTCTTGGACACTTTTTTCTAAATAGAAATTCTCAATTGCCATAGTAGGTTTGTACATAGTGGGCCTTCTCAATTGGGTAGCTGCAAGTCTTGGGAATTTTTTATGAATATATAGTCTTAATCACCCTAGTAGGATGTCCCATGGGTAGGTTCTAGTTACTTTTATCATATTATCCTCCAACTTCCAAACCCTATACCAAAAATTATCAAACCAAAAATTTGAAATTACACCAAAGATTGATATCTCAGCTTGTGAATCATGTAAATATGTTGTGACAACATAAAAATCTACCTCTAAAAGACTTATTTACATGCAAAAATGTAAAAAACAATGAATATATATGATGCACTTATGAATAATGAGCTACATGTTTGAAACACATTAGCTATGGGGTCTAGAAAACTAATTGAGAGTGATTATCATTATTAATTAATTCAATGTGTCAATATACAATGATCAATAACAATGATCCTAAAATGTAACCACTAAACAATAGATGTTAAAATTCTAGGCACAGAGTTTGGCTAATATTCGTTGCACCAACAAAATATCCAAGGGGAATTCAAACAATTCCAAATCCACATCATGTACGAGTATCCAAAGATGCAATTGCATGGATAGAAGGAAAGCACTCTCTACCTCTCAATGATAACTATGTCCTCCCACAAGTACTTCTACTAGCAAATGGGTGCGAAGACAAGAACCTCAAAGAAAAAATAACTACACAACACAAAAATACACTTCATCCCCCCTCCACCTTTATAGAATAGATCTATGGGAATAACAAAAGGATCCATAGAGAATAGGAATACAGTGGGAAAAATAAATATGATAAGAAAAAATTAACAAGCAATGAAATCTATGAATTGAACATGTGTCCAAATGTACTCAAAGATTAGAGGAAACAAAAGAACCCAACATTATTGATTATGCACTTGATAAAATTCCATTTACTTCTTTAATAAAAAGGAAGATATATTGTCCTCTAGAATAAATCTTATATGTATGGAACTGGGGTTTTGTGATACACTCTATGCTTACTCTCCAAAATTAAAATAAGTGTTCTGAAATTTGTTCATAACTGTTTAATTTGTTTGAGTTTGGGCCAAACCTATTCAAATAATGTGAAGTTTAGCTAAGATTCAATGAACTTAGTTGTGTTTGCCTAAGCTATAGTCAACAAGCTTGACCCAAGATTTTGAAAAGGAAGTTTAATACAGATGAATAATCTAACATATTTTGACAAATTTTCCCTTTCTATATGTCTCAAAGAGAGAATCTGAACTAGACTCCTCTTACCGCAATGTGGCTAGATAAGTGAAGCAAATTGGAACCAATAGTATCCACTAGGAGATTGAAAGTGAGGAGCATTTATTTTTGCAAAATATGCCCAGAACTTGCACCTAACTCCAGCCATTTGTTTTTTTGTTGCATCCATAAGCACAAACACAATTTTGTCATCAAAGCGTTTTGAACACTGATATGGGAAATTTCAGCACCTCACTTTTACCAACTAGGAAAGCCACTATTTCGAAATTTATTTTAATTTTGGAGTTTTATGTCAATTTTATATTGGGGAAATCCAAATCATTATTATTTTTAATACTTTTCTCAATGTTTCTTAGGTCCATGTCTTGTGATTGTGCTCTCCACCGAAATATAAAATTTTTAAAACTCATGTCTTTGAATCAAAAACTTGTACCATAATATAAATAGGCAACTTGTGTCTTCCAATTCATAGATTACCCTAACTAAAGATCACTCTCCACATTTTGGCCCAGATATGAAAATGTACATCTTAACTCGGATAGGAAATAGATTTTACAGCAATTGAGTAGCCTTTTAAAGGTTGGTCCCAATTTGAATTCATAGTGAGATATGTGGCATGTTCAAATCTGTTTATGGTGAATCTTTTCCACCATTGGTGCCAGAATGGAGTGTTCTATTTTTCCTTGTCTTTTTTTCCCTAGATGACGGGTGTTATTAGAACTAGAGGACACAAGATCTTTATCATGTGCTCATAAACGATGAAGGAAAATTCATTAACTTCTTGGTCCAAACCTATGGAACAATTGTATGAATAATATGATGTGAACTTAGAAATAGGTTTTTCTCATGAGGTGGAGAAATGACATAAAATCAACATTGGTGAGAGCGATATAGAGATAATTTTATGAATATGCTCATCATAGTCCCAATGTTTATTATTTTCTAAAATACTATGATGACACTAGTTGGATTTCTTACAAATTTATATTTTTTCTGAGAGTGATTGATTGAGGTTGAAGAGGAGAAAATTAAAGTAATTGAGAAAGTTCAATAGTCACAATAGTGTTGTAAGCCAACAAAGCACCACATACTCTTATTATTAGTAGGTTGTAAGGCTATTTTGAATTAGTATGCATGTATACTACATAGATAAGAAGGAAATGGATTTTGTTGGTTCACACTTTTTGGGACTACCAATCAATTAAAAGGTGCATATTAAGTTTTTTAAGCATGTATATTGGCTTATCTATGTGTCAACTGTCAATTCCTTCACATTCATGGATTGCTTGGTGTCACCTAGATGATTACTTGAGAAGCTCTTTAATTCCTTCATTTCATTCACCAACATATTCAGGTTGGGTAAGACTCTGTAGGATTAGTATGTGTAGGGATTAAGTGGGGTATTTCCTAGCAAGTTACATAATATTACAAAATTTATGGTGTTAGATGTGGTGGTGAACGTTAGTCGACATGCAATTATTCTCAGCAATATGGAACATTAGACATGCATGGGTTGAATATAAACAACAAAGACAAACTATTATAATGTTTGCAAACTGTTTCATGAAATCATTAAATGGAGTATAGCAGTGACAATATGTATTGTATTTGTTTTCGAGACATATTTTGGTTTAGTTGAAGAGGTTTTTTCGCTAACCAGATTGCCATCATTAGAGAAAAAGTGGTCATGACCAAGTTTTTAATTTTCATTATATGCTCATGGAGGCAATTGTGAAGGCATGCCAAGCCATTATTAACTTGAATGTAGTGCTAAAATTCTCTTTACTAGTGGTAAAATTATATTGAGGCTCGGTTTGACGGGAAAATCATTGGCTCAAACTTGAAAATACCCCACTCAATTTTACACTCGTGAAATTTACAACAAAATTACAAAGGTTTTCTAATTGCAATCTTTTATTAATGTATATTCCACGAACATTTCTTATGTTGGGCATGGATATTTTGTGTCACAAACTACAATGCTTACAATATACATAATAAAGGTTTGTTAAAAGTCCCATATTGCCTTGATAGAGATAGCAATAACATTGAACATAACTGTAACACCGCTGGTTCTATCCCGGATGATTAATGTAATAACCATGTATAATATGTGTTAGGTGGTGAGCCTGAGGCTCATTGAGGCTTTTGTGCCTCTTTATGTATATACATGTTAGGCCAGTGGGGCCAAGTTATGAATATGGTTAAGGTTGGTGTGCCTATGTAATGGGTTTGAGGATTATGACTTTTGGGCTAGTGAGTCGAGACATAATTAGGCTAGGGATCCGAGAGTTTCTTCTAGGGTGTTACGCCCATGTGTATGTGTACTATGTGCTTGGGTCGTTGTGCGCGCATGTTTATGCTCTTATATGTTATGAGATAGGTAGGTGTGGTGTGTTAAATATTTTTAATCCATGTATACTAATAAAAACATAGTGGTTGTTAGCAGACCCAGACAAAAGATGTACGAGGGGCCCATGAATCCATAGTTGGAAAACACATCTTGATGAAAAAGTAACACTACGATATTATAATACAATATTAAATAAAGGGGAAACATATTAATAAAAGGGGGAAATAGGTTACTTGAGAGGGAATGCAGTCATGGTGACTGAGGAGTCAGTGAATCCTCGGGGTTGGACTCTGAAACTAACTAGTTGGAATGCATCTGAGTCTTTGTGGGACCTCGTGGCCCCTAGAGCCTGGTGACTCTAGTTATGGCTTGTTGGACAGGGATTTTGAGATAGTGAGTCTTGGGCTTGGACTCTATAACTGACTAACCAGTTGGTGATACTTCTGCACGGAATTTATAACGAATTGAAGCATGGTTATTTAGTAAATCATGCCATAGAGGATGGACCTTGATGTGAGAACCTTGGAATTTTTGGTTATGGCCTAGGTAGCCATGGAGTGAGGCCCCAACTCAGGTGTGACCAACTATTGAAAGGAAATGAACAACGTGGTCTATGGTTGGGTGGAACGTTAAAGGTTCACAACCAATTAACAACATTCACAGATAAGTATTTGATAACTTGTTATTGTTCATCTCACTACATTTACATATGGTTTTGTAATATTGTGGTTGAATATGCTCAATATCATATATTATGGTTAAGTTGAGAATATATTTATGCTGATACTTGGGAAAAATACAATCAATTAAATGAATCTTGTAAATGCACATAAACATATATTTGTAGTTTAATTTTTGCTAGGGTTGTGTATGTATGGTATACATGTGCATGAAACTATTGTTATGGTTAATTCTATGTATTTATATGTATTCTTGGTTATGTTTGAAATGTATATGTATTTTATGCATCAGGGTTTTCCAATGTGATGGAATTATATTTTGTGGTTAAATTATGCTTCTACTTTTGGTAAATTTTGGAGCAATTTTGGGGGTTTTGTGAGTGGCATTGCCCAGAGGTGGCTCGTGATGATATAATGGTATCAAAGTGACCAAGTTGCAATAATAGGCCTACATGGGCTGAAAACTTATAACACAATAAAAATTATCGAGCATAGTTGCAAGCCATTTGACAAAATGCCAAAGCTAGATTATAGAAGGGTTATAAATACCAACACAGAAGAGGTGTTCGTGTGCTTGTGTTTCTTACACGATCATTGCCATAGGAATTCTTTGGTAAATATATTCTTTCTCTTGATGAAGGGATGAAAGACCTTGAAAAGGCTACGATTTTTGGGGATGTCACTAATGGTTTATCCATTATTGTGTTTTTTAAAATTTTGATCCCAGAGGAGGGTGTTATCCAACATGAATTTGAAACACCCCTCACATTTTTCAATGAAGGTTCTATCTAAATGTTAGGGAGATTCACATTATTTAAAGTCAATCCCATGCACCAAAAACTTCACAAACATCCCAAAAAAGGAAGAAACCTATTATATGTCAATTAAATCTACATAGAACCAACAAGAAATATGGTAAAAATCTAAAATTACCAATCCCTTGAACTAGTAAAGAAAAAGAAAAAGAATCACCCAAAGGACCACAAATAACAATACAATATAGAAAAAGAATAGTATCTCAACAACTATAATTGCAAGGAATAAATTAATATCATATATTCCAATTGTAGCATTGAAAGAAAATTCAAAATAACATTAAAAAAAGACAACATTGTATTACACAAGTAAACATTGTTAATGGAAAGATGCAACATGGATTGGCAGAATCATGTCTTTATCAGTGAAATTTCATCAAACCGTTGATAGTTTCACAGTGAAAATATTCAAATAAGTTAACGGAAACCCTTGACCATATTGTATAGTTTCCGAGATGGAAATCAATATATAGAAATCTTCACTTGGTTTTAATTAGGTTGAGGAGGAATAAATTAGAATGATCTTTTATGTCCTCTCATTTTAGAGCTCAAATTTTCAAGAAGGCTTTATGTATCCACATTTCAAGAATCAGTAGAAGTGGTTAATAAGGAATATAGAAAAAAAACTAACCAACATTTTAATCAATGGCTTTCTTGGGAGGTAGATTGACATTGGCCAAGGCAATATTGGAAGCAAGTACAATCTATTGGCATATTATGGCCTACATCCCTATATTTTAGGAGAGATACATTCCTCCATTTCAATGTGAGTCTTATATCAGTTCAATGTTTGGAATCATCAAAATACATCAAAATACACAGAAATCGATGATGCAGAATAAAACATAAATTGATAAATTGGGGCGACTTGTATGGTGCTAGCCAAGAGCAACATACTCTTTGTCCTACAGGAGGTAAATTATTTATAAATGATCCTCTTCACCTTAATTTCAATTCAAGATTGGGTGTAGTACTAATAACTATGATGAGTTTATTTATCTAATGATCTTAATGAAACTAGAAACAGACATGGAGGTGACAAAATTGTCGATTTTTGGTGACTATGATGTGGTTATACACAAGATCAAGGGATGCGAAAAAATGGGGAATATCAATTTTCACCTTAAGCTAGATCAAATAAAAAAAATGGAGACATTCTTCTCCAACATATCCTATCATCAAGCTTGTAGAGAACATAACACAAGAGAAGATGATTTATCAAAATCATTACTTCTGGTAGTGAAGGTCGAAGAATGAATCAACCAGCTAGAAAGCTTGAAGATAATAGTTGGAGTTTGAAGTTATTTACTAAGTGTTGAGTAGCAGGATGTTCGGATTTTGGTTTACTAATTTCTAGAATTGTTGAAATTTAAATAAGTTTTTTTTATGAAAGACTTATGTATATGGACTGTAATGTATTTTTGAGAACATGAGAAATCATATGTATTGCTTTTTTTTTTTTGCAAAATATGTATATGTTGAGAGTAAATTAAGGGAATTGTGGCTATAATTATCAAAGAGTGCTAGTATGCCTCTCGGATTTATGAAGATGGTTATAATAATGTGAAAAAAACACAATAAACAAGGTCAATGTGTAGGTGAGAGAGTGTGAAAATGAGAATGCATATAGATATACATACCAAGGTATTTTTGGGGGTGTCATAGTAACATCTATTAAAAAATGTTGGGAATATACCCTCGGCTACCATGACAAAAATGAGCATGATACTCGTTCCTATCCACTCAAGGAGTAAGAATGATCTTCTTTAACCCCAAATATCTATCTAAAATATAAATAAACACATCGTAAGAGAGAAATGAATTTTCATCTCAGAATTCATCATTTAATTAGCAAAAAATTGCATATTCATTTCAATAAGTACTACAGGCCTGGAGTCCCATTAATGCTACATGTTTGTGTGTAAAGGTGCGATTAAAAAAAGTTTAGATTTACCTTTTAAAAATTGGGCTTTGGCTCAAATAGACTGAAGAAGTAGGTAGATAACTAGTTGGTTCGCTTACTCAGATGCTTATAGAACACCATAAGAAACAGACCTAAGTGCAAGCAGTTGTTCTACCTAGATTCGATCTAGTAGTGATATTGAGACCAAGCATCGTGAATAACAAGGCTAGTTGATCGAGCCCTAGTTGATTACCACAAACACAACTGCACTAATTCAATTCCGAAGATGGTCCCAATATTTAAAATGATAAAACTTGGAGTGTTGAACAATGACCATTGATGAGTGTACACTTTTTTTTAATTGATGTTAGAGGTTGAAAATGGATCTTATAAAAAACCCAATGATTAAATAATGAAAACTAGATTTTAATATTCGGTCACAATGTTTAATGTAATATTGTAGTGATAAAGAATCATAAAGAAAACCATGAGACAAAATATAAAAATTAAACTTTAACATTGGTGAGCAGTATTGGATGTAGTTTGTACTAAAAACTTTGATAAAAAAAAACACTGCTAGACACAAGGAATAACAACGGTGTACAACGTTTGATGCAAGGTTGTAATAATAAACTTTAATTAAAAAAAATGTTGGAAAAAAGGAATCCTAAGCGCCTTATTTTATAATAACAAAATTTTATTTTTAGATAAAAATTATATATAAAGTGTTTATGAAAAGAACAAACCAATTCTGGAGACAATTGAATAGAATCAATAATTTATTGCATTTTTGAATTTCCCCAAATCTAATCTAGAATACAGACACCTTGCAATGACTTAAAATATTCTAAAATTCATAAACACCTTATTTTATCATAATGAAACATTATTTTTAGTTAAAATATTAAAATATATATAGAAAAAAATGATTATGAAAATACCAAACCAATTCTGCACACAATTGAATAGAATCAACAATTTATTGCTTCTTTGAAGTTCCCAAAATCTAATCTAGAATACAGACTCCTTGCAATGACTTAAAATATGCTAAATTTTAGATAACGAGTTGTAAATAAAATCCAAAACAACACACTGAAAAAATGTGTCTTGTGCATTGAACCCCAATCTTTGTGTAGGCCAAACAGAACTTCGACACGAAACAAAAAAATGTAACTTGGGGAGAAACAACATACCTATGATGCCGTTGGAGAATTCTTCATATGAAAATGATTTGGGGGAAGGGTAATTATTAAAATCATATCGAAATGGCTTTTTCGAATCCAACATACCTATGATGCTGCTAGACAGTACTTCATATAGAAAATGATTTGGGGGAAATCAGATCGAAATGGATTTTCCTTGAGGATTCAGAATTTCGCATTGATGTTCCACTCATCTTGCTTTTCACACACCGAAGCGGCCATCAATATTACTGTAGGGCACCTTATCCAACTGAATATAACCCATCCTCCTGAAATGACTTATTTGGCTGGGCCAAAATCCACCCCCCTTTCAACCCCCAAAGGTTTCGACACTATAATCAATTTTCTCTTTGCATTCAATATCTTAGATTGGCTAGTAAAATGACCGATCCATCTTGAACCAGGGTTATACTAGCTCCTCCCATCCATTAACTATTTAAAGTTTGAGGGCACTGGAATAGAGCATGACGGAAAGAATAGGGCAAGGAAGCCATCATGATGTGAATTTCGAACAGAATCCAGTTTCTTGCCAGCACCCCAATGTCGAATTAATCCTTCTTCCATCCACCTGATTGTGTGTGAATTTATGTCTTACAATGACTGTAGTGTCAGCCGAGTGCATAAATATACCAAGAAGAAGTAATAGCCTACCTAGCATCCATGGATCTAATGTATTGACTAAACTACTCTTTCCAATGGTAATCTATGTATCTGTTCTACTCTCGATTTCTCTCTTCCCCCAGCAAGAAGTCAAAATGAGGTGAAGCTGATCCTCCTCCAACGTTTCTCAAAATAACTAAAACATTATAAAAAAGGGGGGGGGGTTTATAAACCCCTCATGTATTTTTGCCAAAATATCTTTGGGAAAACACTATTTTTTTTTAATTTGTTTTGGGTTGGATTTACTTAAAAGATGCTAGGCGGGGATTTATTTTTCATGGTTTTAAAGAATATTTGGATTTTTAATAATTAATCCATTTTTTATATTTAAAAAATATAAATATTTAATCAATAATATAACTTAATCATTGTGTAGTTTTATAACATTGCCATGGTTTGATCTCAAAAATTTTGATAATCTAAAATTAAAATGATATTTGGAATACTAGGGTTTTTTTTTTAGGGAAATAATTGAAAGCCATCATCAACATGTTGGGTATGTGTTATATTCTTTCCACGACTAGCCCCACGCATTTTACATTGCGCTGGGCGCAGCAGGGGGGTCACAAGGGGGGAGGCAGCCCCCATTGTTGGGGTCCGGGGCAGTGCCCTGGCGAATTTTTTTTTGGTGTGCGACCCACTCATAGGTGGACCCACTTGTGTTTTTTGCATGATTTTGCACATGGTTTTTGGGTACGATGGTTTTCGGCCCCTGGTATTTTGTAGATCTGGTCAAGGGAACTAGGGTTATGTTCTAATCCAGGGTTAATGGATTGGGGTTTATGTATGCTTCGGCATGTATATATATGTGTTGTAATGCTACAAGGAATATAATGAAAAATCAAGTTGGTCGTCCCAATTTGGGATCCAGGGAAAAATCTCTGTGTTTATATATTTTATGTTTTATGCTCTCGCTATTGTTTATTTTCTGTTATAAGATTCGTGTGTAGATAATTTCTGTTCAGGGTTAAAACCTACATTTGGTATCGAAGTTGTTTCGGCTTTAAGGGGACGCCTTTGCTGCTGAGGGTTTTTTGCTCGGGCCTGAGGTAGACCCTGTTCAGTGGGAGATCTGCGGGATCGATTCTTGTGGTGAAAGAAGATGGCGAGCGGTGGGAAGATAGAGATCGAGAAATTTAATGGTCAGAGATTTGAGTTATGGAAGCTCAATATGGAGGATCTGCTGGTGGATAAAGATCAGTGGATAGCGGTAGATCCAGGTACTAAACCAACGGAAATGTCAGATGAAGACTGGAAGAAACTGGATCGGAAGGCTAAGAGCACAATATGGTTGTGTGTCTCAGATTCAATATTGTTGAATGTATCTGTGGAAGCTACGGAAAAGAATTTGTGGGAAAAAATTGGGAATTTGTACCAATCTAAGTCTCTGGTGAATAAGTTGTTCCTACGAAGAAAGCTGTATAACCTAAAGATGAAGGATGGAGAATTGGTGACAGAGCATCTGAATGCCTTCAATACTGTGGTAATTCAGTTTTCATATGTTGATATTAAAATATTAGATGAAGATAAGTGCATCATTTTTTTATGTTCTCTACTAGATTTGTGGGACAATCTGGTTATTGCAATAGGTAGCATTACAACTACCTTGAATTTTGATGACATTCACTCAACCTTGTTGTCGGAGGAAATGAGATGGAGAAATATGGATGGCCAGAATGGAGATGCCTTATCTATACGAGGAAGGTACCAAAATAGAAACAAGAATAAGGTTTCGAGTAGGAGATCCAAATCTAGAGGGAGATCTAAATCTCCTGGAAAGTTTGTAAAGGTATGCTGGAAATGTGGAAAGGAAGGGCACTACAAAAAGGACTGTAGATCTAAAGCTCCTAAGAAAGGAAAGGGATCTAATGATGCTCCTTCTTCAGAGGCAAAAACCACCTCGGATGGAGGTGGGGATGTGTATTTGGCTTCTTCTTCAAATACACATGTAGATCATGAGTCATGGTTGATTGACTCAGGTGCATCCTTTCACTTCACTCCCCTTCGGGAGTGGTTTCGCGAGTATGAGAAATATGATGGTGGTGATGTCTTCCTAGGGATGATAGGAAGGCCAGAATCGTCGAACGTGGAAAGGTCAAGCTAAAGCTGCAAGGTGGAAGGATTAGAACACTTCCTGGTGTTCTGCATATTCCTGCATTGGCCAGAAATCTGATTTCTGTAAGCAAGATGGATGATGCAGGTGTAAAAAACAGTGTTCGAGAAAGATGCCTGCAAGATGGTTCGGGGAGCACTGGTATTAATGCGGGGAGTTCGGACTGGAACTCTGTACAAGCTACAAGGTAGCACTGTTATTGATGGGTGTAACAGTTCTGTGGTTCCTGAAAGTGGGACGGAAAGTCTAGTTGTCTCTGGAGAAAAAACCATGCTATGGCATCAAAGGCTTGGACATATTGGAGAGCAGGGTATCTGACATCTATGGGTGAAATGGTATGGTAGAAGGTATGTTCTGTACTGATTTAGGATTCTCGTGAACATTGTGTATAGGAAGAAGAACGGTGAGTTTTCCCTTCGGTAAGAGGGGTTTAACAAGATATTAGAATTTAGGTACGTGATGTGCTTGGACCTCAGGTCAGCCTCCATCACTGGGAAAGTCTGTGTACTATGTTTCATTCGTAGATGACTTCTCAAGGAATACATGGATATATTTCTTGAGGAAGAAATCTAAAGTATTTGACAGATTTAAATAATTTAAGGCTCTGGTGGAAAACCAGACATAGAAGAAGATAAAGGCGCTGAGGATAGATAATGTTGGGGAGTTCTGCAAGAAGGAATTTGAAGAGTTCTGTAAGAATTGTGGTATAGAACAATAGAAGACTAATCCATCCACATCTCAGAAAAATGGAGTTGTATAAAGAATGAACAGAACGCTAATGGAAAAGGCAAGAAGAATGCTTAGTGGTACCGGGTTAGGACAAGAATTCTAGGCAGAGATAGTGGAGACTGCATGTTACTTAGTTAACAGATCACCTTCATCAGCATTAGAGGATAAGACTCCACATGAGGTATGGACTGGTAAGAAACCCTCTCTTTCACATCTAAGGGTATTTGGATGTGATGCATATGTACATGTTCCAAAGGAGAAAAGGACCAGTTGGATAATAAATATGAAAGGTGCATCTTTATTGGGTATAAGGATGGTTTAAAGGGTTACAAGCTTTGGAACCCAGAAACAAGGAAGGTTGTGTACAGCCGAGACGTGGTGTTTAGAGAGGTGAAAGATGTTGTTAAACATGAAATCATACCAAAGGAACCTGAGAAGATAGAGTTTGAGCTAAAGGAGGATGAATCAGACTCTACAACAGAAGAAGACTCAAAAGATGAAGAGCCACAAACTCCAGCTTTGAGAAGATCAGTTCGGGAAAGAAGGCAACCAGAAAGGTATAGTCCATCTGCTTTCTGTTCAGGTTTTACCTTAACTATAACTGATGATGAACCCAGAACTGTCAGGGAGGCAGTAGATTCAGAGGATGGAAAACTCTGGAAGGAGGCCATGGTTGATGAAATGGCATCCTTGCACAAAAATGAGGCATGGGATCTGGTGGAGTTGCCGGCTGGAAGGAAGCCCATTGGGAGCAAATGGGTGTTTAATAAGAAGATGAATGTAGAAGGCAAGGTGGAGAAATACAAAGCTCGGTTGGTAGCAAAAGGTTATTCCCAGGTGCCAGGAATTGATTTTGGTGATATTTTTTCTCATGTTGCCAAAGTTACTTCTATTAGATTACTTTTATCTGTTGTTGTTGCATTTGATTTTGAGATAGAACAGATGGATGTGAAGACAAAATTTCTTCATGGGGATCTAGAAGAGGAGATCTACATGAAGAAACCTGAAGGCTTTATGGTGAAGGGTAAGAAAGAACTGGTATGCAGGTTGAAGAAGTCTCTGTATGGGTTAAAACAGTCACCAACAATGTGGTATCAGAAATTTGATACCTATATATGGGGACTTGGCTTCACCAGAAGCAAGGAGGATCACTGTGTTTATTTTAAATTAATTGGTGACCGTGTTATTTATTTGGTCTTTTATGTGGATGATATGTTGTTGATTGGAAATGACAAAGAAATTATCCAAGATTTGAAGACCCAACTGTTCTCCAAATTCGACATGAAGGATCTTGGTGCCGCAAACTATATTTTGGGCATGGAAATTAAGAGAGATCGGGCAAAGAGGAAGCTCTGGTTAAACCAGAGGAAGTATGTCGAGACTATATTGCAGAGGTTCAATATGCAGGATAGTAAACCGGTGAGTGTTCCTATTCCTGTAGGTGCAAAGCTGTCTGCTGAACAATGTCCCAAGACACAAGAAGAAGAGGAGGATATGTCTCATGTTCCATATGCAAGTGAAGTGGGTAACCTGATGTATGCAATGGTCTGTACTAGACCAGACATTGCACATGCAGTGGGAGTATTGAGCAGGTTTATGTCAAACCCAGGGAAGGAGCATTGGACAACAGTGAAGTGGGTTTTCAGATATTTACGTGGCACTAGTGATTATGGCTTGTGCTACCAGGGAAGACTAGGATTGGAAATAATGTTGGACATTCGTGGTTTTGTTGATGCAGACTGGGCTGGAGATCTGGACCAAAGAAGATCTACAAGTGGGTATGTGTTTAGCCTATTTGGAGGCGCAGTCAGTTGGATGAGTAAAAGACAGTCTGTAGTGGCTCTTTCAACTATAGAGGTAGAATACATAGCAGCCACTCATGCAAGCAAGGAAGCAGTTTGGTTGCAGAGATTGTGTTCAAGTATGGGGTTGGTACAGCAAGCTATAAGGATAGACCGTGATAGCCAAAGTGAAATTTTCTTGGCTAAGAACCCTGCTTATCATTCAAAGACAAAGCACATTGATGTTCAATATCACTTTGTTAGAGATATGGTTGAGGCTAAAAGGGTGTTGCTGGTAAATGTGGACACTTTGAAGAATGTTGTAGATGCATTGACGAAGTTTGTGAGCACTCAGAAGTTCTCTTGGTGTAGAGAAACAATGGGTGTTGAAGAATTGGCCCAATGACTAAGCTCTCCTATGGCCCCCTGTGGAAAGAAAACAACAAGTGGGAGAATGTTGGGTATGTGTTATATTCTTTCCACGACTAGCCCCACGCGTTGTACGTTGCGCCGGGCGCAGCAGGGGGGTCACAAGGGGGGAGGCAGCCCCCACTGTTGGGGTCTGGGGTAGCGCCCCAGCGAAAATTTGTTTGGTGTGTAGACCCACTCATAGGCGGACCCACCCATGTTTTTTGCATGATTTTGCACATGGTTTTGGGGTACGATGGTTTTCGGCCCCTGGTATTTTGTAGATCCGGTCAAGGGAACTACGGTTATGTTCTAATCCAGGGTTAATGGATTGGGGTTTATGTATGCTTCAGCATGTATATATATATGTGTTGTAACACTAAAAGGAATATAATGAAAAATCAAGCTGGTCGTCCCGATTTGGGATCCAGGGGAAAATCTCTATGTTTATCTGTTTTATGTTTTATGCTCTCGCTATTGTTTATTTTCTATTATAAGATTCGTGTGTAGATAATTTATGTTCAGGGTTAAAACCTACACAACAAAATCCATAGATTTTTGGGGTTTTTTTTAGGATTCTAGCAAATGAACCTAAGTAAACAAATGCATAAGCTTAGTGCATTTCTATTATTTTTAGATAATTATTTTCACTTTCACCTTTGATTTTTTTTACTCTTACTCCAATGTTATTAATTAATTCATTGTTTGTATTGCTCTATTTTGTTTTTTTAGGGTAGAGAGGAATGATTTAACCATTTTATGGTAGCTTTTATGGAGACACATAGGAAAAATATTTCTGTTTAAAGTAAAATTCTCTCCTATCCTCTTCAAATTTCTCTACTCTCAATCTATTTCATTTTACATTTATTATTTATATATAATTTTAAAACTCATAAACACTACATTATTTTCATGGGCATGGCCTTTTATTTTTTCAAATATTAGGCCCTTTATCTATGTTTTATCACCATTTACAAGTATTAAGGGTTCAGGGAAACTATCTTCATATTGAGTTGTGGCATTGATGGCTTCAACTCTTGCAAGCATTTTGTGGGTGCCTACCATCATGGGGTGGTAGTGCAGCTCCGACTAGCTCCCTTTTTTTATAAGATTGGATAAAGAAGATAGAACTCCACCTACTAAGGGATCTATAATGCATGTAGGATTATCTTATAAGATTAGATAAAGAAGATATAACTCCACCTATTAAGAAATATACAATGTATGTAGGCAAGACTATAAAATGAACATAACGGTAAGATAAGATTCATGGCTCCTTCCAAGGATTGTGTGAAGCTTAGTTGAGAATGTATGTTCTTTAGGAACCCCCATAAGTGGCTTCTCTCCACAACTCCTTCCCACAAGGTTTGAACATGAGACAAATTGGGGACATGGTTGCTAGGCATTGTTAAGGCATGCTAGAGCCCAGGGAAATATGCCAAGATGTCCTAGGTGTTAGGGTGTACAAACACGTGCCAATAAGTGTTAAGGAATGTTATGGAAACAAAAGGGAGCACCAGGTAAAATGCATGTAAATGAATGAATAAGAGTTCGTGAATGGGAGTTTCGATGAGCTCTAGGTGTGCTAAGGAGAGAGGGAAAATGTATGCTAGGTAGTGCCAATGAATGAGAGTGATAGGGTGGCATGCCAGGATGTGCCAGGCGTTAGGGTGTGCCAATGCATGCTAGGGAGTGTCAGGTAAACACAATGAAGCACTAGATCAAGAAGCATGGAAATGAAAAAATAAGAGTGTGTGATAGGGAGTGTTAATGAGTTCTAGGTGTGTTAAGGAGGGAGTGACAAGGTTATATTCTTGGCAATGCCAAGGTTTGTTAAACTACAAAGGTGTGTCAAGAAGTGCTATAGTGTGTTAGGGAGTGTAAAATCATGTCAAGGAATGTAGGGGATGCTAACACATGCCACATAATTCTAAGGCATTTAAGACATGTCATGTGTTATGGCATGTCAAGATGTAAACTATGTTGCTTATAAGTTGTTTTATGACCACAATTGGATTTGATGAGCATTGTCTTGGTAAGTTGTTAAGTGGGATCAATTCAGATTGGACATGAGTAGTCTAAGATGAGATACATGTAGTTCTTAGGTGAACAAGGCATATGTTGAATTTCCACGACAAATGAGAATTTGGGTTTGGTCTTCAAATCTTTGATGCAAACAAAATCAAGTGCCAAAACACATCAAATTTTCACAATGAAATCTACAGACATCAGGGAATCAATTAGTGCACATGAATTTTTTTAACTTTTTCAAACCTTTCTTCATTAAATTGAAAATTGTAATAGAATAGGATAGAGCTCTCATACCAAGGATGATGGCCCTTTACAATCACACTGATGCAAGGAATACAACTAGGGCTTGGTGTTAGTCCTATCACAACCAATATAACTTGAAAAAGAAAACACTTGAACCATTTTTTTATGGTGGACACACATATCCCTTTCAATCCACATGTCTTGAACATATCTGGTAGGTCCTCTTTCCTCCCATTATGCAACTCTCCAATTTTCCTCTATCAATGAACTCAAATCCTTTATGTTACTGAAGTCAACCCAAAAAATGTTTCCCTCTATCTACCTCTTTTTTACTTTAAGTTCTGCAACACTTAAGGCTTTCGATCAGTTGTTCACAAATCCATTTTGAACAACTCTTTGGTCTGGCCACTTTTGCCATACTCCTGCTCCAAGATGACAAGTCTATGGATATGGAGGTTTCCCTTCTTCTCAATGAAGAAATCCTCTACAATACAATGAAATAGGGCTAGTTGGTTATCCCACTTGATTGCTACTTTAGTCCTTCAAATTTTTCACGTCTGCCCAATACGGCTACCCTTCTACTAGTCTTGTTTTCCTTCACAAGTATAGGACTTAGAGCTCTTCTTTGATACTCACCTAAAAAACCCCCAATTGTACTTGTAATACCATCAATTTTCCCAACCATGGTAAATTATTTTACTGATCTAATGCCCACAACACTTCCCTCATCTAGGGCTCTTCAAATATGATGTCAAATAGTGATTTGAGTCCTCTCAAAATCACTATTCTTGTGTACCAATTTCTTTGTTGTCCAAACTATGAACAAATATGAACTACTCATCACATCATCCTTCTAACAATTTGTAGATAACAAAAATAGGGTCACAAATCATCCATTATCAATCCATTATTATTATAGTATGCTTCATATCTCTATCTAAAATTCTATGGACAGTAAAAAAAAATTAACTCTTCTTCATGTCAATCCATTCCTCATATGGAACATTTATTCTACTCCATCTTCTACTCAGGTTCCACCTTCCTTTGGATTTTCTATCTTTTCACATACTTCTGCAAACCATCTTCCAAATTTGTGGTATATATTGTATAAATAAACCTCTCTCTAAGGGTCACAACCCATCTTGTTCTATGGAGATTTGTCACAGTCTTAATGGCATAGCATATGGATTGAACATGCTAGGAAACCTCCCTAAATAGGGAATTATACTTCTATTCTAATTTCTTTAGAACAATGTTGGCATGTGTTGTCCTTGATGGCAACCTACTTGATGAAATGAGATTGTTGGCTATATGATGCAATGTGTTGTCCTTGATGGCAACCTACTTGATAAATTTGATGATAGCCTACTTGATGAAGTTGTCCTTGATGGAAACCTACTGGATGAGTTAAGGGGGAGATTGTTGGCAATGTGATACAATGTGTTGACTTTGATGGAACCTGCCTGATGAAGTTGTCCTTGATGAAAAATGACTTGAATGAGTTGTTAATGATGTAAATCTGATGTATCTACAGATCAGTTCAGAAGTATCTCATAAAGTGCTGGAATAATGTTGAACAAGGTATGTCACAAGGCATATGCGGGTTTGTTAAGGAGAAGTCGCGTATGTATGCGGAAATGTACATGAAAAGTAGCGTATGCCCATTTGCGCTCTAAATTTAGAATACAAAGGGGTGTTACCATGGTATTGGCCCAACGTATTGAGCGCTTGATTATCTATTTGATCTCGTCCAGGAATACCATCAGTGGTTGAGTGGTTTTGACTCATGGTATTGATAAAGGCCAAATCTATTTAATGAGAAGAAAATCATAGTGCAAGGGGGTGTGCAAGTGTCTGGGCATTAATGAATAATTCACTTTGAAGTATATCTGCATCGTTGAACTCTGTTCTTAATTGATAGATCTGAATCTATGATGCACCTATGAATTTGATGAAGGTTCAAGATCTCTAGATCTACAAATGATGAATCTCTAGGATGATCTAAAAAGAAGTGATGAAGACCTGGCACAAATTTGATGAAGAAATTGAAGAAATATGGGTAAGTTCATAGATTTGATCTATTCTGAAAAGCTTATCTTTTATAGATCTATACGAAGGTTCATTTCATGAAAAGCGCGTGTGTAAGCGGATCTGACTCAATAAAAGCGTGTATGGGAAGTTAGGGTTTTCTGAAAAATGCACAGATGTATACGCGGGTTAGTTTCATGAAAAACACCTGTATACGTGGGTTTGATGAAATAAAAGTGCATATGGTATCTGAACTAATGATTGCTCAAGGTTGAATGTGTTTCTGCATGTCTATTTTGAAGTATGGGTTATCTTTGATATTATGGTTATAGTGGTTTCACTGTTCTGTTTGAAGCATTGGGCGAAGTATATTTGTTGATAAGTGAAGGGTTGTGTTGAAGCTGTTTGATCCAGTTTGAAAATTGATGAAACATGGTCGGCAGTAGTGCTGAGGGTTGAAGCCTTCAGTAAGGGGGTAGTAGCTCCCTTCCAAGAGAGGCTGGTAAACGCAAAAAGGTTGCAGCCTTCTGCAGGTGGGTGCCTATGTGCTGGTATGAGTCTGCGCCAGTACATGATTGTAAGAAGTTTTCTTTATATAATAAATATTGAAGATTGAGATGACGACAAAGGTGGTTTTCTCCGGTGGTTTTCTGGTGTTCATGTGTGTTGCTTATGTATGGTGATTTATTCTATTCTTACTGCACCTGTTTACTGCTTACTAAACATCTGATGAATGAATGATGCAATGATCTAAGTTAAGAATTAAATGCATATTTAGATCTCTGAGGATACGCGAGTTGTGTTCATCAAAGTAGCGTATGGGTTTAAAATCAAGAAAAAGTTAAAAAGTTTTCAGTCAGCACAAAATACTGACTCACCCCGCCCCTCTCAGTATTTTTCCAACAATTGGTATCAGAGCAGGTCCTTTTGAAAAAGCTTAGCCGCTAGAAGGAAGATCAAGCAAGATGAGCAATCAAGATGGAACACCATCTATCAAGCCTTCTCTCTTTAATGGAAGCAATTTAATATTCTGGAAAATAAGGATGAGATCCTATCTTCAGTCTATGTGAGCAGATGTATGGGCCATTGTTGAACGAGGATATCAATATCCAGCTGCAGTACCAACAAATCCGACTGAAAAGAAGAATTATGAAACAAATGAAAAGGCAGTCAATGCTCTAACAGGAAGTCTAACTGATTCTGAATTTGTCAAATTTATGTAGCTGAATACAGCAAAGGAGATATGGGACAAAATCATTCTAATTTATGAAGGTGATGCAAAGGTAAAAAGTGTAAAACTTCAAACTCTCAGAATTGAATATGAAAAATTTAAGAATGCATAATGATGAGAATATTGCCAGTTTCTTTCTATGTGTTGATGATGTTGTAAATCGTATGAGAAATCTGGGAGAAACAATAACTGAATCTACTTTGGTTGAGAAAATTTTAAGATCGCTAACAACAAAATTTGAGTCAAAAGTTTATGCTCTTGAAGAAAAAAAGGATCTTCAAAATCTTACTTTGGTACAACTTCATGGCATACTAACCGCATATGAAATGAGAAGAGTAGGACCATATGAAGTCAAAGAGGCTGTCTTCAGAGCTTCTACAAAAGGGAAAGAAGTAAAAGAAGCAGAAGGATTAGGATATATCTCAGAAGAAGACGAGGAAAATTTTGTAAAGAAACTCCAACTTGGCACAGGACGGTTCAGAGGTAAGCTTCCTTTCAAATGTTTTGAGTGTTGAAGAGTTGGTCATTATGTTGCTAAGTGTCCTAAAAAAGAAACACCTACAAAAGGGAAGGAAGTAGCAAGAAGGAATAAGAATCGGCTTGACACTAGAAAAAGTTACTATACTCATGAAGACAGTGATGGGTTATCTGATAGTGAGGAAGAATGTGAACAAGATCTCAGACTTCTCATGGAATTTGAATCTAGAGAAGAAAAGGATACTTTTGTGGATGCTCTATAGGACAATGATTTTCTTGAAGAAAACAATCAACTCAAAATACACTTAGAAGAAAGTAAAATACTCTTAGAAGAAAGGAAAATAACCATAGAGACTCTGGAAAAGCAGGTTGAAGAAGCAAAGAAACACATTGAGAAATTGGAATGTGAAGTGGTAAGTCTAAGAAAAGATTTTTAGAAAGTAAAGACTCTGAATCTTAGATTTGCTAAAGGATCTAAAACCTTAGATGAGATTATCAAGGTACAACGTTCTCCTCTTATAAAGACAGGTCTTGGATATACCGGAGAATCTTCTCAGGTTTCAGCACCAAATTATCTAAAAGCAGCTACAGCTGGTTTACAAAATTCTACCACTCAGCAAGGGAATAAAGAATCATTATAGGTAAAGCATCATCATCTCAATTCAAAGAACACTAACAGGAATATCTCTCAAAGAAACACCAATCAACAGGTAAATTCAAGTAGAAGATTTCATGATCGCAGAAATTTCTTCTTCAATGGACAATGTTTCTCATGTCACAATTTTGGTCATAAAGCTGTTCAATGTGTTGCATATAAAACCATCATGACTAGAGAAGCAAGAAAGAAAAGGATTGAATTTGAGAAAAATACCTATAACAACTTTTCCCCTCTTCTAAATGAAGTTGAATGTGCTTATTGCAATAACTTTGGGCATGAAGAATCTGAATGCAGGAACAAAGTTCAGCCAAAAGATCATTTTCCTTCAAGTTCCAAAGTATGGAAAAAGAAGGAATTATAGGTTGAAAATTGTGGCATAGCGCTATTTGCAGAAGGTGAAGAAAATCAATGGTACATTGATATTGGATGCTCAAGACACATGACAGGTGACAAAACAAACTTCTTGCATATAGTGCTCTAGAAAAGGAAAAGAAAGTTACATTTGGAAATGATACTCCTACTGTAATTAAAGGAAAAGGGTCTGTGTTTCTAAAAGAAAAGGTGAAGGCTATTGATTTCATTTATGTGGATGGATTAAGGAATAACCTGTTAAGTGTAATTCAAATGTGTGATCAAGGAACTAAAGTTGTCTTTAGTTCAAAAGAATGTGTGGTTCGTGATCTTGATACAAGTAAAACAATTATAAAAGGAAAAATAACTCCAAGCAACCTGTATGTATTGAAGAACTGCAAAGAAAAATGTTACTTGAGTAAATCTTCAGAAAACTGGCTATGGCATAGAAGGTTGGGGCATCTAAGCTTCTCTCAAATCAACAAATCAAGCAGACTTAATGTTGTTCGTGGTCTTCCCAATATTACTCTACCTGAAAGTATCATATGAAAATCTTGCCAATTCGGCAAGCAGACCAGAGTGAAATTTAATGCCAAGGAAGGATCATCAAGTATGCCTCTTGAACTCATTCATACTGACATATGTGGACCTATGAGGAAAAATTCACCTCGTGGTGAACAATACTATATCTTATTTATTGATGATTTCTCTAGAATGTGTTGGATTGGGTTGCTTAAACACAAAGATGAAGCATTTGAGAAATTTCAGATCTTCAAGGCTCTGGTTGAAAACGAATTAGATCTAAAACTCAAATGTCTTAGATCTGATCGAGGAGGAGAATATACTTCAGATGAATTCCTTGAATTTTGTGAACAACATGGCATAAAAAGACAGTTCTCTGTAGCTGGCACTCCACAACAAAATGGCGTAGTAGAAAGAATGAATATAACAGTTCAACAAATGGCTAGAGCTATTCTTGATGATTCTGGAACACATGACACATTTTGGGGGGAAGCAGCACATACAACAGTAAACATTCTCAACAAGGCACATGTTCGTGTAAATAGTGACAAAACTCCATATGAACTCTGGTATGGTAATTCTCCCTCTGTGAAGCATTTTAGAGTTTTTGGAAGTAAATGCTTTATCAAAAATAATAATGAAAAACTTGGCAAGTTTGAACCTAGAGCAGATGAAGGAATACTTCTTGGTTACTCCTCTACGAGTAGAGCATATAAATGTTACAATAAAAGACTTCAGAAGATTGTTGAATGTATTGATGTTGTTATTGATGAGTCTCCTGCAGCCCCAAAAGAATAAAAACAAACAAAAAATGAAGACGATGGCGACTTATGTCATTTTACATCAAATAGAAATGATATAAACAGTGAACCCAATGAAGAACCTGAAGATGATTTATCTGAAAAAGCTCCATCCATATATGTTCAAAAGAATCATCCAGAATCTCAAATTTTGGGAGATAAAGGATCAGGTGTACAAACAGGAAGGAATCTTGTGGGATCTTCTAGCTATCTGGCATTTCTATCCACTATTGAACCTCATAATGTCAATCAAGCTAGCAAAGATGAATGTTGGGTTCAAGCCATGAATGAAGAGCTTGATCAAATTGAAAAGAATCACACCTGGGAATTAGTACCAAGACCTCATAACAAAAATTTCATTGGAACTAAATGGATATTCAAAAACAGGTTAACTGAGAATGGGGATGTTGTAAGAAACAAAGCTAGACTTGTTTGCAAGGGGTATACTCAACAAGAAGGTATGGACTTTGAAGAAACTTTTTCTCTTGTAGCTAGACTTGAAGCCATAAGAATGTTTCTTCCTTTCTCAATTTTTCAACAAATCAAAGTTTATCAAATGGATGTTAAATCTACATTTCTCAATGGTGATCTAGAAGAAGAAGCTTATATAGAACAACCAGAAGGATTCATTTTGGGAAATGATGAAAATCTTGTTTGTAGACTTCAAAAAAGCCCTATATGGTCTCAAACAAGCTCCAAGGGCATGGTATTATCGTCTTGACAAATATCTTCATCAACAAGGATTTTCAAAGGGGTCTGCTGATAGCAACTTATACACAAAAATTGAAAATGATAAACTATTGATTGTGGTTGTATATGTGGATGATATCATTTTTGGAAGTAATGAAGAATCTATGAATCAGAAATTTGCTTCTGTCATGCAGCAAGAATTTGAAATGTCTTTACTTGGGGAACTAACATTCTTTCTTGGCTTGCAAGTGGATCAAACTACAGATGGTATATTCTTATCACAATAAAAATACCCTAAGAAAATTCTAAAGAAGTATGGCATGGAAGAGTGCAAACCTGTAAGTACACCAATGATAACCGGATGTAATCTCAGTTCTCATGATGATTCTCCCACCGTTAATCAACCAGAATACAGATCTATGATAGGAAGTCTACTTTATCTCACTGGGACTAGACCAGACATTATGCAGGCAGTTGGGATTGTTGGACGATTCCAAGCTAATCCAAAAGAGTCTCACCTTCAGGCTATCAAAAGAATATTCAAATATCTACAAGGAACTCAAGACTTTGGACTATGGTATTCAAAGAATGCTGATCTTACTCTTCATGCTTACACTGATGCAGTTTGGGCTGGAAATGTTGATGATCAGAAAAGCACTAGTGGTGGTGCATTCTACATGGGGCCCCGGTTAGTCTCTTGGTTCAGCAAGAAGAAAAACTCTATTGTCTTATCTACAGAAGAAGCAGAATATGTGGTTGCTGCATCATGTTGCACTCAACTTATTTGGATGATGTAAACCTTACAAGACTTTAAAATCAAATGTTCACCTCCTATCTCCATCATGTGTGATAATACAAGTGCCATCAGCATCTCAAAGAATCCTGTTATGCATTCCAAGACCAAGCACATTCCCATAAAGTATCACTTCCTACATGAACAAGTGATTGAACAAAAGGTGAAGTTGGAGTATGTTCCCTCCAAAGAACAAGTTGCTAATATACTGACCAAACCTCTTCCCAGGGAAGCGTTCGAATATCTCAGACAGAAGCTGGGAGTAGTCTCTACCATGCAGAAAATCAGAACTGCTTAAATTCAGAAGATTAAATTGGATACACAGGTTTACTGAAAGACAGACGTGTATATACGTGAGTTTATACAAAGAAAACCGCGTATGGTTAGTTGCTGACAAATTTTACTTAGGGTCATCATTCTTCAGCACAGCTGCAGTACTGTTTGGTATCTCTGATGCTATTTGGTATCTCTGGTGATGTTTCAGCCCTCATAGTTCTGTTTCATTCTCTGATATTTGATGAAGATGCCTCGATGATTTGCTGTTGAAAGTGTTCAGGATGCACAAGCTAAGGGGGAGATGAAGGAGTGAAATGGCTCAAGAAAAGGTGTACAGGTTCAGGGGGAGCATTAGCCTTGCTGAGAATTATGCATTATTGGCATTATGATGGTTCTGAAATATGATCTCTCTCTTGAGGTATTTTTGGTATTTGTTACAAAAGGTCATAGTTGTAATTTGATGAAAAGGTCATGTTGAGACCTATGATGTAAATTTGTAATATTCAGTCATGTAAGGACTTGATCAAATGTGTAAAACCACTTGGTTGGGTACTTGAGTCAAATATGTAAATCCACTTGGTTGGATCCTTGATGTAATTATGAGTCCTTGGTGATAGGAAAGGTCATAGAGTCATGTACTTCATTGGAAAATATGTTTGAAGATTCAGCATGAACTCAGGGGGAGCATGGTAACTTCAGTGAACACTTTGTACATGTGGAGAAAAACATTGTCTTGGCTTTGATCTGCCCTTTGACCTTGATGTCAAAGGGGGAGAGTAACATGGTGTTTGAATAGGGGGAGAGTATCATGGTGTTTGCATAATGGTTATAATCAATATATCTATCTGTTGTGGTGATCAAACACCATCATGGTTGCCATCAACTCCAAAGGGGTAGATTGTTGGCATGTGTTGTCCTTGATGGCAACCTACTTGATGAAATGAGATTGTTAGCTATATGATGCAATGTGTTGTCCTTGATGGCAACCTACTTGATAAAGTTGATGACAACCTACTTGATGAAGTTGTCCTTGATGGAAATCTACTGGATGAGTTAAGGGGGAGATTGTTGGCAATGTGATACAATGTGTTGACTTTGATGGAACCTGCCTGATGAAGTTGTGCTTGATGAAAAATGAATTGAATGAGTTTTTAATGATGTAAATCTGATGTTTCTACAGATCAGTTAAGAAGTAGCTCAGAAAGTGCCGGAATAATGTTGAACAAGTTATTTCACAAGGCATACGCGGGTTTGTTAAGGAGAAGTCGCGTATGTACACGGAAATGTATGTGACAAGTAGTGTATGCCCATTTGCGCTCTAAATTTAGAATACCAAGGGGTGTTACCATGGTATTGGCCCAAAGTATTGAGCGCTTGATTATCTATTTTGATCCCACCCAAGAATACCATCAATGGTTGAGTGGCTTTGAGTCATGGTATTGATAAAGGCCAAATCTATTTAAGGAGAATAAAATCATAGTGCAAGGGGGTGTGCAAGTGTCTGGGCATTAATGAATACTTCACTCTGAAGTATATTTGCATGGTTGAACTTTGTTCTTAATTGATAGATCTGAATCTATGATGCACCTATGAATTTGATGAAGGTTCAAGATCTCTAGATCTAGAAATGATGAATCTCTAGGATGATCTAAAAAGAAGTGATGAAGACCTGGCACGAATCTGATGAAGAAATTGAAGAAATCTGGGTAAGTTCATAGATCTAATCTGTTCTGCAAATTTTATCTTTTATAGATCTATACGCAGGTTCGTTTCATGAAAAGTGCGTGTGTACGCGGATATGACTCAATAAAAGCGCGTATGGGAAGTTAGGGTTTTCTGAAAAATGCACAGATGTATACGCGGGTTTGATTAAATAAAAGCGCTTATGGTATCTGAACTAATGATTGCTCAAGGTTGAATTTGTTTCTCCATGTCTATTCTGAAGTCTGGGTTATCTCTAATATTCTGGTTACAGTGGTTTCACTGTTCTGTTTGAAGCATTGGGCGAAGTATATTTGTTGATAAGATAAGGGTTGTGTTGAAGTTGTTTGATCTAGTTTGAAAATTGATGAAACGTGGTCGGCAGTAGTGCTGAGGGTTGAAGCCTTCAGTAAGGGGGTAGTAGCTCCCTTCTAGTGGTAGCTGGTAAACGAGAGTAGGGGGGAGTAGCTCCCTTCTAGGAGAGGCTGGTAAACGAGAGCAGGGGGTTGTAGCTCCCTTCTAGGAGAGTCTGGTAAACGAGAGAAGGTTGCAGCCTTCTACAGGTGGGTGCCTACGTGCAGGTATGAGTCTGCGCCAGTACATGATTGTAAGAATTTTTCTTTATATAATAAATATTGAAGACTGAGATGATGGCAGCGATGGTTTTCTCCCGAATTGGGTTTCCACCTTAAATCCTGGTGTTCATGTGTGTTTCTTATGTATGATGATTTATTCTGTTCTTACTACACCTGTTTACTGCTTACTAAACATCTGATGAATGAATGATGCAATGATCTAAGTTAAGAATTAAATGCATATTTAGATCTCTGAGCATACGCGAGTTTACTTAAGGATATCTGCGTGTATACGTGAGTTGTGTTCATAAAAGTAGCATATGAGTTTAAAATCAAGAAAAAGTTAAAAAAAATTTAGTCAGCACAAAATACTAATTCACCCCCCCCACCCTCTCAGTATTTTTCCAACAAACAAACCATATCTGCCCATAGAAAAAATGAAAAATCTTTCCTCCATAAGATACTTGGCCTAGCCCATATGGATCCATAGATTCTGGTCATTTCTTTGATTGAATCTTGAAGTGAAATTTATATCTCTATGACCCTCAAACTACGGTTAACTCAGTAAATATTACACTTGTGACTACTTCTGTTATGGCCCTAAATTCTAGTGAATACCCTCCCCCATTTGTCTTGGTATTTATCACAGACCTTGCAACCTAGTAACCACCACAAGGTAGGGTCTCAATCCTCTCTACTATTTCAAAATTTGATCTGGAATTTGCCCAGAAATACCACTGAAATCACATGCCCAAATTCTCATGATTCACCTCTCTTGAGCTTTATCTGCCCTAAGAGAACTAGCAATATGACATCCTACTTCCTATCTCGAACCCATTACGGTATGTGAAATTCTTTTGAACCCTGACATGATCATCTTACTCTTGGTGGATGATCATGGCCTTCCTTTAGCAATGCTTACTCAGCCCTCTAACTCGACCTACTTTAGGACTACATCTCTCCTAGCCTCCTTGATAAAATGAGCTCCTTCACACTTGATGTTCTTGCCTTCATATTAAGGCCTCCTTAAATATATTTTCCTAGCTAGGCCTCTTAAGAACGCTCTAGAACTTACGAGCTTTATCTACTTATACCTTAGTAAATGTTATTATTCTGTTTAATTTTCATTTAGATTTTGAACCTCATCTTGAGTCCAAAGCCCCTTCACTTGGGTTATTTTTCCACAAAACCTTTTGTGGTCAAACTCACACAAACCCATCTCACTAGGCTCATTGAGTACCTCCCAAGATGTACAATTCAAAAACATAGTCTAGTTGTAGTAATCTTAACTTGTTAAAACTCCTATAGTCAAGCGAGGACTTGGTTGGGTTCCCAAGTTGAAAATGAAGTAAGGGTAGTTATGAGGGCATGATATATAGGAATGGTTAGGGCATGACAAGGAATGAAAAGGCGTGCTAACACATACTGGACAATGCCAATGCATGTTGAGGAGTGTTAAGGAGTTTCGAGGCATCACAAGGGAGAACTAGGTCAAAATGCATGGAAATGAACAAATAAGAGTGTGTTCTAGGGAGTGCTAGTGAATTCAAGTGTGTGAAGGATGAAGTGTGTTAGAAAAAGTTCATAATAATATTTGTAAGAGGATAGCCTACGATTGTGATAAGGGGCTTGAAAAACAAATTTTAAGGAAAGGGAGACCTTGTGCTGGGCACAACACTATTTTTCCTTTATCTATTATTTTTATATGACATGTGGCACACTTTGGTTGAATGCTCATGTTTTAAACTATTTTAGAAAATTCTATATTGTACATTATTGTGTATAAGTTTTTGGGAAATCATCTTATGACGACCTATATCTTGTGTGTCTTGTGTATCTTGTGGTTCTTGAAAACTCTCAGTTAATTCTCTACTGTTTATATGAACGGGACATACATGCGAAATATTTCCTATGTAGGCTATGTTTCTTAGTTGTTTTATGGCCATGGCTAGATGTGATCCTTGTCTTGGTAAGTTCTTAAGTGGGAAAATTTCAGCTTGGACATGACTGGACTAAGATGAAGTATAGGAAGTTATTAGGTGAACAAGTCACAATATACTTGTAGTAGGTGCAATTGATGAAGTTGTTACGGCTGAAGCATACCAATGTCACATGAACTAGAGTAGCCAAGGATTCTATTGGGTTCCCAAGTCGTGAAAAAATGTAAGGCTATTTGTGAGGGCATGAGTGCCAAGGCATGCTAGGGAATTCTAACACGTGCCAGATAGTTTGAAGGCATTCCAGATATTCTAAGACGTGTCAAGTGATAAGGCATGCCAAGATCTACAATGGTGTGACAATACATGCCAGGGAATATCAAGGCAACAAAAAGGAGAAACAAGTTAAAATACAAGGAAATGAACACATCATAGGGTTAATAAGTCATAAATTTACATTTTCCAAGAGGGGCATGTTATGCACACCAACACAAGGGGGAAATGAGTGTCAAGGTCCAAGTGTTAGTGCATTCTTAGTTCCAAATCATCCTTTGTTACTTCTCTTCTACTTTCCAGTATCTGATCTCAAATAACTTTAATATTAAACCATGGCAAAGCATACGAAGGAATATTAATGAATGCTAGACATGATAATGATCATGGCCTCTTTAGGGCTACATATCTCTTTGCCCCCTTGATCAAATGAGTTCCTTCTCACTTGATTTTATTTCCTTCATCCTAAGGACTCCTTAAGTAGATTTTCTTAGACATATTAGGAAACCTCTAGAACTTTTCTATATGCCCTAAGACAAGAACAAACCATTCATGACTTCCATTGCAAGGTTTCCAAGGTTTGAAGTATATGTTATATCACCTATGAGCTCACCAAATTTGCCTCTCAAGGGACTAACTGTTTTACATATGAAGCTCCCTCCATTCAAGGGTCCTCTGCAAAGAAATTTCCGACATTCAAGAGTGAGTAGGTCAAATGGGAGAAAGATTCTTATTGTTCTGGAATCTCCACATGGCCAGTGCCTTCTATAAGATTCCATATGTGTCAAAATTTGAATCCATGTGTCCATCTAACACCTCTGAGCTTGGGAACATGTCTTTCCTATTATTAGAAAGTCATTGATTCAGAAAATACCATCAGTTTCCCTATAAATTGAGCACATATCCTATTGCTAGGGAAGGAAGAAATTTGGTAAAGAAATGTTGTTGGATTGTCAATTGAGAGAGTGATAGGAGTGATATGTTGTTGGTGATATGTTGATTGTGTTGAGGCTAGGATGATGTTGGAGCTGGTGACATCAAATTGATCGTTGGTTGTAACCTCCCCCTTCTATCCATTAATAAATATTTCTACTCATTTGCTGATATATGTATCTATTTATGTTTCTAAATTTCATACGATGGACTCTTAACTGATATATATGTTTCATGTTGAATCGATTTAAATGATTAAGATAAATAGGAATCTGTATATTGAAATATCTTCACTATTTAGTGTTTATACCTGCAGTAACTAGTCTGGTGATCTAAGTTGGATTGGAAGCTATAACAAGGTCGACAAAAGAAGAATAGGAATTGCTTGGATCACAAGTAAGTTACTCTATCTTTCTCTGTGTCTATTTACTCTTAGAGAAAGTGTCTGCAAATTATTTGATATGTTGTTCTAAATGCATAACATGACATTTAGGGAATTTGTTTTATACGTAATTCATAATTCCACATAACAACAAAACTCACACAAAGCCATCTCATTAGGCTTGTGGAGTACCTCCCAAGCTACACAATTCAACAACATAGTCTAGTTTTAGTAACTATAACTTGTTCAAGCTCTTGTAGTTAAGAAAGGGCTTGGTTGGGTTCCTAAGTTAAAATTTAAGGGTAGTTGTGAGGGCATGATAGCTAGGGAGGGTCAAGGCTTGAAAAGGAAATAAAATTCATGCTAACACATGTCGGACAATGGAAATTCATGCTAAACTAGAGTGTTAGGGAGTGTTGGGGCATATCAAGGGATAAATAGGTAAAAATGCATGGAAAGGAAAAAATAAGAGTGTGTGTCAGAGAGTGTTAGAAAATTCAAGTGTGCTAAGGAGTAAGTGTGTTAGGAGAAGTTTAGAATAGGATTTACAGGAGGCAAGCCTACAGTAGTTATAAGTGGATCGACATAGCAGTTTTAGACAAAGGGAGATCACTTTGCGCTAGACACAACATTTTTTTTTCCTTTAGTTATTTTTTATATATGAGATGTGGTACAGTTTGGCTACATGCTCATGTTTTAAACTATTATAGATAATTGAATTTTGTACATTTTTGTGTATAAGTTTTGTGGGAACTCATCTTGTGTCATCTTGTGTGCCTTGTGAATCTTGTGGTTCTTGCAAAATCTCAGTTAATTTTCTATTGTTTATATGAACTGAACATAAATTTGGAATATTGCATGTGTAAGATATGCTACTTAGTTGTTTTATGGCCATGCGAGCTAGATAATGCAATACTTGTCTTGGTAAATAGTTAAGTGGGACAAGTTCAACTTGGACATGAGTGGCATAAGATGAGTTATAGGTAGTTCTTAGGTGAACAAGGCACAATCTACTTGTAGTAGGTGCAATTTGTCAGGTTTTTGCGGTTGAAGCAGGTCAATGTTTTCACATGAATTGCAGTAGCCAAGGACTTGATTGGGTTCCCAAGTCGTGAAAAAATGTAAAGGCTAGCTGTGAGGACATGAGCGCCAAGGCATGCTAGGGAATGCTAAGATGTGCCAGATAGTGTGAAGGCATGTCAAACATGATAAGATGTGCCAAGTGATAAGGCATGCCAAGATGTGCAAGGGTGTGTTAATGCGTACTAGGGACTGTCAAGGAAACAAAAGGGAGAAAAAAGTTAAAATACAAGGAAATGAACACGTAAGAGGGTTAATGAATCATCGATTTACCTTTTCTAAGAGGGGCATGCTAGTCACACCAACACTAGGAGATAATAGGTGCCAAGTGCAAAGTCTTAGTGCATTCTAAGTGCCACTTATTCATTTTTTGATTCTCGTCTACTTTCCAAAAATTTATCTCAAATAAATTTAATATTAAACCATGCCAAATCATACCAAGTCATCTCAACGTGTTCCATACATGCTAATACTTTCCAAGCGCCAACACGTGCCAAGCGCGAATATGTGTCAGGGAGTGTTATGCATGCTATGAAGTGGAATGGCATGTTGAGGAGTGCTAAGGTGTGCTAGAGAGTGCTAATTCATGTTGAGGAGTGAAGGAGTACAAGGAGAAAATAGTAAGGGAGCACTAGGTCAAAATTCATGGAAGTTAATGAATATGAGGAACGTGTGCCAGGGACTAGTGTTAATGAGTGCTATTTGTCATACCAAGGAGGGAGTGAAAAGGTATGCTAAGCATTGGTAAGGCATGCTAGGGAATATAAAGGCATGTAAATAAGTGCCAAAGTTTGCTAGGTAGTTCCAGGGTTTGCTAATTATATGTGCCAAATAGTGCCAAGATATGCCAATACATGCGAGGTGTTAAGGATCTGCAGGGAGCTAGGGTATGTCAATATGTGTCAAGAAGTGTCAAGGAAAAAAAAGGAAGAACCAAGCTAAAATGTAAGTAAATGAACACATAAGAGGGTTAATAAGTCGAGACTTTATATTTTTCAAAAGGGGCATGCTAGTCACACTCATAATAGGTCACAATACATGTCAAGTGGCATAGTGTGCCGAGTGCTAATGTATGTCAATGCATTCAACCAAGGTGTTCCAGGGCATGCTAGGGAATACATGCATGCCAACACATGCTAGGAGAGTTCCATGTTGTGCTAGCCCATGCCACCATGTGCTTTGGTGTTAGTTTCATGAAAATATGTTCTAGGTACAAAGATGTTCCAAGACATGTGAGGTGCTAAGAAATGTTTGTGTGTGGCAAAGCATTAATTCAAGGTGTGCCCGAGTTTTGGAGGAGTGTTAGGTCTTTCTCATTAATAGAATTTTCATAGCTTGATTATTTATTAAATAATATATTTCCCACACACACTAGTGGAAATTTATCTAAAGGGAATTTGATAGATAATAAACTTAATAGATATGAATCATGTGTTGAATCATAGGAAAACTCTATTCGACTAGTGATTACTTGAGGGAAATGATACACACTAATTACTTCTTAAAAATTTGACTAATTCTAACGAATATGGCCTTGGAAATATCATAAAAAATAATCCACAATAATGGCCTTAAATATTTACCTTTTGAAAAAAAATATATTAACAAGCATATAACATCATCAAAAACTCATTGGAAATATCAATGGTGACGAATATTTTTTGACCGTCACCAAAAGTAACAAAAGGAGCAATGGTGAGGGTCATTAAAATTCTGTCACTAGAAGTGTAACCAAAGAGAGATTTAGTGATGAGGCTTTAACGAACCTCACCAAAATTGTCATTGAAAATGTCTTTGGTGAGGAACCTTAAAGGACCATCACTATATACACTTATAGTGATGCTTTTTTAAGGACCGTCATCATATGTGACATTAGTGAGAGACCTTAAAGGTCCATCACAAGCATGACCCTCACCAAAATCCTTTTTTCTTGTAGTGATTTCTCCAAAAATTTGATTCCCAACTTTGTGCATATGGTATGGAATACATTCTTCATCTCATGTACATCTTGATTTCTTTTCTACCGTAGCGTAGTCCATTGTATGTACTTTTCCTCATAGCTCTCCATGGGGTAATATTTTTCCTTGGTGGAATATTGGAAAGAATTCCAAGTGGGTTCGACTAAAAACGGTGAGGGTTCTCTCTCTTCCCTATGTTCGCAGTAGGTTTCCCACCATTACTTCACATTCGGGGCAGTTTTTAGGAGCACATTTGAAAGGAATTTGGAAAGTTTCCCTACACTCAATATTTTTAATAATTTAACATATGTACATAAGACAAAAAATTTCATGCAGACCGTTATATCTAAAAATGCATTTCCACAATCTGGTGTGTTATCCTCTCTTTTTAAATTCCTCCAATCATTAATGGAAATCCATCCAAATTTCTATGATCCAATTGAAATTATGTTTGAAAGGATATTTCAAAACAAAGTGATTTGTAAATAAGTTTCTTCTTGTAAATATGTTAGAAATTAGTCTACATACTATATCCAAATTTATTTATTTTTTATTTTAACTATACTATGGCTAATTATGTTTGACCTATACATACATACAGAAAAAAAATTGCTTAAATAGTTACACTGAAAGTATGACTATACCTAGTTACATTTCTTTTCATGAAGTTAGAATTAGGAATAAATTAATTTAGATTTAGATTCATTTTCTTGTTTGTATTTATTTCATTACTATGTGTGTATATATATATAATAAGAATGTAATGAGCCTATAATGCTTCCTTTATCCATTTTCCAACAAAGAGTGTTCGAAAACTATTGTTGATCAAATTATGGTTATGCTGCACTTGCTTATTCTTCTTAGTGAAGCTTCATCACATTTTTGAAATCTACAAAGAAAAACAGGAAGGATGAAGTTTTAAAGAATGTTTACAATCAAGCATTCTTGAAATATTCAATTTTCAATTCATAAAACACTCACTTGATTATCTTCTTTCACTTTTTTTGAGATAATTTATAATTAAGTCTTTTTTAGGTTTGTCTTTTAATTTGGGTTTTTATTTTGTTTTTCCTTTCCAATTTGACATTTTGGATCTTGGTATTTTCTTTCACTTTAGTTTGGATTTCATTTCCTTTTTTCTATTGGTTTTGGTTTGATTTTGCTGACTTCGGAAAAATTTATGTGAAAGGCATTTTCCCCACCCAACTTTGGTTGATAGACGTGGGAAATATTTACTTTATCTATCTCAATGAGTTTCATTTATGATTAAAGGTATATATTTATGGAATCCTAAATCCCTCTTGTTTTAACTATTTTTCATGGAGTAATACAGATCATTTCTAAGTGATATGGTTCACCTTTTCAAGTAAACAACTAGTATGAGTTTGATTCAATGAATTCCTCCCATCCTTCCACTTCATATAAAAGCCTTTGATTGATAGACACAGGGAAATATTTTGGAGTAAACACTATTAAAGTATTATATCCATTAAAATAAGTCTCTATTACCATCCCACCTCTTTCACTCAGGTACATGATAAACTAAAGTTCACAAATGTGCTTATCAAAAGGGTGATAAAAATGGGAAACATATGAAATACAAGTAAACTCTTTGAGGCTATGGATGCTTGCTAGCAGCGGGACCATGCTTGTATGGCATAAAAGACAACCTCATTGGAGTATTTTTGGGGCTAGTTGGAAGTGAAGTGATGTTAGAGACCATTCATAACAATCAATATATGTTTTATCAAAAAAATCCCGTCTATACCTTCTTATATTTTTTATACGAGGTAATATTAAAATATTGTTTTCCCAACATTTGGATTCGTGATTTTACTTAGTCTTCATTGACAACTTATATTTTTGAACTTATATTGCTTAATATATTTACATGGGACCGATAGAACTTTTTTATTGTTTTCTATTTTGATGGATTTCATCACTTCTAACCTTTCGGTAAATTGAATCTCATTATCTTTTTAACCAGAGATAATTGGTTCTTCCCCGTGTGTCTTCATTATTGAGGTGAAAACTAAACCCCCCCATTTTTGACTTATTTATTTCAGATAAGGGGACCCTTTTCCATAATTTTTTGGCTAAATTACCTTTTAACATTTTCTTTTGGTTAAGTGTCCAACAATTTTTCCAAACTTTCATTTTGTCAGATTTCTATTCTCATTGCTTCACTGAGTTCGAATTTTCACAAGATTTTCATCGGTTCTCTTTTCATCTCATTTGGAGACACATTTTTCCGATGAATTTTCCTCGAAGTTTAATGCTTTTTATTGTCTGGGTTTAAAAAATGTAAGATGTGTATATTATTTTATTTTTTATAAATAAATTAGTAATTGATCGTAAATATTGGTTATTAGCTAATTTGTATTGATTAAACCATTTTCCACTAGTGATCCTACAAAATTGTTCTAGTCAAATTGTAGAATAATTAAAATTATGGTGTTTTCAGATTTCATAATTCTATTATTAAATCCCAATTTTAAATAAATTACAAGATCTGAAACCTCAAAATTGCAAAGTGGTTGTCGTTTATTTTGTCATATTTTTTTTATTTTCAAACTAGCTGTAGTTTATAATCGAAGGGACCCACTTTGTGTTGGCTCCACCTCACCTTATATCCTTCACTTCAACCATAATTTGACACATAATTCATGTAAGAATATGTTCTATATCAGAGACACACGTTAAATAAATAAAATAAAATAAATGTACGATATTAAGCTCCCCAATATCATTAAACACCAGTACTCTGATATTTCAAACTCCCAATATTATATCATTAACCCCCAATAATGTGACATTTCAAAGTCCTGATATTTATCTACTCTGATACCTATGGCTCTTCAACCTCTGATCAATTTATTCGATCGGACCTCGACATAGTTTTATATCAGGTCCCCTTAAAATTTGAATTCCTGATCCACTCAGATTCTCCGATTTTTCATTTTTCGAAATCCCTTTTGTTAAGAGGAATTTTGGCCTATGGCATTTATATTTGAGAAATGGATAAGTACATTGTAATTTAAATTAATTTTAATATCATTTAAATATAATTTAATTCATTTTTAATATAATTAGTTTAATATTAGTTTTAATTTAATTTAATTTAAATCTTTTTTTTTAACCTATGAATATATTTTTGTATATAATTAACTTGTAAATTAATTAATTTTTGGAATTGATTTTAATTAAATTGTATATAATTAATTTAATAATTTTTATTAATTAATTTAGATAATTAGAATTATTAGTCTACATTATATTATAATATCTTATTATTTTTTCTCAATTTTTTTCCAGAGAGTAAATTTTCTAGAAGCTCATAAGTTGAGTTTTACTAAGCCAAATGAGGCTCAAGCTGGCTCGTTAGATAGATAAAATCATGGAGAATATTTTTGAAGTAGTTCCATGACAACATTTGGTCACTAAATGAGTCTAAAATTTAGCATAAAATTAAGCTCCGAATTTGTAACCAAAAAAAAAATTCTAAGTTTAGTTTTTTGCATTTTCATTGACCCAAAGTCTCTATTGATTGTAGATTCATTCGATTATGATCTCTTTGAACAAAAATATATTTAGAAGGATAAATGGAAAACACATATTTATTTCTTGAAAATTTGATTGGAGATGTTTGTTTTCCAAATTTGGCATTTTTTATTTTGATTTTATTTTTAATTTAATTTTGATTGGTTTTTGGTAGGAGAATAGTGGAAGAGATGAGGAATATAAGATTTGAATGATTGGAATTTCTCCAACAAGAGAAGAAAACTAATTTTGACAAATGAAAATTGTTGGAGTAGATTTGTTCTTCAACAACTCTCTTAATTGGAATTCATTGTTGTAATTTTAAATAATCATTTGAAGAAGGGAGAAATGGGTTCCTTTTCTCTGCACTAAGGAAATTCTGAAGAACTATTGTAAGGGATTTTTGATCTATAGAATTAGGATAAAAATATCATATCTGAATTATTGGGCTTTGTCTTTTTCAATTCTAGACTTTGTATTGGGAGTAGAGCTTGCACTATTGCAATTCTTTCCTTTAATGGAAAGGATTATGATTTGAGAAATATTGTTGGAAATAAAATCAAGGAACATAAAAGAGATCGGGTTTTAATCAATTTTTGTTTTAAATACTATTATTGTTAATGAAAATTTCATCCTTTTTAATGAAAAAATAGTGTAAAATGGTTTTCATGTCTAGAATTTTTGTTCAATGCAAATATGAAGGACTTTTTTTTATTATCTATATAGTTCATTAGCTTCGTTGATATGTTGTTTATTTCCTATTTTTCTCGTATACTTAAATCAGATTTTTGAGTAACTAATTTCTCAGAAATCTACTATATAAATTTGATTTAATTAACACAAACCTTAAGAGAAATATTTCCTAATGTTATTGGTTAATAAATCACTAATAATTTGTCTATGAATAGAACATGTTTTGGCAATTATAATGTCAACTGGTGAAACTATTTCATTGACCATATATTCACCTAAAACTAGGCATGTTAAAATCTCAAAAATTTAATTAATTTTCTCTTAGTTGGGTTATATCTACATCTTCCAACCTGAGATAGGCTTAGGGTTTCTTTCATATTTCTTGCATTATAGGATTATTAGTTTGCATATAAGTTAATAACTATTTTTCCAGAATTCCTCTTATTAAAAGAGAAAAATTTTAGTTGTGGCTTCACTGAGCCCTAAATCAGCTTAAGGATCACACTCTTTCCTGATCTCAGCAATAGGATTGATCTGATGTCTCTTCTCTATTGGTAAGTAAAATCCATACTTTAAACAAGTAGAGATAGACAGAAGGTAAGTGGACATAGTTTAACGTGTTGGAACCACCATTACAAATGAAAAAGGAGTTGCTTTAAGTTCCCAACCGGGTGGTCTCCCTTATAATGTTGAATGTTCATTTTGGGCCATCAATAAGTAACAATACATGGATCTTTGTTTAGGGATGGGGTTCAACTCTGAGCATAATATTTTCATGTGGGTATGGTGGTATCCTACTGATAGGATTAGGTTGGGTTGCATATTAATTGAAATGATTTTGAACATGTTATTGCGAGGAATGTATTTACAATTCATGTTCTTTCTACCTAGCATATTGAAGGTATGAGAAGTCGATGGTTTTGACATTGGAATATATATATATATATATATATATATATTTTATTTTGAAAATTTTCTATAGGATGGTGAGTATGTGAGTATGGTGTGGAAATACTGGGGGGGAGATGAATCACTATTCCTTTCAATTAGTGCATTAGTTAATATTCAATTATTATCAATTTTTTTACAATGATAGTATTAAAAAAAAGGAACACAAATGCACATGGTTTTTAAGGTGGAAAACCATTCCGGGACAAAAAGCACCTAGTGCTTTTCTAATAATTCTTTAATATTCAACTCCAATTGAAAATAAAGCTCCAACTTCCTAGAATCTAGAAAATCATTCTTCTCCAGCTCCGACTAGATGGATGCTCCAAAGGCCGAGATTCTTCAGTAGTCAACTAAACGGATGCCCCAACACCACATGAGCTACAACTCACCCTAGCACCACCCTACAACCCTGGAGTTTTCACAGGATTGAACCTATTGCTGACTTCATGCACCAGCCTAACACCATCCTAGCACCCTATAGAAGAATACAAGAAGAATGGACTCTCATACCAGGGAAGATGGTCCACTTTACAATGATATAGAATGATGTAGAAGTAGAAGACACACTAGACCATAACCCCAACTATGACACAACCACCCAATGATGATCCTAGACCTCCCAACACTACCTCTTCAACTCTTGGCAGTTAGACACTAGTACAATTTTTAGAATAATGTATTTACAATGACTTAGTACAATGATACCTTTACAGTGACTGTATGCAGTGCTGCCCAGTTGAAGAATTCATGTGATGAACTTCTTGATGTTGTTTTGCACCTTGATTTCTACTCTTGTCATGCTACCCTCTACTGCACCTTGCTTTGGTTTGCTTCCCTAGAAAGTGTGGTCCTTTGCAGCCCTTGACAACACATGAACTATTTTTTCTTGCCTTCTGGAGCTCGATATTGAATCTGGTGTATCTCTGTTATTTCAGATCCCCTAATATGTGATTTTTGGCCCTTTAGTAGTCCATTGAGTCTTATTTCCAATGCCATAGGTCTGACCCAATTTGGATTCTTCAAGGTAGAGTTATGTCCAATCTCTCACAATTCCCTAATTATGGACTGTTTCAATAGAGAAAACTTGTACGGCATGCCACATGTCATTGTTTCTTCCTTCGGCTCTGAAATTGATACAACAAAAACTAAATTCTGTGTGCTATCTGCCAGATTTTATAGAATTCCAATTAGATACACAGAGAGAGTTATGATGATTTTCCCAAGGTCATTTCTTTGAGATGTATTTCAAGAGCCTTCAAAAACATTGACTTCCACAGATCATATCTTTGAAAATGTTGTGCACCTTGATCTGAAATTTTTACAAGAGCTTCCTCAAGATTTCAATTTCACTTCATAAAAATTTCATCTTCTGAACCTTCGTAGAATAAAATTAAGAGTGAAAATTCCATGATGACCTTTTTTAGATAGCGAAATCCCTGAATAAGGAGGATATGAGGATCACAATTTATATAAATGCTTAGGTTGAGAGGGGCTTCAACAAGTGAACATGGGAGGGATTTTAGGAGCTTAAAAATTATTAATTAATAACTTTTCAATGACCCATGCCACAACCCCATGGGGTTTTAGCCCAGTAACCGGGGTTACAAATTTCAAACATGAATATCTCTCAAATCGTGAAGAATTACATGGCGTTCCATATATCAACGGAAACATCTCGACAAGTAGAAATCATAAAAATCATTCTTGACCCAGAATATAGTAATTTGGTAGGTCAAAATTCCCATGCAATATGGAAGTAGCCCTTGGTGCTTCTCTGGTTGACATCAATAACAATCGCTAATCAACAATCTCCCCCTTTCACATTGATAGCAACATAAGTGCTCCCCCTGAGATCATGGCACCTCTTCCTACAAAATTCTCTCCCCCTTTGACATCAATGGCAAAGCGTAACTCCCCCTGAGACACAACCATCTTGTGGATATATACACACTTCTAATCCCCCTTTATATTTTGAATAAGGAAAATCTAATGAGAACTTCAGAGAATCTCAAGATTCTGGCGAAGATATTCCAATGCTTCACAAGTACTCTCACGATCATCAATGCTTCCTGCCCAATCTGCATCTGTAAAGGCATGAATAATGAGATTTTTACCCTTGTGATACCAAAAACCATATTATTGTTCCCTTTATATATCGAATAATTCTTTTGATGGTAATAATATATGATTCTTTTGGTGTTGCTTGGAATCTTGCTACTTGTCCAATTTCTTGCATAACATCTGGCCTAGAGGCTGTTACATATAGAAGACTACCAATCATAGATTTCTACAACCTTTGATCCACGTCCTTAGATGTGTCTTCTATGCTCAATTTGTAACTTGTTACCATTGGAGTAAGGATGGGTTTTCAATCTTCCATTTTGAATTTCTTTAGAATTTCCGTGATGTACTTGGTTTGACATATAAATATTCCTTTCTCTTGCTGAGATATTTGAAGACCTAAGAGGTATGTCAGCTTACCAAGTAAAGACATCTCGAAACCACTTTTCCTATTTGTAGAAAAATTCTTACTTAGTCGATCATCATTTCTACCAAATATTATATCATCCTCTTTAGCTATTAGACGTGCTTTAGTTGCTTCATCCAGAACATATATGTCATTTGGAGCTCGACTTACTGTAGCCAGAATTTCACTATACCTGCCTTTCCTAATTTCACATTTTGTGGAGTTGAATAGTATTGTGTGTCCTTTACCACACATTTGTCCAACACTGAGCAGATTGTGATTCATGTTTTCAACCAATATAACATTCTTGGCTAGACCACCTTTTCTTCCGAGAGTGACGGTACCTAATCCTATAACATTTGAAGATCCATCATTTCCAAAGAACACAGTTCCATCCTTCTTCTCTTTCAGAGATACAAATTTCTTTCTATCTCCATTCATATGCGTTGAGAAACCACTATTAACATACCACACATCTTTGTTGTTTTAAGCATTCAGATCGAGAGCACAATTATTAGCCTTCTTCTTCTTCCATGTTCGTTCATTTTGTGGCTTCAAAGATTCTTCTGGAGGATTTTCAAGTCTGCAGTCTCTAGCTATGTGTCCAAATTTTTGACATTTCTAACATTCAATATTATTTCTTAAATGTTCAAATCTATTGATGTTTCGTTGAGCCCTAGGAGGTTCATATTTGACAGATCTCCTAGAATTGTATTGGTTCCTAGGGTACGTGTGACATTATACAACTTTGTGACCAAATTTTCACATGAATAACATTAACCATAAAAAATATGTTGGTACCTAGATGGAAATCTTCGTCAAGGAATTGTCTTCCAAGGCTGTTCTTGATAATCTTGTCCAATGAAGTCTACATGCATGTCCGATCTCATAGGTTCATTGTATTTTGTTGTAGAAGATCCTGCTTCTTCTTCTTTGTAACTGAGGCCAGTTCTGTCATTGTAATATTGTTGATTGTCGATGAGTTCTTCCAATGCCCTTGAGCTATTGTCATAGTTTTGGATAGTTTTTCCCTTCTTCACTTCCTTATGCAATGAGACTACTTCGACTTCTAATTCTTCCCTTTCTTGGTTTCTTTCTTCCAAATTCTTTTGAAGTGACTCTTCAATGCATTTGTGTTCTTCAACTTCAATTGTGATACCTTGAACTTATTCTTCAAGAGTATTGGAACGGATCTTCTCAGGCTTGAGATATTTTATAAGCTTGATTGCTTCCTTAGAAAATTATTCTATGGTCAACCCTTCTTCTTCGTTGTTTGATACCTCATGTTTATTGGCTTCTTCTTCGTTTTCATTGTCTTCATCAGATGATGAGCTATCTTCTTTAGAGAGAAAGTTCCTTTTGGATCCATGCTTGTTGAATTTATTAAAGCATTTCTTTCCTTTTGAGTTTCCATCACTTCTGTTTGAATATTTTGATGCGAAATTCCCAACCTCACCACATCCGAAACATATCAATGGAAGTTTACCTTTTAATTTTCCCTTACCAATTTTTAGTTTTCTCGTAAAGTAAGCATATTCTTCATCTGAAAGACCTTCTTCATCATCTCCCTTTTCTTCACACTTGCAGGTGCATGTATTTTAAATTGAAGGTTGTTTGTCCTTATTGGTTTTCTTAGATGCAACAAACACAGTTTCTAGATACGAAGTACCCTCTTCTTCATGAAGTCTCATTTCATATGCTATGAGAACTCCATTTAATTCCTCTTTGCCGAGTTTGTCCAGATTTTCACTATATTCTAAGACCGATACCTTTGGTTTGAATCTTCCTAGTAATGTTCTACGAATATTTCATATAATAGTCTTCTTGTCAACTAGCTCTCCCAATCCTTCGATAGTATTGGTTATTTCATCACGTATTGGAAGTATGTAGCAATGTTGCAATCTTATTTCATTCTGAGTTTCTCAAATTTTGCTCTATAGATTTGAAGCTTTTATTCTTTGACATTTGAATCACCTGCATATATATTCTCAAGCTTGTCCCATACATTTTTTGCAGTTTTACAACCCAACACCTTATGATAAGCATATTCAATAAGTCCACTGATAATAATATTCTTTTCTTTTACATAATTTACCAAATTCTTCTTACCTTGTTCATCCACAGTTGATGTAAATCCATTTTGAATAGTGTCCCATACTTCGTAACCTTTCGCCAAGAGATAGACCTCCATTCTTCCTTTCTAGAGTGCATAATTATTTTCATTGAATAGAGGTACACCATTCTTGGTATACTCCATGACCTCCTTCCAGCTATTAAACTTCTATTGAAGGAACCAATCTTTGAAACCAATTGTGGAAACACTGAGGGGGGTGGTGGGGGGGGGGGAGGGGGGGTGAATCAATATTCCTTTCAATTAGAGCATTAGTTAATATTCAATTATTATTAGTTTCTATACAATGATAGAAGTAAATAAAAGGAAAACGTATGCATACAATTTTTATGGTGGAAACCCACTCCAAGACAAAAACCACCTAATTCTTTTCTAATAATTCTTTAATATTCAATTCCAATTGAAAATAAATCTCCAAATTCCTAGAATCTAGAAAATCATTCTTCTCCAGCTCCCACTGGATGGACACTCCAACTCCCGAGATTCTTCAGTAGTCAACTAAACGAATGACCCAACAACCAATGAGCTACAACTCACCCTAGCACCACCCTACCACCCTAGAGGTTTGAACCTACTGGTGACTTCATGCACCAGCCTAGAACCACCCTACCACCCTATAGAAGAATAAAAGAAGAATGGACTCCCATACCAGGGAAAATGGTCCAGTTTACAATGATATAGAATGATGTAGAAGAATAAGGCACACTAGACCATAACCCCAACTATGACACAGCCACCTAATGATGATCCTAGACATCCTGACATTGCCTCTTCAAATCTTGGCAGATAGACACTTGTATAATTTTTACAATAATGTATTTACAATGATTGATTACAATGATAGCTTTACATTGACTGTATGCAGTTCTTCCCACTTGAAGACTTCATGTGATGAAATTCTTGCCGCTGTTCTGCACCTTGATTTTTTCTCTTTTCATACTACCCTATGCTGCACCTTGTTATGTTTTGCTGCCCTAGAAAGTCTATTCCTTTGCAACCCTTGACAACACATGATCTAGCTTTTCCTTGCCTTCTAGGAGCTTGATATTGAATCTGGTGTATCACTGTTATTTCAGATCCCCAATATGTGATTTTCCAGTCCTGTAGTATTCCTTTGAGTCTTCTTTCCAATTCCATAGGTCTGACCCAATTTGGATTCTTCAAGAGAGATTTATGTCCAATCTCTCACAATGCTCTAATTATGGATTGTTTTAGTAGATCAAACTTGTATGGCGTGCCACGTTTCACTGTTTCTTCATTCGGCTATGAAATTTATACAAACAAAAATAAAGTCCATGTAAAATCTGCCACTTTTTTAAGAATTCCAGTCCAATACATAGAGAGAGAGTTATGACTATTTTCCCAAGGTCACTTCTTTGAGATGAATTTCAGGAGCCTACAAAAACACTAACTTCCATAGATCAGATCTCCAAAAATATTGCGCACCTTGATTTGAAATTTTTACATGAGTTTCCTCCGATTTTAGATTCAGCTCATAAAAATTTCAACTTCTAAAACTTCATAGAAAAAAAATTAGAGTGAAAATGCCATAATGACCTGTTTCAGATAGCGAAATCCCTGCATAGGGAGGATATGAGGATCACAATTTATATAAATTCTTAGGTTGAGAGGGGCTTCAACAAGTGAACGTGGGAGGGATTTTAGGAGCTTAAAAATTATTAATTATTGACTTTTCAATGACCCATGCGAAAAACCCATGGGGTTTTAGCCCACTAACTGGGGTTACAAACTTCAAACATGAATATCTCTCAAACTGTGAAGAATTACGTGGCGTGCCATATATCAACAGAAACATCTCGACAAGTAGAAGGCATATAAAGCATTCTGGACCTAGAATATATTGATTTGGTAGGTCAAATTCCCATGCAATATTGGGGTAGCCCCTGGTGCTGCTTCGGTTGACATCAATGACAACTGCTTATCAACATATGGTTACTTATAGAATTTCATCACCATTGGTTGGGTGATGTGAATTTGAATACTTGGAACAATTATGAATGGGAATGTTCATATGATTTAAGGGATTTGGGAAAGAATCCTTGTGAGGAGTATTTTTCATGACACTGCTTGGTTCAAGGTTTGATACACGTATGTATTATATGTTAGTTGGGATGAAGAGATCTCACTTTATGCTTGTGGTGAGAGGCCAATAACCTCATTGGAATTTTATTATTTTCGGACGACGATGCTATGTTTTCCTTCGTAAAGCTTGTTCTTCATGGTATGTATTCCTTGTTTAAGGAATGGGGTGCAACATCTAAAAATGGTTGGTTGAAGCCTGTAAGGGATGTATCTCATTTTGCGGTGGAATATCCATGTTTGATGCTTAGGTTGGATGAGTTCGAGGAAAAGGGTCCTGTGTAGACCTTGTGAATAGAGGATTATAGCTATGCTAAAATATGAGATTGTGATAAATTATAGTGTATCTTGACTTATCCGGTGGTAGAGAATATTTTAGATGAGGAGGATTTCCTCAATAAGTCATACAAATTAGATAATGATGATATGGTTGAATATGTTGGTGATAATGCTTAATATGACAATAAAAGTTATGAGATACTTGTTTTTTCGGACCTTTGGTTGCATATGGAAAGGTTGATTATTAATTTATGGATGACGAACTTAACAAATATATTGGGTGATGATAACGAATGTTGATCATGACATAAGATGGTAGGAATCTTAGTAAAAATACTGACATTAATTAATCCCAATAATTTTGAGGGAAAATTTTGAATTTTAATCTCATAAAGGCATGATTATGTATGATCTAATTATGGTATGATGAATGGTCTCTAATTAATCCTCTTAATATCATAGATGCCTTGATTATTAGCCTTGATATATAGGTTGAATTTAAATTGATGTTTGGTCTCATTATAGAGATTGAATGAAATTAATAATGTTGAGAGCTCATATGTGCATGTGCATGTAGAAATTTTGGATTTTGAAAATTTATGTTGAGATAAAATATGTTTATGTATGCCATGGATATTGAGACATGTAGTTAATATATAGATTTAGATATGTGTTCATTTACAACCAAACGTACTTGGTACAATAGGGAAAGGAAACTGGTATATTGTTGTTATTATACAATCCACTAATAATCTTGTGTGCATGGTAGTGTATTAACAGCCTTTAACACATAAAAAGACAATTCGATGGTAATATCTCTCAAGCATTTGAGTTAGCAAGGTTCACTTCTACAATAGAGGGAATAATAGGGGTTTTCCCTCAGGATCCTTTGGTAAGTTTTGAAGGACACCTTGTAGGAGAAATTGGAAGGAAAGCGAAAGTTGAAAAGTAACTACCATTAAATATTGAACAATGATAAGACTAATATTTTACTAATTGAATGTTAAAAACACTAGAACTCATGGGTTTGAGTGGGAATGGTTGTTGATCATTTAAGGTTTTGTGTTCCTCTATTGGCTTTATGCTTGATGTGTTATTTTTTCGTATTTATTTTTTCATGGCCATGAAACTTTTTTTATTCTTTTGTATTTTTGTTTGGACTTCTATGTTTCCTTCATTTTTCTTCTTTTTCTTGTTGACTATGTTTTAGGGGTCTTGGTAAATTTTTGGGGACAGAGGAAACTAACGAAGCTTGAGAAGATTTGAATGAGACCCAATAGGAAATGTGGATAGGGGCTAGTGAACAATTGGATAATCACCTTATTTTGCTTCAATTAGGAGAGGATATAACCAAACCTGGAATCACCTTAAAGCTTGTATTTTATCAGTTAAAGGATGAATCATTTTATGATTTTCTTGTAAAAAAATAGGCTCCCTATGGTCCATAATTGGGTTTGTTGATTGGTAAATAGTTTTCTATAAATGTCAAAAGAGTAAATATAACTATCAATGAGTGGGTTTCCTTTAAAAAATATAGATACGAGGAGGTTGTGAAAGTTGTGGAAGAACAATTGGAGTGGTTGGAAGATTCAGATAATGGGGAACACCTTACTAAAGAATCCAATCAAAAATCCTCCATCTTGAAGCCAAAAAAAAGGAGAATTTGGGGTGAGAGGGAGGATATGTGGAGAAAAAAAACCATGCTATCTAACTCCACATTGGTGATGAAAATAAAAAGTTTTTTCTAACTATGCAAATGGATGAAAAGCACACAACTATTTGAGCTCTTAATGATCCAGAAGTGGGAAATGCTACCTCTTTTGTGGTCCTAGATAGGATAGGGACAACTCATTTTGTAAATTTGTTCAAGGTACTCTCTGAAGTTTCCATTTTTGAAATCATATATTTGGCCCAACTCTTCCCAAATTTAGCTGAATAGGAAGAAAATCAAGAGTTTCTGGAGTCTATTACTAAGAAAAACTACATTTTGTTTTCATAGCTTCTTGAAAGGTAAAATCCCATGACCTGATGGATGGTTAGTGGGGATTCCTACTAAAGGTGATTGAATATTCTCAACAATATGGGAGGATGCATGCTTATTTCTACTCCACTTTCATTTCCCTCACCCAAAAAACTAATGATCCACATTCCTTTAATGATTTCAAACCAATATGTTTTTGCAACTACATTTACAAAAAAATCACCAAAATCATTGCAAATAGGTTGAATCCAATCATAGAAAAAATGGTTTAAAAGGAGTAACTTTCATTTTTTGAAGATTGACATATACATGAGGTTTTTGGGGCCACTGAGATAGGGATTCATAGTCTAAAATTTTATAATATCAAAGGGTTAGTAATTAAAAATGATATTTCAAAATAATTTGATCATGCCAGTTTGATGTATATCAAGTTTATCCTTACCCTCGTGGATTTTAAGATCGCATTAATAAACTGGGTGATGATTTACTTAACTATAGTCTCCTTTGTTGTGCATATAAATGGAACATCTTTAGCCTTCTTCCAAGTTTAGTGCGGTCTCAGATAAGGTTGCCACCTTTACCCCCTATTGTCTTTGTTGGTGGAAGAATGTCTCAGCCAATTTTTGAATGAGGGCTAAAATAAGGGGTTACTTAAAGGGGACCTTGGTGGATGATGACTCGATGATTATGCATCTATTGTTTATATATTACACTATATTATTTTGTGATGGTTCTATAGGAGCCCTTTTTACCATCACAATCGAGTTAAGGATATTTTAAAAGGCTACAAGCATGTATGTAAATATGAAAAAATCCACTTTCTACCTTATTGGTTGTTGTGTGTGGAGCCTGATTATCTTGTTTACTTTGTATCACAACATTGGACCCCTGTACCTTAAAAGGGGCGGCAATGCCGCCCGTAACTAATCGCTGCCGTGGGGGGTCCAGGGGGAGCAGCAGCACTTTTTGGAGCCCCCCCTTGGCGGGGGTTTTCGGGGGCAGTGCCCCCGAAGCTAAAAACAGATGTAAAATTGCCTTGTAAAAGTATAGTAATTTCTAGTCAATCTGGGCCGTTCATTAGGAAAATGATCTGACGGTAGAAGTTATGTTTATATTAGGGTTTTTTCCTCTAGAAGGCAACCCCCTTGTATATATGAGGGTATTGTATTGCGGCTGTGTATTATGTGTGTATTCTCGGAGCGAGAAACAGAGAGGGAGACTATGAGAGAGAACAGAGGATATTACAGCGGATTTGCTGTAGGCTTTGTCTCTTCATTTTTTGCTGGATAATAGAAAGGAAGGACTGGCTGTTCGGGGTGGACGTAGCCAAAACTGGGTGAACCACATATATCTGTGTCTCTCTGGTTTTATGTGTTTTGTGTGCTTGTGTTTTCCGCATATTTTATGTGTTGCATTTCTCCATAATATATAATTTTCTAACAACTGGTATTAGAGCCAAAGGTATATTTGGCTGATAAACTCACAGGAAATAAGGGTTCCTGGTTTTGAGTGGGAGAAATGGCGGACAATGGTAAGTTTAGGGTCGAGAAATTTAACGGCCAAAACTTCCCATTGTGGAAGATGTAGATGGAAGATTATCTGTATCAGAAAGATCAATACCTACCATTGAGCGGAAAAAAAAAGAAGCCAACAGCCATGACAGACGCGGAATGGAACATTCTTGATAGAAAGGCACTCGGAACAGTACGGTTGTGTCTTGCGGCGTTAGTCGCCTTCAATATTTCGAAGGAAACCACAACAGAGGGTTTGATGCAGGCATTGGCGAAACTGTATGAAAAACCCTCGACCTCAAACAAGGTATTTCTTATGAAACAACTATTTAATATGAAGATGTCAGAAGGTGGATCTGTTGCAGACCATTTAAATGAATTTAATACAGTTACCAGTCAGTTAAGTTCTGTAAGGGTAAACTTTGATGATGAAGTTAGAGCTCTGTTATTCTTATGCTCATTACCAGAAAGCTGGAATGGTTTGGTTATGGCCATTAGTAACTCTGTCTCTAGATCTAGTACTTTAAAGTTTGATGATGTTGTTGGTACTATCCTTAGCGAGGAAATGCGATGGAAAAGCTCTGGTGAGACATCAGGTAATGCTTTGAGTGCAGAGTCTAGAGGAAGAAGAATGGAAAAAGGAAAGAGCTCGAGATATCGTAGTAAATCAAGGAAATGTAGATCCAAGTCCAGATAAGGAATAGTGTGCTGGAATTGCGGAAAGAAAGGACACCTAAAGAAAGACTGTAGATCTCGGAAGGGAAAATAAGGAGACACACAGCAAGAAAACAATCATGAAGAAAATGTGACAGGTGATGTGTTACAATATGCTTTGATTCTTTCTTTCGAAAATGTTACTGATTCTTGGGTTGTAGATTCAGGGGCTTCATTCCATGCCACACCTGATAATAAATATTTTCATGACTATGTTCAAGGAGATTTTGGACAAGTTCGTTTGGGTGATGATAAAACCTGTAAAATTGTTGGAATGGGTAAAGTTCTTGTAAAACAACAGAATGGAAACCAATGGCTACTAAAGGAGGTAAGGCATGTTCCAGATCTGAAGAAAAAATCTGATTTCAACAGGGCAGTTAGGCGGTGAAGGTTGTGTGACAACTTTCACAGATAAAACTTGGAAGGTCACCAAAGGAGCCCTGGTAATAGCAAAAGGAGAAAAGGTTAGTACATTGTATTTATGCAATGGTATTTCTAACTCTGTTAATGCTTTAACTTCCAAAGGAGAAGATGCAGCATTATGGCATCATAGGCTCGGACACATGAGTGAGAAGGGAATGAAGATTCTTCACTCAAGAAATTTGTTGCCAGGTTTGAAGAATGTTGATTTTGATTTCTGTGAGAATTGCATTTATGGAAAAAAAAAGAGAGTCAGATTTCTCAGAGTTGGGAAAGAAAAGAAGAGCGAAAAATTGGAGCTTGTGCATACAGATGTATGGGGACCTGCTCAGGTATCATCTCTCGGTGGCTCTCGTTATTATGTTACTTTTATTGATGATGCAACTAGAAAAACATGGATTTATTGTATTCGGAATAAATCTGATGTATTTGATACTTTCAAGAAATGGAAAGCTTTGGTTGAGATTGAGACAGGAAAGAAGTTGAAGTGTCTCAGATCAGACAATGGAGGTGAGTATTGTAGCAAAGAGTTTGATAGGTACTGTTCAGAGCATGGAATTCGTAGAGAGAAGACAGTTCCAAGAACACCACAAGAAAATGGTGTGTCAGAAAGGATGAACAAAACAATCATGGAGCGTGCAAGGTGCATGAGATTGCATGCGGGATTGCCTTTACAATTTTGGGCAGATGCTGTAGATACTACTGTTTATCTAATAAACAGAGGGCCTTCAAGTTCCTTGGATGGTGGTATTCCAGAGGAAGCATGGACAGGTAAAAAGGTAAACTACTCCTTTTTAAAGCCTTTTGGTTGTGAGGCCTTTGTCCATATTAATAAAGAAAACAGAGCAAAGCTTGAGGCAAAATCAATGAAATGTACCTTTATTGGATATGGTGCTAATGATTTTGGTTATCTCTTATATGATTATGAAAATCAAAAATCATTAGGAGCAGAGATGTAATATTCAATGAAAAGGTCTTGTATAAGAATCAGTTGCACGAAAAGAAACAAGAAAAAGAAAGCAAGGAATACGCGGTTCTTGATGAGATATTTGAAAAAGTAAAGGTGCCTGAAAATAATAATAATCAACAATGACAACAACAACAACTACCACAACAGCAACAGGCACCTCAACCACCCGAAAGTGGTGTTAGAAGATCTACCAGGATAAGTAGACCCCCTGAATGATACTCTCCTTCATTATATTATTTATTGCTGACTGATTCTGGTGAACCCGAATGTTATGAAGAAGCAATGCAGGTTGAAATCGGGAAGAAGTGGGAGCTAGCCATGGAAGAAGAGATGGACTCATTAATGCATAACCAGACTTGAGACTTAGTTAGGTTGCCTGCAGGTAAAACTGCAATGCAAAATAAATGGGTTTACAGGCTGAAGGAAGAAGATGGAGGAAAACAGAGGTACAAAGCTAGACTTGTGGTGAAGGGGTTTGCACAAAAGAAAGGTATTGATTTTTATGAAATATTTTCTCCTATTGTTAAGATGAATTCAATCAGAACTATCTTAAGTCTTGTAGCAACGGAAGATTTACATATTGAACAGTTAGATGTAAAGACAACATTTCTCCATGGAGATTTGGCGGAAGAGATATACATGCAGCAACCAGAAGGATATGAGGTAAAAGGGAAAGAAAAATTGGTGTGCAGGTTAAAGAAGAGCTTGTATGGCTTAAAACAGGCTCCAAGGCAGTGGTATCTAAAATTTGACAAGTTTATGTCTGAACAAGGTTATACTAGATGTCACTCTGATCATTGTGTTTATCTAAAAAGGCAAAATGATGGCAGCTATATTATATTGTTATTTTATGTAGATGACATGCTTGTTGCAGGGTCTAACATGCAGGAAATAAATGTGCTCAAAAGAAAATTGGCAAATTCATTTGCAATGAAGGATTTGGGAGCTGCAAAACAAATCCTTGGTATGAGGATAACTAGAGACAGGAAAAATCGCAAATTAACATTGTCTTAGAATGAGTACATAGAGAAGGTGTTGAAAAGATTTAATATGCAGAATGCAAAACCAGTTAGTACACCTTTTGCTAGCCATTTCAAACTTAGTAAGGAGATGTGCCCAAAGACCCAAGAAGACATGGATTATATGTCTAAAGTTCCATATGCATCAGCGGTTGGAAGCTTAATGTATGCAATGGTCTGCACAAGGCCTGATATTGCACATGCAGTGGGAGTTGTAAGCAGGTACATGAATAATCCAGGAAAAGAACATTGGATGGAAGTAAAATGGATTCTCAGATATTTGAGAGGTACCACAAATCAAGCATTATGCTTTGGCGGTTCAAACATTGCTCTACAGGGATATGTTGATGCAGATATGGTAGGTGACAGAGATAACAGGAGGAGCACTACAGGATATGTATTTACTGTAGGTGTAATAGCTGTTAGTTGGGTTTCAAAAAACCAAAGTGTTGTTGCACTTTCAACAACAGAAGCAGAGTATGTTGCTGATACAAAGGCTAGTAAAGAAATGATTTGGTTACAAAGGTTTATGGATGAATTGGGTAAGAAGCATGATATGGGCACGCTATACAGTGATAGCCAAAGTGCCATTCATCTAGCAAAGAACTCAGCATTTCATTCCAAGACTAAACACATACATCTCAAGTACCATTTCATACGGTCAGTATTGGAAGATGGAGAGTTGAAGTTGGAAAAGATACACACTAGCCAGAATCTTGCAGATATGCTAACAAAAGTTGTAACTAGGGAGAAACTGAGAATGTGCTCAGTTTCAATTGGTCTTCAAGGATGACGATGAAGATGAGGAACAACTAGGTCCAAAGAGGAGTCATTGTCTAGCACATGAAGCAGCGGCGGAGTTGCTACAATCAGTCTCCAAGTGGGAGATTGTTGGGTGTGGAGCCTAATTATCTTGTTTACTTTGTATCACAACATTGGACCCCTGTACCTTAAAAGGGGTGGCAACGCCGCCCGTAATTAATTGCTGCCATGGGGGGTCCAGGCGGGGGCAACAGTGCTTTTCGAAACCCCCCCCTAGCGGGGGTTTTCGGGGGCAGCGCCCCCGAAGCTAAAAACAGATGTAAAATTTCCTTGTAAAAGTATAGTAATTTCTAGTCAATCTGGGCCGTTCATTAGGAAAATGATCTGACGGTAGAATTTATGTTTAGATTAGGGTTTTTTCCCTAGAAGGCAACCCCCTTTTATATATGAGGGTATTGTATTGCGGCTGTGTATTATGTGTGTATTCTCGGAGTGAGAAATAGAGAGGGAGACTGTGAGAGAGAATAGAGGATATTACAGCGGATCTGCTGTAGGTTTCGTCTCTTCATTTTTTGCTGGATAATAGAAAGGAAGGACTGGCTGTTCGGGGTGGACGTAGCCCAAACTGGGTGAACCACGTATATCTGTGTCTCTCTGGTTGTATGTGTTTTGTGTGCTTGTGTTTTCTGCATATTTTATGTGTTGCATTACTCCATAATATATAATTTTCTAACATTGGTTTTTTCAAAGATGAAACCATAAATGCACACAATTTATTTCCTTTCTAATCTCAAATTTTTTTATGATGGTTTAAGATATTTTGGTTTCCACCTAAAACTAACAGCTACAGGAAAGTTGATTGGTGTTGGCTAATTACTAAGATTGAAAGAAGGCTAAAAGTATAGTGTTTTAGATGGTTTTCCAAAATCGACATACCGGTACTTACAAAATCAGTTCTGGAAGCTATTATAGTCTTCTGGATATTATTAGCCTATATTTTTTCTGGTGTCCTAACTGTTTCAGAATATTTATAGTCATCTCTTATGGCTTAGTTCAAAATATGGGAGGCTATTCCCATTGTACAAATGGGAAAAAAATATCACTTCAAAAATTTTTGGATGGTACTAAAAGTTCTCCCCTACTTTTACAAGGTGCTAACAACAAAAGTTGGATGGAAGCTTCTTTCCACTGATAGTTTATGTACAATCGTTATTTAAAGAAAATATATACACCCAAGTTCTCTTGAAGATTAGATATAAGTCAGGAATGAGAAAGAATGAGAATAAGTATGGATACATTGGTGGGATGTGGTGCTAACTTATGCCTCCCTAAAGAGATGGTCATCTTCTTAAACACAAATTGAAGGAGCACTTTGAATCATGTGGGTGATCATGGCCGATTGTCTATTTTTTCCAAAGGATGGGATCTTGCCAACCATCTTGATCGACGAATTTATTTTATAGAACAATGTACCATTTATATTGTTTCCATAAACACCTCTTATGTGCACCTTAGGGAAGAGGAATACACTCTATGTTGGGTACATTCCCAGTTTTAGGATTATATTCCAAAAACATGTTATTTTTTATTTAAAATTGAGAGGAAGCTAGTCAAAGAGGCCCAAAAATAAAATAAAATATGGAAGCTTAATCTACATTCCAAGGCACATTTATTCTTACCGTGCATGTTCGAAAATGAGGCCATGACATGGGAAACTATCCAAAAGTGATGCATGAATGTCCTTGGTTGATGTGCATTATGAAAGAATGATGTTGAAACAAATCAAAATCTTTTCCTACATTGCCCCTTTTCCTTGAAAGTTTGGAACTTGGTCATAGATATATTTGGATTGGGGAAAAATTGCAAAGGAATTTCATTTCTAAAAACCTAGAAGTGTTGGTGGGAGAAAGGTGCTCCAAAATAGAGTCAAAATATTCCCCCTCTCACATTCTATGAAATTTGGATACCTACAATCAAAGAAGTTTTCCATGACAAATCATCTATTCCTAATAGGGTGGCCACAAAAGTTGTGGTTGATTATGCACTCCTTCCTTCAATTGATTTTGAACATATATCATGGATTATATTTATATATATGCATATAAATCCAAAATTCAAGCTTTGTAGTAGTCTAGGTAGAGGAACAAACAACTATGCAGAGTTTGTAAGCCTTCCTTCTACATTTTTCCATTAAAAAAGGATGTTGTACATTGCAACTATTTGGATACTTTAAGATAATTATAAATTATTTGAATGAAATTTTACAATTCCATATGCACACCTTTATTTCCAATGTTATGATTTTTTAAAGCTAAAATTTTCCTTTGACCAGATAACATGTTTTCACATTTACAGGGAACGAAATAACATAGCAGATGAAATTTCTCAGTCAATTTATTCATAGGTTCTTGAAACATAAAGGATATATGAACAATTATATGTATCCATATAAGAGTAAATTGAGAGGCCTTTCATATAGGGCCTTCAGGTGGTCCACCCACAAAACAAGAATCGACATATTTTGATCACTATTTTATATATTCCATGAAACCATTTTCTATCGGCTCTTTATGATAACTATTAGGTGATATGATTTTGCTATACAACAAGTATTTTTTTATTTTTATGGTTGTGTATACATGTTATTATGCAACTTTCTATTGTATTTTACATCACGAGGAGGTTGTATTTTTGACAACTAATATAGACTAGTGAGCTCTGTTTCTATGGTTCTGATATATGGGATGGTTGAGAAACCTTTTTTGAGTACATATAATGCACATACATAATGTAATTTTTTTTTCCTTAATGAAAATTATGATATTTTCTATGAAGAAAAAATAACATGTACATAATTTTTTTGAGTAGTATATAATATATACATAATTGACATGGAAATATTTTTCATAACATGTGCATTGCGACATTTTATCTATGAACTACAATGTCCATGTTAAAATGGCTTTTCTTTTATTAATATATATTTTTATTATATGTCAATATTAATTAATCATGAATATTAAAATATTTTATTGTTGACCTACATTGAAATTTTTAATTATTTTTAATATTTTTAAATTTTGCATATAAATTTTATATTAAGACTTTTTTTTTCTGTGGAAATTGAATATTTTATTATATACAACATCAAAATATTTTATTTTAATACTTTCTTTCTATATATCAATATATATGAAGTTGATATTGATATAAATTAGTTAATGAGAAATAATTATTCCCTTTTGTTGAAACAATAAGTTAAGGATCTCCATGATGACATGCTATAAATGCATGTTGATGAAGCATGAGGAATGCATGATGGATGATAATTTTTAACTTGTTTACAACCCTCTACTCCCATTGTTGTGATCCAAGGCTCTATTACAAATCCAAAGTTAGTATTATGGCATGGTGAAAGTTAACAAGTTTATTGCCTGTGACAGGAACAGTTTCTTCTTTTTTCGTTGTCTTTAGGAGATAGTCTCATCATTGGCTATGTTTTTCCTAAGAGAATCGAGGGAGAAATAAGTGAGTTAAAATGATGTAAATTTCATCTTGAGCCAACAAAATATCCCATCCATTATTGTGTTTCTTCTTTTTTTATCTTCTTTTGAAAATGTGTGTAAAAATATGTATCTAAGATAATGGACATGCATAGCAGGGGGTTTTATCTCGAATGCTATTCCCATTAATTTTATCCCTCCAGTATGCTTCGACATAACTATTGTGGAGATGGTGGTGGATCCACCTTCTTTTATTTCTATAGAAGACCAACATGAAAGTTCCTATTTCTCTCCTCCTCAATATTAGATCCAATCCCCTCAAATAGAGAAGGACCTGCAAAATATTTTCCAAATGTTTATAAAAATATCACTCACAATACCTCGGCCTTTTGGATAAGATATTTGGCTTCAATGTCTTCTCTCAAATAGAATATTTATAATAAATGAGACTTTTCTTCGCATTTAAAATGTTTAGAATTTGAAGGGAAGGTCCTCCAATATTCTCTTCAACTCAAAGACTATCATATTATAAGCAAATAAACCATCATATTGAACTCACAACGAAATGGGAGTGCTAATGGGGATAATAATTCCAATGGAACCTATGTCTCTTTCAAGGAATTAGTGCAAGGGAAGACCTTAACCCCTACAAAATAAATCCAAAAATTCCAGGCCCCTATAGTGTAGATAAAATAAATAAAGCTCCATATATGGAAATAAATATTCCATATGTATCCTCCCTCTTCTATATCCTCTATTCCAAGAAATTTATTTATATACTCAATGGTTTATATCCAAATCCTGAAGCTTTATTCCATAGTGCGTTCTCCTTATGGGCACACAATTGTGACATTTACCTATGCTCAAAGTATTTTTTCATAGTTCAATTTGAAACACGGAAGGAACTATATTTTGTTCTAAATGAAGGACCTTCATTCTGGGGTAGATTCAGGATATTCATCAGTTCATGGTTTCCTAATTTTGATTCCAAAACCACGGTGGTCTCAACTCTGCTAGTTTGGGTGAGGCTTCCAAACCTCCCCTTTCCATTCTGGAACCACAAAGTCCTTGAGGACATTGGAAACACTTTCGGAAAATACAAAATAATGGACATGGAGATAACATATAAATTATTTTTCATTTTTGGAAAAATATGTGGATATTGACCTTAGAAAAGGGCTCCAAGATCATATAGTATTGAAACACAAAACCTATCATTGGTCACAAGTTTTAGATTATGAGAGCATTACATTTTGATGTAATGTATGTTTCCAAATAATACATTCACATAATAGATGCCCACGGGAAAATAATAATCCTAAGAAGATGAAGAGGAGGCCTAATAAGAAAAAATGATAGCAATTATCAAAAAAACATATCATAGAAAATGAAGAAGAATGTATCGAGGAAATTCATCTAACAAAGAAGAATTTGAACTCAAAGACCAACTTTGAGGACAAATAGATGGGAATGCTATGGTTCAACTAGGAATAGTCACCCTTCTTTAGAACGGAATGGATGCTGAAGTCACTTAGGCATTAGATGGGAATTGGGGCCCAAAAATAGCTTATGTCTGAGAGAGACTAGATTCACACAAAGAAGCATCACATATGGAAACAAGGAAAGAATGATCATTTTTTCTTAAAGAGGCAAGTTGAAATGGTTGGTAATAAGTGCAAAAAAAGAAAGGCAAAAAGAAAAAAATCGAAGAAAATTGTCAACCTTAATATTCTTCTTCTTATGTTGTATATATATCTTAGTTTATATGATCTCTTTCTAGCTCTTACTTTTTAGGTTGTTTTATCATGAATTCTTTCATATTATGAAAAATGTATTTTATTTTATCCTTCCATATGAAGAAAATGACATGTCAGTTATTACTGAAAAAAGACATAAGTTAGTTAACATAGAACTTCAAATAGTTTATTTAAATCTTTTATTCAAGAATTTTAAAATTTATAAGGTTTAAACATCTTACTCACACATTTTCTTTTACTTATAATTATTTTATCACTTTTTAAAATTGATATAAAATTATATTATGTCATGTGAACATCTAAATATTATATTTGACTAGGAATGGGTGAAATATTTTACCACATTGGATTGTAATATCAACAAAAAATAAAGTCACCATAATGAGGTTGATATTATTAATTTTTTATAATGATTTAAATTAAAAATAATAAACTTGGATATTCATTTCATATCTATAATAGTGACATGTTTCAACTAAAACATAGATAGAATCACATATTTCCCTTATACAAAATCTAACCCATAAAAATTATCGTAAAGTAATTAATAAATTAAAAATCTCTATAATAAAATAAGAATCAATATTCAAAATTAAGAATCTTATTATATATTTTTTAATATATGTATTTTACTTATATAATAAATATTTTTATAATTAATAATAAAAATAATTTAAAATTATTTTGATAAATTATATTATTTTGATATGTTTTTTTTATGCCTATCATAAATGGATTCCTATCAATATTTATTGGCTATTTAATTTATATAAATATCTTAACTAAATAATACATTATAATAAAGAGAATTATAAAAAATATCATCATGATTGTTCTCGTAATAATAGAAATATAAGAGTAGTAGTATGAAATGGGAAAATAGATAAAAGGAATTTAGTATGAATGGAAGAATTCATGACATGATATGGTTCATAGCCACTATTGATTTCCATTATTTAATTTATTAATATGAAAGTATAAGTTATTGCAAACAAGATGATTGAAAACAAAATATAAGTATGAAGTTCTTTAATATAGTCATGAAAATAATATTTAATGAGAATTCATAACTTCATAGTTATAAAAAAGTGGATTTATTAATTTATTATCTAGTTATTCTGAGTGCATATTTAAATATATAAAAAGTTTGATAATAAAATGAAAAGTGTGTATTGAAAAAACATGTCTATTTTATAGTTAAGTATAAGGGTGATGTGTGATTTTGTGTATATGCAAATTTGAGATTATATATATATATATATATATATATATATATAAAATAATGTTAATTATAATAAAAAAATAAAGATGAATATTCATGTTTAGTTCAATTTAATTAAAAAAATTGCAGAAATTTAATGTTGCCATTGCATTTTGATCAATAGATTTATTGTTTATGATTCATTATTGATATTATAATATAGTATGAAGGTCATATAAAATTACTTCACAATGATTCTTAGACATCAATAAAATATTTGGATATTCATCTGGAATAACATAATTTTATATTAGTTTTAGAAAAAATAATTAAATATAAAAAATGTCTTATATTTTCAGTTTTCAATATGAAGAAGATATGAAATAAAAATTGAATAAAAAAATCAATTAGAATAAAATATTTCAATCATCAAAGAAAGAAATAATTGAAAGTAAAAAAAACAACAATTATATTAAGAAGTTGTGCAATTCATTTTATTTTTTAATATAAAATTAATATATGTCATTTACTAATAACAATAAAATTGGATTATGGTAATAAATAAAATATTTCAATATAACGTTAATAAATATTTACTTGAAAATTAAAATATATTAATAATAAAAATAACATTTTAATGTGAACAATATGGTTCATAAACAAAATATTTTAATGACCATGTTAAATAAAATATTTCTATCACCCTGTTAGCTAAAATATTTCAATATCAATTATGTATATATATAATATATGGTTTAAGAAAAAAATTGAAGTATATATTATAAAAATAACTAGATAAAAAATAGAAAATATTGTGCTTGAAACATTTCATGTAGTTTCACTATTCTGCATTGAAAACTTTTTCTAGTGATTTATTTTATTTTATTTTTCTTGGGAAATTTCACCATGATTGGTTGGATTTGTAAGTTTAGTCCATATAGTCTATATAATCCAAGTATCCAAAAATATTTTCAAAGTGATATATATATATATATATATATATATATAATGAATTTATGAAGCCTTCAAAGTGATTAATTCTCTAATACTTATAGATTTGATTTCTTGACACTTGGTAAACTTATACGTAAGACGATCTATACTAGTTTTATAGTTTATTTTAGTTTGAAATTAAAGTATACATCATCTCATTTCAAATTTTAATAACGATAATATAGATGTTAATACATCTCGTAAGTTTCTATTATTTTAAGGTATTAATACATAAAAATTAAATATTTTATTTAATATAGTATAATATGCAATGGTTAGATATTTAATATGACATTATTTTATGATAAAGAAATTTGAATAAAATTTTAACTAAAGAATTTATGGTTAATAGCAATTTCTTGAGGACATATAACAATTAGCAATAAAAAAAAATAATTCACTTCAGAAAAGTTATTAAATAGTGCAATTTATCACAAATTCTTACATTATTTTGTAAAATCTCTAATGATTTTCCTAATTCTTCTTAAAATAATGATTTATATCAAAGAGAAAAAAATTAATTAAAAAATCAAGACAAAGATCTGCAAAGTATAGAGGTTGTCCTCCAAGTGTGTGCAGCGAGATAAAGTACAAATACATGGAAATAATAGCTTCTGTATATGTAATATTACTCAATATATTTATCATCAATGAGTGGAGATGATTCAATACATGATTCAATCCTTTGCGGTTCCTAGAAATATTATTATAGAATATAAGTATCTAGTCGAGTGATCTAAGGGATTGAGGCCAACTCATTTCTTTCTTGCAGTCAATCTCAGTATCATTCTCCATATATGGCTTTTCTTTGATTTTTAATGGGTGATTTTGTTGTTCCCTATCACTAATCATACCTTCCCTTCAAATAGTTAGTGAGTCAACTTGGTAGCTTTCCGAGCATTATACAGATGCTCTTTTGCAATGAATTCACAAATGAAATGAGGGAAAGAGTTACTCATGTAGTTATAATGTGTAATTAAACCCCGTATAATTATTATTATGTGAGCTTAAATGTTTAAAATGAATTTTTTGGCCATGTTTCTGTTTTACCTTTGAAGAATAAATTTAGAGGTATATAGTACAAAAATGAGATTGAAAGATAAATATCTTGGAAAAGAAAATATCTCTTTATTATTAGAGGTAGTTGTAACTAGAATAATGAAAATTGAATTTTATTTCTTTATTTACATGTTCTAAACTACTTTGAAATTTATTAGGGTGATTTAAAGTACTTTTTACTTAATTTTTTAAATTGATTAAAATAAATATATTGTAAAGTATCTTTCTTGAAATTGAATAATGAGATCAAGTTAGCTAATCATTATAAAAATCACACTTTAAATCATTATAGTTAGTAAGCCAACCTTGTAGCTTTCCAAGAACTATATAAATGCTCTTTTGCAATGAATTCACAAATTAAATGATAGAAAGAGTTACTCATGTAGTTATAATGTGTAGTTAAACCCCGTATAATCATTATTCTTGGATCAAAATCCACAATTCTTTATTATCACTATTTTGATATAGGTACGTGTGAGCTTAAATATTTAAAAGGATTTCTTTGGCTATGCTATTGTTTTTCCTTTGAGGAATAAATTTAGATGTATATAGTAAAAATGAGATTGAAAGATAAATATTTTTGAAAAGAAAATATATTTTTATTATTAGAGGTAGTTGTAAATGAAAATTGATTTTTTTTTGTTTACATGTTCTAGACTACCTTGAAATTTATTAAGGTGATTTAAGGTATTTAATTTTCCAAATTAATTCCCCCGATCGGGGTGGCCACTTGTCAGGCAGCACATCATAAGAGATGAATGATGGCGGTTGCATGTCCTTCGCACACTTTCATTCCATAATGGCACAGGCAAATAGCAGATTATGGCGATGCATGACAGATGGACCTTTAATTATGCTGCAGGCAGGCCAACCTGGTTTGTCAGGGTCCGAGAGGAAAGTTCTAGTTAAGGTAAGTTGCTCACCTTCCCTTCTCCATTCTTTCATGCATCGCGCTCTGTATGCAAGAGTTTGGAGACAGCCGAGAAGGAAGCCGAGCACTCTTCAACCTCCCAACCAAATAACTCAACTGGGGTATGTATCCAGTCTCCTTCTAATTTTCATGATTGAAATTGGGACCGTCTTGTTCAAGAACGTGTATTGCATGGAAATTTTGGTTCTGTTTATGGTTCTGGGTTATGTTCTGAAGTTAATTAGCACAGGCTTCGTGGTTATAGGAACTGTCTTGCTTACGAAAATGTCACATAAGCTTATCCTATTTTTGCTGATGATTATAGGCTGTGTTATCCCAACTCTGAAGCCTATTAAACCCTGTTTCAGAGATCCTTACAAACCTCAATTCCATTATGGCATCAATACATGGGTAATCATGTCTCGTATTCTGTTGATGTTAAGAATGTATTATGTGGGTCGTGTCGGGTCGCCCTGGAGTTGGGCTTTTCATCTGAATTTTTCAAGGGCTACTGGTATGCTAGAAGGTTTTAGGTGGTCCCTTAGTACTACTTATGCAAACAATTAGAGTCAATTTTCTTGCCCTTTTTCTGAAGTCTTACACAGGAGTATAGACAGTAAGATTCTTCATCTTACTATGGCTCCCCGTCCTGACCCTTTGCTCAACCCGCTGCCTCTGTTGGTTTTTAGCTCTGTTCTCAACCAAAACGCTTGCATTCTTTGCCTAAGTATTTTGGCTCACCGGTCAATGGAGCCTCTCTCGTCAATGATTTGTTTAGCAGCCCGACATACTGTTGCTACTCCCAGAGATCGAGCAGGGTGGCCTCAATTTGATGCTCTGTCATTGTTTTCATGTCAGTTTGTATTGCGCTGTAGGTGGCAAGATAACATGGGGAAATGAAGGTCAACTGCTTAGGCTTCTAGAGGGAAGTAGCTCCAGCCCCAACAACCCCCAAAGAAACGTGGATGGAAATCAAATTTAGAGCATCTTCAGAAGTTGGCAACGAGTTATGTAATGGGAAATTCGGCAGCAGTCCGTCAAGAAATTAGAGGATGGGAACGTGACATCCAAATAGACCCGGAGGATAATGAAACAGAGATAGAAATATTGGACTTCATCACCAATCCTGGAAACACCAAAGGTCACCTCACATTATTTCAGAAAACCATTCATACATACTGGATCCTAAAAAGCCTTCTTACAAAGGCTATTCAGAGTATACATCCTAGTCATGCTGAGCAGAGCCCAACGAAGACTGAAATCCGCTTGCTGGACATCATGCACCACATGGAGGATCAGCTACAACACATTAAGATCACCCAATACCAGGCGACTGACAGAATAAGTAGGGTAGATGATCGATTTGGTCGTATTGAAAAGCAACTCCAGCAATTACAACAAGTAGATATGCCAGGATCGACTCGGAAAGCTCCAGCTCCTGTCTCTTCATCCGAAGAGTAGTTCTTTTCAGCATTATCTGCCTTTAGGGTAGTTTTGGACTTAGAATAGTCTCTTCCTGCTATATGTGTCTTTATGATAGTATCAGTTTTATATGAACTTGGTTTAATTTTCCAAAATGTAGATATATCGAAAGTAGAATAGATAGCTCATGCTAGATGTAGAAGAATGAAACTTTTTCAGTTTTGGTTTGCTTTCCATGCATTGAGATGGCCAAAAGACCTGGTCTTGCGGGCAGGTTGAGGCTTTAGACTACTTTATAATTTTGTAACCTGCTTTACAAGTATAAATAGAAAAAGAGAGGCACTACCAAATTCACAAAAAAAAAATAAAAAAATCCAAATTAATTAAAATAAATATATTGTAAAATAGCTTTCTTGAAATTGAATAATGAGGCCAAGTGAGCCAATCATTATAAAAATCACACTCTAAGGTGTAGGATGAGTAGTGATAAACACCATAAAATGATATAAAATGAAGCGCGTGTGACACAAATAAAGAAAATCCAGCAAGCTAGTACAAGTGAGGATGAAACATAACATATAATAAATCAAGTGAATACAAGAAAATGTTTCAAATGAAGAATAGCTAAAGGAATAAAAAGCTTATGAATTACCTCTCAGAAATTAATGATTTGCAAGAGTGCGACCAAAAAATGCATAATAAAAGTAAAGTACTTGAGTGAAAATTATAGTAAATACCAAACCATATTTTATTGAATGTTTGACATACAAGCATCCCCAAAAATCTTCAAAGAGAAATGGATATGAAGGATAAATTTCTTGATGCACTTCACACCAAATTAAGAGAAAAGCTAGATCATAATGATGATATGATTGGTACATCTATAGTAAAGGTTAATGTACTTTTTGATACAACATATCTAATAGAAAAAGCTAAATAATTTTGTGATACAAATGAATTCATCCAAATAGTTTATGTGTGTTGTAGCACACAGTAGCTAATAGAGTAGCTAATAGAGTATAGTGATGCAACATATCATACCAAATATCATATTCAAAAGTGATGCAATATTATGAAATAATGTAGATCATCAATCTTGCTTGTGATACAAAACACGGTTTACTAGGATAAAATGAAAACAACAACAACAATGACAACAATTCATTTGAAACAATGCATTTGAAGATGAAAAATAACACCATCAACAACTTTCCAAGGTTGTTGTTAGACATTGGGAAAATATATCATTAAATAGAAATTTCTGTGGATTGGGATATACCAAAATGATCATACCTTTGCATATTCTAGATTATTCTAAACTACTTCAGTTTGTGAGTGTAAGATTCCATGAAAATGTTCAAAATTTGATTAAAAAATGTTAGCATTGAAATGGATATTGTGGTATACAAAATCAATATTTTAATATCCATCATTTTCTTCATTATGTAAAGACAAATAAACTATCATAAAAATGTTGAAAGTAAAATAAAATTAAAAAAATGTTCTATAATGGATAAAGAAATCCTTAAAAATATAATCAAGAAGTAAAATTGCATTGTTTTGCTCATATCTAATCTTAACAATGATTAAAATCAATTATCTTAATAAAAAACTATTTAAATTAATTGTCAAATATAAACAGAAAATTACCCTCCATATAAAAATTTTCAATCTCTAATATTTGAATTTAAAAAAAACTAATAATATAAACAAATAAAAAATTATTAAAAAGTATAAAAATGTGCAATCTCTAATATTTGAATTTAAAAAAATAATAATATAAACAAATAAAACAATTATTAAAAAATAAATATTTTTTTAAATATTGATTTTTTTTTCACAAATCAACTTCGCCAAACATATTTGCTAACCAACTGCTTATTCCCAAATACGACTACTTCATCATATAAAAATAAAATCCAATATTAAAACGTAGCCCTATATTGTGTTTATTTAATTGGAAAATGCTAACCAATTGCTTATTCCCAAATACGACTACTTCATCATATAAAAATAAAATCCAATATCAAAACTTAGCCCTATATTGTGTTTATTTAATTGGAAAATAGTAAGGTTGATTTAGGTAAGGTTGAAAAAGTATCTCATGAATGTTATTATACTTTATAATTTCAATATTTTATTTCATATTTTAATTAAATGGAAATGAAAACATCAAGGATATATTAAGAATATATCATTTACTCTATAGAAAAAATTTAAAATTACAAAAACTCTACAAAGTTGTCATGCATAGTTTCTTTAATATGGTTATTACCATATTCAACTTTTGGATTTTCTCTCTTCTCCTCTGAATTCTCTCATCCAAAATGTTTTGTTTAGCTATAAGACGAGAAATAGTACAGTAAAAATGCAATCCATCTTTATCTTAGTAGAGCAGCGTGTCTGCCATACACGAATATCTCCACTGGAGAATTAATCCACTCAAGCATCAGGGAAGGTTATAATTTATGAATGACGAATTTAGGCCAAGCATTGATGCGAGCCTTCATCCATGTCTATAGTGTAGATTCAATTCTGAATAAATAGTTGTATGTATAATTTGTTTCTATTTTGGTCCGCTGTGTTTGTTGTACTTCAGGCATGCAACAATCTCTCATCAAACTACATGTTAAGCCAGGTTGATATCAACAAGAAGATGCAGGGAATACTTATTGACTGGCTGATTGATGTACTCGAATAATACATATCGATGTTTATATATTTCTGTAATATTAAGCCTTTTTTACCTTTCCGTTAATAAATTTCTGACACAAACAATTTGCGCTTACAGGTGCATCTAAAATTTGAGTTGATGCATGAGACGTTTTTTCTCATGATTAACCTGATTGATAGATTTCTTTCTGTGGTGTACACTATTACGAGAAAGGATGTTCAACTAGTGGGGTTGACTACAATGCTACACTATTACGAGAAAGGATCTTCAACTAGTGGGGTTGACTGCCATGCTATTTGCTGCCAAATATGAAGAGATTTGGGCTCCCAAGGTGGTAAACATTAACGGGAGAGGAAGTTCGTTGTTAAGCTGAAGTTTTGTATTGATTTGTTTTGACTAGTTAGAATAAAAGGCTTCACATTCTAACTCATTTTTCTTAAGGGCTTTACAGAATCTGAAGTTTTGTATTGATTTGTTTCGACTAATTAGAATAAAAGGCTTCACATTCTCAGAAAAATATGGAGGTACCTCTCTTGGGCTTCAACACTTTCTTGATAATATAATCTACTCTGCTATTGTTTAAAAAAAATGATTGAAATGATGAACAAAACAAATATCATCCTTCCTTTATACTACTCAAGAGGAGTTATGGAAATGTTTACAATGCCCTAAATGTGCTTTAAGCACACTTACAACATTTATTAACTTCCTTACAACTACCCAAGACAAACAACACTCGTATAATTCTTTCTTTGTCATTGCCAGCGATGGAGTTTTTTGAATTTCTCTCCAATCAAGTTGTCATAGATATGGTAAGCTTCAAAGTCCATAAATTTGTTTTAAATGACTTCAAATTCGAAAAGCTTAGCTGTCTATCCAGAGAAAGTAAGGTGCTGTCTTTGTTAAAATGGAAAATTTGAGTGTTGAAATGCAGTGTCTCCAATCTCAAGTATGGCAGCTCCAGACAATGCAACACAACAGGGAGGCAGCTCCAGACAATGCAACACAACAGGGGGACACTCCAGGCAATGAGCACAAAATCTATTCTAAAAACTAATACCTTATTGAATGCCTCACCAAAACCATTTTCCTAGTAAAAAGGTGGGCTTTGTGATATTGAATCAGAAGTTCCAGAAAAAGGAATTTTAATAGTTTCATTCACAGGTACTTACCTTCGTCTTAGTGATGGAAAAGGGGCAACCAAACCTTCCAATATCAATTTGATAGGTAAGCTTAGCATTTTTCTGAGTTATGCACTCTTCAACAACCTCAGCTTCAACCTACTTGAGTAAGAATTATGTTGTAGTGGTAATGTATCTCATTCTTATTCTCCTTGCTTGTTCTAACACTCACCCCAGCAAAGTCAATTGCCAATATGTTAGATGTCAATCGTATTTTAGACTCTAGAGGCATTACATCTCTTTGTGCCAACTTCTCCATCGTGTGGTATTCTTGAACAATTTTTGCAAGCATTAAACAACTTGAAGAACTTTTCTTGCTATAATATTTTCCTTGAGTGACTTCATGCAACTCTTTGATGTGTTGATTCTAAAAAATATCTCATGCTCTACTATGCATCTACATAATCTTAACCAACTCATACAATAGACCATAAATAATCTGAGAACTTGCAACTCACATAGCTAAAGCTCTCATCTTTGCGTCAACCTGTCTAAAACCCCAAGAATCGTTTTCAAGAAAATTTGTAAAATCTTCATATAAGTTGTGGTGGCTTCAACTATAACAAAAAATGCATCTTCTATTACTCATCTATTGAAATTGTTTCTTTACCTAATTCAATACCTAAAAAATGGTCCGAACAAACATAAGAGACTTAACCAAGTTCAATGTTAGTTATTGACGAAAAAACATAATCACCTGCAAATTCTACCCCCATGAAATGATTTTTATTAACAAGGTACTTTAAGGTTTAATAAGCAATGTAAAAAGGTCAAAAGGTTGGCCAATATACATGTCTAAGCTTTTGCAATTCAAAGAACATTGCTAAAGCCTTCCCCAGTGTCGTTGGATGATTCTTTTTTGCACTGTTTATTTTTTAAGCTTGCACAAAACATAGTATGGACAATATTCCCTTTTTCTGGTTGAGCTAAATTTATACTCACAATGATTTTGAGGAATAGACATGTCAAAGCCTATGTTTCACCAAGTTTTCAAGATGGAGGAATGTGGGAGAAAAGAAAACCATATGGGGAAATGTGGGAGCAACTCCAAATTTTAGAGAAATTTTTTGGGACAGGGGAACATTGGGTTTCCAAGTATAGAGGTCCTTAATTTGTAAAATTATAAAAATGAAAATAATTGATGATAAAATCCCAACAATAAAAATCCATCCCAAATTCATGATTGTGCTATCTAGTGGCAAGACTATAATCTTGCAAATCTTAAAATCATGAAAATTGTTAAAGTCAACTAAATTCTGAATAGGATATCAAATTTTACTTTCTCCATATTAAGTTCACTGAGGTTGGAAGCACTCTCAAGCATCATGAAACAAATAATGATAATGTTAAAGCTTAAATAAACATTTACAGTCTCCTTTATCTTATATTTTCACAAAACCTTCAAAGCTTTATGCCCTATATTTGTTATGTCTTAGGTGTTGTTGGACCAAAAATTGAGGGGGAAAGGGGGCAAGCACCCATGCATCCTCCCAGTTTCTGTTCTTTCCTTTTCTTTTCTTTTTATTTTATTTTTTTGTATATGGAGTGAGGGGGGTGGTGGTTGGGGAGTTTGCAGCACCCAACTACCCTTTTTCTTGGAAACAAACCAACAAATTTTGCAAAGAAAAAAATCTTTTTTTTTTGTATATGGAGTGAGGGGGGTGGTGGTTGGGGAGTTTGCAGCAACCAAATACCCCCTTTCTGGGAAACAAACCAACAAATTTTGCAAAGAAAAAACACACCAACAAATTTGTTCAGAATTGAATGTGGGATGAAGCAACTCTACAAAATCCAAATCAATTCTGTAGAATTTTTCAACTTACAAGGCATGCTTAAGCAGAACAGATATAATCCAACAAATTTGCAGAAAATTAAATGTGAGATGATATATCTACCCTTGCAAAGCGACTCTGATTTTTCTTGAATTTGAAAGGAGGCACAATACCAAGTGAAAAGGAACACAACCTTTGATAAATCCAAACTAAATGCTCACAAGCGAACTGATCTCGAACATCGATAATTCATTTCTTAATAATAAAATCAGAGAATCTGCATACAAATTTCTTAAATTTCTTCAAATATTAGGGTGACCAGGGTGACCATTTTAAACAAGGGAGAATTTACAAGTCTAAAATTTTCATGTATATATAGAAAGCTTCTCGAAATATCAATGTTGGATACGAAGATTTTAAAGCAGGAAAATTTTAATGAGCCACATGAAAGTTGGTAAATGTGAAGTCATACTTTTGTCTCAGATTTTAAAATCTTACAAAAAAAAAATTATATTTTATAAAACGATTGGGTCGTTCTTGGAAAAAAAAAACACTTGAAAAAAGTTTGCAAATTTTTGACCAATCATTTCCATTTATTTAAAAAAAAAACATACACACAACAACCTGGAAGAATCAAATCCATTTTAGCAAAGACATTGCCTTCTTTTCTTTGGATAGACAACTAATATTTTCTAATTCGAAGTCATTTAAAACAAATTTATAGACTTTGTAGTACGATCACCAATACTCCTGGTAAATGCAATCCCCAGATAATTTGCGTCAGGCAGCCAGGTTTTTTTTAAGTTTCCATCCACCTCTTCGGTTAACATTCATTATGTTTTATATGTGGAACATCAAGACACTTTCCTTCCCTATATACCACTCCACCTTCTGGCGTTCCTTTGCACCTCTTGGTGCAATTTCTAGTTTACTTTTCTACCACATTTGCAAAAGTTACTTTGGATCTTTTATCCTTCGTCTTCACAAGAAAATATTGTTGAGAATTTTTCTCTGATATGATGACACCATTGGACTTATTATTATTTGAATTAAGATCATACATGTCTTTTCTATTATTATTTGAACCAACACCTATAGCTTTACCAACTGACTCTTTGGTGTAAATATTAGGTAGAGCTAAATTTGAGAGTTCAACCTGGATAGTATTAACTAAGTCATTAAATTTAATGAGGCTCTTATTACACGCTTTCTTTAGGCCATGCGAAGCAACATATGCAAGCCTCTTCCCTGACGTGCTAAGGAATATATCTATATCCAGCACTTATGGTGCATTACCTTGGGTATTTGGCTACACCTCATCTCTTAGCCTACATCCAATGATTTTAAGTCCCAATTACTAGAAAAGAAAGGTTTACCATGAAAGGCAAAACATAAATAATTCTCATTATGGCACCTTTTTCCTCAGCATACCACATAATGCAACCAGATTCCGACACAGAATGACTAAAACGGTGCATAGGATACACCGACTCAAATCTAAATTCCAATACATAACCTTATTTAGAATCAGCACTTCTATAACCTATTTCAATATGAGCCTGAGGATATTTTCATTTGAAAGTAGTTTTGTAAAAAATCTTCCCTATGATGCCCCTGTTGTAGTTTAATTCAGGCTTCAAAAATGCATTTCGAAAGCTCCTCATAATTCAAAAATGCATTTCGAAATCTCATCAGACTTCAAAAATTCACTTAGAAAGCTCAATGTTAAACCAATTTATTGAAAATTAGTTATTAATTTAGCATAGTCAAGACATGCTTGAAAATTAGGGAGAATCAAAGCAGTGTAGATTGTTATTATGAGCTGCATATTTAAATGCTATAAAATGAATGATTACTATTACAATTTTATAACAAATACCTGGATATGTAAGTAAAGACAATGCAATCTCTTGTAACAACTTAAAACTTAAAAAAGTACATCTGCAGATACTTTTGTAGAATGGCATAGCTTTTAAATAATAGGTAGTTGCGAAACTCTAAAATTGATAGATGACATGGATGTAATGGTAGATTCATGGTGGACAGTGAATTATACATTTCGATTCAAATTTAAGTCCACACCTTTGATAATATTGTTTTACATAGCAGATCCTAATCCTGACTCTTATGAATATTTTATTAATATTTTTTCGAAATTATAAAGTGAATACATAAAAATTGTTGTATTTAACATTCATAACAAAATTATGTTGTGAAGCATGCCTGCTATTTCTTGGGAGAAGGATTATGTTCCACGTCCACAAGATGTTATATCTATATTATAGTACTATACCAGAATAACAATCATGATAGCAATTAGTAGAACTATCATTCGATAATACTATGACTGTGTTAATATTTAATAGATCAAGAAACATTGTAAGGTTTACATCTTACAAAAATCAACTTCGTGAAGCACAATTAGCCAAAACCAGGGATTATCGTGGCACTGCTGCAACCAGTGTATTGCAATTGGAGACACTACAGGAACCAGTGTATTCAAAAGTTAATGAGAAGCTCAAGGCAAAAATAGAGGTAGAAAGAGAAAATAACCTCCTGGATTTATAAATAAATAAGGTAAAAGAAGGATCCAGAGGGAGCCTCAATAAAGTCATTAACACTTTGCTCTTATAGTTAAAATCCTGAACATGATGAAGGGTGAGTATCATGACCTTCTATACAAAAATGATCTTTCAAACAACAACCTTAAGGAATGATGAGTCTAGTAACAATATTCCACCACCATCTGGATACAAATGAGGAAGAATTTAGTTTGAACAATTTTTGGCAGCTTTTGGAAAGACAGCTTGAGTTTATCATAGTGATCCAGGAAAGTGTATGATAATGAAACCAATGGGGGAGAATGTGGCCTTGAGCATTTTTTTTCGAATTTGATGGTCTAAATAAGAAATAAGAAATTGTATTAGTAGCCCACTTCTTTTTTATAATGACAAGGTTTCACTATTGCAGATAAGAAAATCATTATGTACGGCTTGTTCATTACAACTCAATTTCCGTTCGAAAAAAATATAAAGGTTTGTGGTTGGTATATATCATTGTATCCTTCCCTAGAATACTCTTGCAATTTTTTTATGGTTATGGATTATTCTCTGCATTCACAATGTTTCTTCAATCTTATTGGCAAGCATTTAGTGGTTTGTGGATTATTCTCTTTCTTACAATATCTATGCTTACATATCATATGCATTACTATAATATCTAATGCTTTGATGCAGAATATGTATTCTCTTAACAATTACTAGGTTACCCTTGGTCCTTAGAGTGTGCCTTGGGTCTGGGCCGATACCAATTAGTGGACTATGTATGTAATCTTTGAGATGTGTTTTGGAAAGGATGATTAAAGTTATTATAATAGTTTTGTTGTTTTGTTTAAATATTTTGAGTGTTAATTAGGTGATTTGGAGATATGAATTAACTTAATGAAAATTTTTATATATTTTACTTTCGAATGATGTTCTCTGTTTTATAGATGATGAATCATGATGTTATTGTTTTGGGATGAGAAGGCTTTCAACATACGGGAGAAGTTTAGGAGGTTGAGCTATATAGAGAGAGGGAGAGTGCATGTAGCAAAGAAAGAGGCGTTTCTGGGCAGCACACAGTTATGTATATCCACACGAAATACATACAACATGATCATATGCCTTAAAGTCTCAGGGTCAACAGATAATGTTAAGAAAACATAAATTGATGCACATCCACATGTGCCTGCAAAAACACAATTCTAGGGCAATTCTTTTAGCCATGTTTAAAAAACATAAATTGATGCACATCCACATGTACTTGCACAAACACAATTCTAGGCCAACTCTTTTAGCTATGTTTGAAACTATTTTAGTAATGATTTTAATTGTCCATGATAAAAATATTTCCTTCCCGATTAAAGTTAATATATTTCCAATAGTTAAGCATATGATTGGTAAGCTCTTTCTACTTTATCTAATCATATCTTAGAATGGTTTTTTTTATATGGACGAAAAATCTCAACTATAGAGCAAATGGGCATGTTCTCAAAACTTGTGTGAATCTTGTGTGTTTTTTTATAGTGAAGGAACACACTTCATGGGAAAAAATAAAAGGTTTATCAAACAAGAATGAAAAGGGCACCAAGAAACTAGTATTTTGAGGAGTGTATATCAAGAATATGGTGTGTTTGGTTAATCTCTCTCAACATTAAAATGAAAAGTAAAATAAAGGACCATCAAATATGACTCTCTGTTCAATATATTGAATACAGTATTTAGGTTGAGTTGGATATACCGCTGTTAAAATGACTAATTTTTTTTTCCATTCCATTCCAGCTACAGGCATTTAATTTATTCCCTATGTGTTGTCATGATTTCTCTAAGTTTATTTCTTCCCTTCAATAAGCATTATGTTGCATATGTTGAATAGAGTCTTTGACTTGAGTTGGATATATTGTTTTACATCCAACAAATGAAAAAAAAAAAGGGGGTTACCGGGATCATGAAGATAATACAAATTGTTTTGTCGATTCATGAGATGGAAATGACTGCATAAGACTATCTGAAGCGTTTAAATCATCAATATTTTTTTTTTGAAAGTGACCATATATGCTTAATTAAATATTCTATCCATGAAGCCATCATGGAAAATAGATCTCCCAACCAGAATGTAATACGAGACTGTACGAGATCTAGTTTCCTCAAAAACCGGTTTACTCATTAAACACATATATGGAATTTGTGCTTCAAACAAATTGTATTTTATCTACAGTGGAACAAATAACTTACAGTGATTCACGATAAAAAATTAATCTCTCTAGAAAACTGATACTTTTGCAGAAGTAATATATCTAGTTTAATCCACTATTACATATATTTGAATTTCACGAATTTCATTGTCCTTCTCCAAAAACTATCAAAAGTGAAAAGAAAGAGCATGATGCACCATCGAGATCCATTTTCCCTTAAAAAAAATTACCAAAAACAAAAATACCCAAGAGATATTGCAAAAAAAGGACACATGCTGAAGATTTGGTTCAAAATCCAAACTATTGCATGAATTATGACGAGCATTTTTATTTCTCCTCCACCTCGAATGTTGTTCCAAACATACAATTTATAGACAATAACTGAATAACCCTATCAATTTTATTACAATACAAAATCCCAAATTGACTCAAAAAAATTTATTTTTATTGTTCAACTTTATATCAAGAATAAAATGAAAGTTTCCATAACACATGGTATAAATAAGAGATACAATATCCCACCACTCATGTTTTCTGGAAAACGAAAATATTGTAGCTCAAAAGACAGTGGGAAAAGTACATAAAAGGTCAGATCTGAAGACAAATTCCTCTCTTACTGTCTAATTTTCTATAAATTAACAACAAAACTTAAATCCAAAAGAAGTACTACATAGCATGCATTCAAATGTAATTGAGATATTCATAATCAAATGTAATCTCTTGGTGCGACAATCTCTTTTGTTATCTCAAAGTCAAATATGTAATACTAAAGGAGCTTGATTCTTTCTAGATCTACATCTACATTTCCAGTTCCATTAAATGAGGGAAAAATGTGATCTAAGGGAATTTTAAACTAGTTCCAATCCTCAATATCTTTATTCCAAAATTCCCTGTCAGTGATGGGGCTAGTAACTGCTTGATAAATTTGCAAAAAAAATGGAATCTAAGTAAATTTAACTAAGGGAAGAATGATATATCTGCTTCCATACCACTGTTATTTTAAAGGAAGAGTGACCTCGCAAGTCTCAATCTTTGCAGATAACTTTAATAAAACAAAAATTGAGCACATCTTGGTTCTCTCTTAATGAGGCATGGTTCTTTTTCCCTTTTCTTAATAACTTGTTTCATTTTTAGATGAATTTCTCCAACTAACTTCTTCCTTGGTAGTAGTTGCAGATATATAGATGGTAGGTAATATGAATTCTTTTTTTTTATTTAATTAGATTTAAGTTTTAAAGGAATCTGCCCCTGCTAATTGAGTCTATATAAAATGTAAGTAGGCCTAAATGGGAAAATTGAAAAGAGGTTCAAAAGTTGAAAAGGTCCACAAGAAATAGTGTACTTTGAATATGATGATGGGAAGACCTTGATAGTCAAATGTTTCATTCTTATTAATATATAAAGTTAACTTTAATCCTACAATGAAAACTCTACAACCACCGTAGAAACACAAATACAATGTCACATGTGTCTCACTTAGCAACCGGTAATATTTTCTTTAAGAGAGAGAGAGAACTAAGTTTGATGGTTCCAATAAATCTTGCATTTTTTTGTTGTAGGAAGGGCCTTACCATAAAATTTCAATTGTGTCTTTTGTGAAACACAAAAAGTCTCACTCGTGTCTCACTAGGCATCCAATGATATTGTAATGTCAGAGAGAGATGGAAGTTGTAATATGTTATACATATTTGTTGTATAGTTGATGAACCACTGCAAAACTTGAATAGTTGGTGACTGATCTTGGTGTTTGAGCCTCCATCTGGACATAATATATCTAAAAAATAATAAGTACGCAACATATTATCCTCTTCCTTCCGCAACATATCTGATTGTTAGATGGAAGGTAGCCTAAGCAAAGTGATAGCCCTTTCAACTCCTATTGAGCTCAAAAAGCCTCCATGTGTGTGATTTACAAAAATAAGGCTAGACCTTTCATTGCATCAGGGTTTCTTTGATTCCTCTTTGGATGAGACATTTTTCCTCTCTCATATGTGATTTATCAACCCAAGTATTAATGAATTGTTGTTATTGAATTATCCCAAATTAGGTCTTTTATTTTTCTACAATCTAGGAATATGAGATGTGCATTGATTCTCTAGAACTCAGTGTTGCATTGTGGGTCTTTGTAATGGTTTCAAGACTTTGCTTAAATATGGTAAATTAGTTGTAGACATTTCATAGTGACTTAGGGATTTTTTGTACATTGTCTAAACTTAGGACTTTCAGTTTAAGTAAATTTAGGAAGATAAATATTCAACATTTCATATTTTGGGATCAATATGGGGTTTCATAAATAGAAGTTATCCCATTGTTGGGTCTTTCTCTATTTTAATCAGTAAGAGAAGTGCAATGGGGCTCATTTTCAAGAAATTCACTTACTGAATCTTGTTTTTGAGCCTTTTGCTATGAAATCTCCTTGTTACTATTTCATCTTTCCCAAAGTGAGTACCAAACATAAATGTTAGTGTTTTATGCAAGAAACTCTTATTTTTGTGGATGTTTGAGACTTTTTATATCATTATATTTTTTATTTGACTATTTTCTATGAAGGGGGTTGTGCAATGTTGATTACTTTTAATTTTCTCTTTGTATTTCAACCCAAAAAGTACAATGGAGAGTTTTGACGGTAGTGGTTCCATTGGTACATAAAATTCGTAAGCCTTTGTTTCTCCTAGGCGTTTGTTTCAAGGGAAGGATTCTATCTGGAAATTTTGAGGCAAGTCGTCCAAGGTTTAGAGGATCTACGAATTTGTTTGAGGCAAATAAGAACACACATCTTAATATCCTGAGGCAAGCTAACACCTTTCTGAGATTTGGATGAGGGGTTTTGTTCATTTTTCTTTTTGTGATTCAATGTTGGGGCATGCAAGTATGTTATGAGGTATAGCAAAAGAAAATTGTTTAAACAAGTCAAAGTTTTGAAGTTTAAGATTTCCAACGAATTTATATAAGATAGGTCGAATTACTCTTTGAAGCTAGACGTTCACACTTGTGGAAAAATCCATTTTGTTCTGAGGACATGCAGAAGACTAGCCTATCCTAAAGCATATCTCAGTCACTTGGAATCACTTTGTTCTGAGACAAGTGCAAGGTTTTCTAGGGTAATATTATTCATGAGAACTCATGTATCTTGTACAAAACTCTGTTGGTCATATGTGACAATGTGAGAGTTTCTCCAATGATCATGTTAGAACAAAATTCCCTGCATAATTCACAAAGGCATTAAACTTGGTCTGGACAAATTCTTGAACAGTGTTGAAGTGAAGAACAAGTACTCATTATGAACTTTGTTAGCCCTTTACATATTATATTATTGATAAAATCGCCTTCCTTTTTTCATATGTATCATGGATATTCGCCTATTTATTATAAAAAAAAATTTAGGGGGGTTCTTAAAATTTTCACTGCTCCCCGATTTTGACCAGTTGATAAACGACCCTATACACCATGACACTAGTTGGCCAACTATGGTGACAAAGCTCCCTTCCGACATCCCAAAATTTTAAGGCCTTGTTGGAGAAAATCCTTCAAGTCATGTTCGATCTTTCCACATGTGGTTTTCATTTAACTCCATTACTGATGACTCTGTCTGTCTTCGGTTGTTCCAACAAATGTTTACAGGTGAAGCTTCTAAGTGGTATGTTGATCAGACCTCTTCCTATCATAACACCTTTGCGACTCTTACCTGAGCTTTTTTGTCTTACTTCCAGCTTCCTCTTCGTTATGACACTGGTATCAAACTTTTGACTTCTTTCCGTCAATCATCTGCGACCTGCCTATCCGATCATGTTCAGGAATGGCGGAGAAGAAAGAGCCTATGTCGAGATCCTACCTTCGAAGACTCTGTCTACATGGACTGTTTCCTTAGATGTCTTTTTCCAGCTATTGGAAAAGATGTCGCATCGCACTTTCCTCAAACCGAAGAAGCCGCTCTCCAAATTCCATTAAAATATGACCTGATCTATGCTCAATCGGGTTATGTTATACTGTTCTACCTGATCTTCCCAAGCCCGGTGGTGCCAACACACTGGGGGCATCTCACGCTGCCAACGGTATCATTGGACCTCTTTCTAATCTATATGCTTAACCTCCCATGGGATATGGCTTTCCTCAGCATGGGGCCAGCAACTCCTGTACTTTTCCCCCTCCCGGTAGCACGTATCCAGGATATGGCATACCTCCTCTTTTTTCCCAACCTCCTGTTTACCACACTTTTACCCAACCTCCTTATTATCTGTATCCATAGCCTGGTGCTCCAGCTCCTCCAATATTAGCACCTCCTCCTCCCTTGCCTTCTCAACCCTGACAACAACAACCACTGCCCCCTCAAGGGCAAGTGTATGCATAGTAGGGTCCAACTAATCCTCCTCCCTTAAAAAAGAAGAGGAAAGGCACTCAAATTCAAACTACCCTTGGTAATTCTAGACCTAACCAAGGTAATGCTCCTAACACTACGAACCAGCAAAAAGGCACTCATCCCAAGCAGGGCAGGCCTATTCACATGAATAAGCCCTCTTCTTGTTGTGGTTTTTATGTTCATTACACGCATGATTGTCCTCTTTTTCCACAGATGTGGAAACTATGGGAGTCTCAAGCAAATTTGAGAGGAAAACAAGTCGTCCCTTCTGTTCCTCCCAGTCTTGCACCTAGTCAACCGGCTGTGCTTACCGATCCTTTACCTCAGCAATGATTCATGGCTACTCAATCACCTGAAGGTCAGGTGGCCACTCAACCTCTTCCATCTGGTACCTCCGATTACCAAATTCTCATGATGACCCCTGATCAGCCTTCTAGACCTTCTCCTCTTGGCCGTTCACCTTCAACTGATACTCATGAGCCTGTTTATCCACCTGGAATGGTTCCTCCAGGCCTTAACCATCTTGGAGCTATCCCACCTGGTCATTACCCCTCTAGCCAGATACCGTTCCTAGCCCCCTCTTTGGGAGTCTAAACAATACCTGTTATGGCCACCCTCTCTCTACCTAACTTGACCCTAGGGATTCCCGTCTGGTACCATGATCCCCCAGCCGTTACCCCACCTGGTCACCCAAAACCATATCTCACTTTGACCCCGATTCAATCGGTCTCTATGACTTCTCCCATGGCTACAGTGCATCAAACACCTCAGCAAAAACCTCTCCCTATTGCGATAGCTTCGGGTAATAGGGGAAAAGCCAACAAAGCAACCAGAGAGAGGACTACCCTGAAAAAATTTGCCCCTCCTCGGCCGCCAAGGTGCACTATCTAGTGTGCTTTGTTTGATGTTGTCGGGCATGCCACCCATACATGTATGGAGTTATCCCACCTTAAGCCCATGGTTAATGAAACGTTTTCAGAATCTGACATCCCTGAGGTCTCTGTAACTATACTTTATTCAATCTCGAAACTCAAAACATTGAGCAAAAATCACCCTTGTGATTTATGTGATTTCCATGGACATTACACTCACCTCTGTCCTTGCCTCAAAGAGTATCGCTCCTCTTTGGAAGCGTTTTTCCAATTTGAGGCCAAGCGTAACCAGTGCACCCTTTCCTTGTTCACGAGTTCTGCCTCGACGGAAGCAGAGGACCCGCCTACTCCCATTGACATCCCTCCTCCCGATGTCAACATGACAGAGCCTTTGGCCACCATTTTCTACCTATCATCATCCATAAGACCCTCGGTGGAAGCCCCCATGGAGACTTCCCCTGATGATCCGCTTGACCTCCCTTCAGTGATCACCCTAGGCTCCACATCGGTAGATTGCTTATCTTCTTACTCTTCGGTCATCCCCCATGACGTTGCGCATGTGAGCCTTTCTTCAAATGATGATGAGTCAGGCAGCTCTACCGCAGCAGGTGGTCTCCCTTCCTCTAGTCACCCCATATTTCACTCCGATGAAGAAATTATGGAAGATCTGACCGATCCTGACTTTCCGTGGGATGATATGCACCACCGTGTGTACTTCCTCCCACAGCAGTCCCATGACCAATATGATGTGGAAACTGAAGACTTCATTCCTAATGAAGTCGATTGGTTTAGAAATCCCATTCCTGTGCCTGATGCTTATGAAGAAGGAAATATGGTCAATATCTCTCCTACCATTAAAATTTATATTTCTAAAAAACCATGGATAGAAGAAAATATTACCTTGGGCACCCATCGCACCCTGGAAGAGGTTGAGGCTTATACCAAGCTATTTAAATAATTCCGTGATATTTTCGCCTGGTCCTATTTAGAAATTCCTAGACTTAATATTTCCATTTTCGAACACCATATCGATACACGGCCTGATGCCAATCCTGTCGGTCAAAAGATGAGACCCATTAATACTTCCAGACGAGAAGTTGTCAAAGCCGAAATCGATAAGCTCAAGTAGGCTGGTTTTATCTATCCCATTGAATACACCATTTGGGTGTCCAATCTAGTTCTCGTTATCAAGAAAAAAGGCGCCATCCATGTCTGCACTGACTTTCATGATCTGAACAAAGCTTGTCCCGAAGACAACTTCCCCACACCATTTATTGACTAAATCATTGATGAGTGTGCGGGGTATGAGGTTCAATATTTTATGGATGCTTTCTCCAGGTACAACCAAATTGTTATTCATCGTGTTGATCAACTTAAAACCACGTTCATTAGTTCGTGGGGGACCTCTACCTATTGAGTCATGTCGTTCGACCTTAAAAACGTAGGAGCCACTTTTCAGCGAGCTATGTCTTACTATTTCCATGACCTGGCTCATGTTATCCTTGCTTATTTATATGACCTTACTGCGTGTTCTAAACATCGAGTGTAGCACCTCCACGACCTGAATACCATCTTTCTCCGATGTTGGAAGTATAACATCCACCTTAATCCGCTGAAGTGTGTCTTTTTTGTACCTGTCGACCGTCTTCTAGGATTAATTATGTCTAAAGATGGTATCACGCTTGACCCATTGAAAGTTCAAGCCATTCTTGAGCTTCCTATCCCTCATACATTATGCCAGTTACAAAGCCTCCAAGGAAAAGCTAATTTCCTTCTCCAGTTTGTACCTGAATGTGCCACCACTACTCATGGGTTCCTTAGACTCCTCCGCTCTAATATCCCTTTTGTTTGGGATACTTATGCTCAAGACTCTTTTGATGCCCTAAAACACGCTCTCATGTCCACTCCCTTGATTCACCCACCTGACTTTGATAGGTATTTCATCCTATATACCTCCGCTTCCACCCACTCGGTCGCTAGAGTCCTCATTCAGGAATATGACAATGGAATTGAACATGTTATCTATTATGTCAGTAAGAAATTGGTAGGACCTCTTGTTTCCTACTCACATGAAGAGAAATTAGCACTAGCTGTCATGTTCTCGGTCCAGAAATTTCGTCATTACATTCTCATGCATTCCACCAAGGTCGTGACTAATTCTAACACTATGGCCTTCCTATTGAGTCATCGAATCATCAGTGGGAAGTACGCCCATTGGATCATGATTCTTCAGGAATTCGATCTTGAATTTGTCACACCAAAAAGTAAGAAATGTTTAGCCCTTGCTGAACTCATTTCCAAACTAGCTACAAGTACGAAAGATCCACCAGCCAATGATAATTTCCCCGATGAACATTTATTTACCATTACCACCGATGACCCTTGGTATGGGGACATCCTCACTTATTTGTGAACCCAAAAGTTCGCCCTCCATCTTGACCGTGATTCTTGATGACGTATCCAACACCAGGCCCCCCATTACCTTTTTATCGGTGACGACCTTTATCGTTGCAGTGTAGATTCTATTCTTCGTCATTGTCTCATGCACACTGAAGCAGATCAAGTCCTCAATGCCTGTCATAGCGGCGCCTGTGGTGTCCACCTCTCCTGTTTGGCCACTGCCCAGAAAATCATGCGCGCTGGGTACTTTTAGCCTTCTCTCTTTGGTGATTGCATTGAGGCAGTGAAACAGTGCCCCAATTGCCAGCATTTTCCCCCTAAGGCACGAGCCCCTCCGGCTCCCCTCCATCCTGTCATCTCTGCTGGCCCATTTTGTAAGTGAGCCATAGACTTTATGGAGTTTTGACCATCATTAGATGGTAACCATAAGTATATCATCGTGGCAGTTGACTTTTTCACTAAATGGGCTGAGGCCATGCCAACGTTTAACAACATGGCAGTTACCGCGGCCCTCTTTTTCTTTAACCATGTGAACGCTTGATTTGGAGTTCTGAAACAATTGGTCTCCAACCATGGCTGAAATTTTGAAGATGAGATATGGTGTGAGCTAGCCTCATTGTTGGGCTTTGAGCACCAATATTCCTCCTATTATTACCCCCAAGGTAATGGCAAAGTTGAAGTAGTCAATAAAATTCTTAAAACCATACTTCAACGGACGGTGGATAAGCACAAAACCAACTAGCACCTTATGCTCTTCCCTGCTTTGTGGGCCTATAGAAATTTTGTTAAACCACCACCGGGTTTACTCCTTTCCACTTTGTTTTTGGAGAGGAGGTAGTCTTACCGATCGAGTGTGAAATCCCTTCCCTTCATCTAGCTGTCTAACTTCTCCCTGACACCCAACCTTTATAACAGAGACTTATCATGCTTGAACGTGCTTCCAAAGACCATCGTGTTGCATTGCAAACCATTGAGGTGGCTAAGAAATGCACCAAATCCTTCAGTCCCACTGTCCCCTATCCCTCATGATGTTGTGTCATTCCCTACCAGGTCATCCACGCCCTTTATGCTCTAACAAGGAAATTCGTCCGTTCGCTACTCAGTACCCTCCATTTCATCATCATCATTGGTGTCAGTCTATCAGTCACTCTACTATTTTCTCTCATGCCTTAGTTGAGGATCCCTTATTGCCTCACCTACGACAGACCTCCTTCTATCGACATCAGCTCAATCATTCCAGAAGACAGGTCTACAGGGAGGTGTACCTTGGCTCCAACTTCCACTCTTGTTCGGTGCCTCGGATCAGGCAGACATACTCTTTATTTCCCTTTGACTTGATTGTTTCTCATCTCCATCTCCTTTCAACATGATTTAGATTCATATACTTTATGGTTCAGTGATGTAGCAGCTGATATCGGTGATTCCCGGGTGTGTGTGAGATGTCGCAATCCTCACGAGGGGGTGGCCCTACAGGCAGCCCCCCATATACCCAGATGACTTCTTCACTTCAACCTTCGATGCAGCTCCATAAATTTGATGATGTTGGCCTCAGCCACTCACAACGCCTTCTTGATTGCATATAGAAGTCAGATTTTCAGAGCCCTTTCCTATTTACAGGGGCATCTGGGTTTTATTTATATCTTATGTACTCAGATATTATTTTACAAGTCCTAGTTTTTATCCCAAGCACAATATGTATGTGGGATTCGTTATCATGTTATTTATCTGGCTCATGTTTATGCCAACATATACTATATTATTTTGTCCCATGGTTTTCTGGACGCCTCATTGTTTGTACTTTGCCTCGGCAGTCATAGGTATGCCTCCCCCACCACCTATACCATAGGTACTCACTCATTAAAGGGACTTGTCACACGTGTAAGTCTCACCTCCTCAGGGTCTAGCTCTTTCAGCACTTTGGTCTATATTATAATCCTCTCTCTTTGACTTCCCCTTTGACGTCTAGTGATTGAGTTCTTACAACATACTTCGGTCATACGATTAGCTCCTAACACTCACACACTAGGGGGCAATCTCTTACAACATTTTTTGGTCATCTAACCCATTGTTATTATATGGACGCAAGTACACCATGTAAGACCAATTTTACCTTAAGTAAAATCACATTCACTATGAAAAATAACTTAGTAAACCACCTTTATTAAGTTGTTTATGGTCTAAATAGGAAACCCCATGAGGAAATATTAAATAAATCTATATTTGTTTGATTTTTCTCAAGGAATAATTAATAAACATCAGTTTGATTAATATTCCTGGTTATATTTAACCCAAAACAAGGAAATTAATCAGATAAATCATTATTTATCTTATTATTTCCTAAAGAATAATTATTTAAACCTTATTTAAATAATATTCTTTGTTAAATATGACTAAATCACCCTTAAATAATTAAATAAATCATTATTTATTTAATTATTACTCAACTATATCCTTAAAATGATAAATAAATCATTTATTTATTTATTATTTACAAATAAAGGGATTTGACCCAAGTCAAATTCCTTTTCCCTCCAACAAATATAATAAAATATTCCATAAAAGTTGGATCTTGATTTCGTTAATAATATTTTAATTATGCACCAATATCTAGACTAGCTCAATATTTTGTTATAAATAGAAGGGTTTTCCCATTCATTTATCACCTTTTGTTGCCTAAAGATCACTCTGGATCTATACTTTTGGTTTGACTATTGATCCACCATCATAGTCATATTTTGCTACTATTTTTGTTTGGGTTTTCTACACCATCAAGAGAGAGGAATTCTAGATCTGAAGTGCTGAGGACTTTCAAGAACCCATCCCATTGAGGAGAACTGGGAACACCCTCTTGTGTTTTCCTCCTAGGTGCCCCCAATACAAAATTCATTCAAAATATTCTTGTCTTGTCTATTGGATACATGGAGTAAATCTTGTTTTTAATACTATTTAATGTCTTCTAATGCATAGATCTAGATTTTTATAGAATTTATCTTGATCACCTAACTGCATATTTGAAGATATTGGAAGGCATATTTGTTGTTAGGGTTGTTTTTTATGCACAGCTAAAGTGGTCCTTTTTCATACGCTTGGAATTAAGATTCATACTAACAAGAACAACATAGATTCCTATACTAATTTAAAATTCTAAACAAGAACCACAAAGATTCCTACACTCAAGCAAGCATAACATAGGTTTCTGCAGTAAACTAAAATGTCCACTCCTCTTCATGAATACGAAATAAAAGTGTTTTTTTTAAATTACTTATATTACATCAATCAATTGTTCATACCTTCATTTTACAGAACGATAAATGGTACTTTGTCTTCTTTTTTTAATATAAGGGAAAATATTGCAATGGAGAAAGCATGATATAAATATAGGGATGAAAATCAATTTTTAAATAACCATCAATGAATAAAATATTGTTCTCCCAACAAATATTCCTATCACCATCATAATGATTTGGTCCACACATACATCATTTTAAACCAGTCCAACATACATTTTTTGGAAACGTAATAAGCAAGGCGCAATGTTTTATAAAGAAAAAATCAATGCTAAATATGTTCACCTTAAATAACTCATTTCAAATCAACACTACTTTAGAAACTTGACTGTGCAAACAAAGATATCAATGTGTCTTCAAAATTCAGAACCAATGGTAAAAATTGTAATAAAAAGAATTCTTTAGGTCGCAAAAATAACCATTCCAAAAATTAAAATTGTGTAATTCAACTTTCAGAAAAAAAAGAAAATGTATTTTTGTATGCATACATTTTTTAATTTCCAGATCCAAATAAAAAATGATCTCAGATCAAAACACAAGTTGTATGTATTCAAAAAAGGAACAAAGTATAAAAATAAAACTAAAGAAAAAAACATAATTATAGTAGTCCATTGATGAATACAAACTCTGTAATGAATCCACAATAAATATAGACCAAACAAAACTACTATTATAGGTGTGTCAAGTTGGATTGGTTGGGCCATGACCAACTGTCTCACACCCTCATTTAATACAATATTAAATCATAGAGATCAAATAAATATTTAGCAAAACATAGCAAAAGTGGAAGACAAAATTGGCATCTGCCTTCAATTATTAAGGTTTAGTATTCAAAACATGAGGAGTTCAATGATACATATCTAGTTGATCAAGGGGGGATGACCCCCAAAAATTTATCCAACAAAAATGTAACTTTGTTTTTATATTATTTTACATTACAAATTTGGCTTTGGATAGGCCAATCCTTTGCAAATAAGATGGAAACTTCGATCCCAACAACTTTTCATCAACACAATTCTAGTACAACCTTTAACTAATCCTGGCAAGATCCTAGAATTCTGGAAAAACATTTTCATTTTTATAAAACTTCCTCAAAGAACCTCATATATATTCTTAACCATATTGAAGTTTTTGAAACGACTTGGGTTTTAAATAATTTAACGTACTGGGAAAAAACCAATATTATCATATTTTTGAGATTCCCCTCCATCTACATAGAAATGGAGGTCAAAGTTCGTAGTTTGAAAACTGTGTGAATTTTGAAAAAATTTATTGATTTGATTCTACAAAACCACACGTGCGACTTGGATGCATTCCAAACCATGGGAATTTGCTAAAAAAATATTTTAAACGAAAAAATTTCTCAGTTTTCTTTGAAAGTGTGTCGAGATGTCGGATCCCAAAATTGGTTGCTCTTTAGGGTAACAATGTTTCTCTTTAGTGCAAGAATGGGTCAATGAGAGATAAATTCACCTATTTCTGTAAAAAGGGATCCAAAATAGGTGTGAACAAATTTCATCTATCATTTTCCTCGATGGAAAGCTGATATGATTGAGTCGTCCCCATATACTTCCATTTCAGTGCAATATATCTATGGAGTGCAAGACCTGCATTAACAACATTAATGGACATCAATCCTAATAAATGCATATAAAAAGGTATAAAATTAAAACAAAATTTAGATCTTCACTAATGCATGAAAATAATCTATAAGTGCAAGATAAAGGTTCATAAACTGGTAAAACAATGGAATACGTATGAAATTATATGGGCAAAAAGATTCATTAGATACAACAATTTTGGGGCTTGACATCCCCCCATTCCGATCATTTTTCATGTCCTCATGCAAGAGAATCGACTACGATATTGATGTTCCCTTGCAAAAAACCAGAATTGAAACATAAATATTCCCGCACTCACAATATTGTTCCTTGCTATATTTGACTGTTCGAACAAAATATTGCCTACTTGTCCATAATTATTCATTAAGACTGATCAAAATAAAATATAATGTCAGGGATCCCATGGGAACACTAAGAATGATGTCATTGCAGGATAGTGTAATCATGAAATAGAAAACTATCAAAATTTCCACAAAGGATATCAAGAGATGTACATATCAGTAGGTCTCCACCTCAATATTTTCATTACAAATAAAAGTGACATGATTTGAAATATATGATGTTAAATATGGATGGAAATAGGGAAAAATAAAGATGAAAAAAAATTCCTTCCCAAGATGACCATCTTACCATTACCGAAGCATATAGTTGAAGCTCCTCATGTTCAACGAAAGTGAATCACCTCCACTAAGGGTCCCACATCCATGAATACCTTTATATTACTTAAAGATAAAACTCCAAATAGCATTATTGAAAGGATCTTAAAGCGATTCTTAAAGAGATATGAAAATAATTTCGGGGAAAGACAAAAAAAACCATGTAAATCATGGTGTAAAATTAACTTAAATACCACATGCATGACCCTCTTGCCAACAGACATGTATAGCATCTACAGGGATTCATTTTAACCCCACGAATTTCTTTTATCTCATCTATAGATATAGATTAAAATTAATATAAAATAATTTAATTTTGTTTAGGAATTAATTGAAGGTCGTTGTATTGGCTTGGTAAATAAAAAACGACAGTGCCATTCATAAGAGATAACAATAATGAAAAAGTCGACTGGTAAGGAGACCTCTTGTCTTCTAGATTTTCAATTAAAATCCATTACCCTAGCTTGGTGATAAGTAGTTTTAGTTTCATTCCCATTAGGACACATGATCATCATAGGTTGTCTCATAATGAGACCTATTACCCCTCAATTAAGCTGTTTATGTTAAAAAAGTCTGATTATGATTAACCCTAAATACATTACTTAATAGGTGGGGAGGAAAATATGATCCTATAGAGCATGGGATTGTGTGAAAAGTTTTTAATTAATAATATTTATTGGTTGTTCATTCTACCTTGAAGACTCGTTTTAAAGAAAAAACCTCAGATAATCACTGAAATATTCCTCGAGTTGATCATGCCAAGGTTCTCATGAAAGCCTATTATATGAGTGGTCCACCATAGGAATATTTTCATCAACACCTTCGAAGAGAAACTTGAAAAGGTTTCTTTGATGATATTTTGTTAGAATGAATAGGCCAGAATTAGGTTTTTAATCTTATAAATGGAAAGTATCAAACATAACTATAGAAATAGCCCCAACTGACGTAATGCATAATATCAGTCAATAATCAAAGTCACTTTCTAAAATATGAGGTATTAAAAGTGAATTTATTCTTTAAATTCTTACCACAAGAGTGGATAATAATAGAAATTTTAATACTTGCATGTTAGGGAATTGCAGTTTCCAAATTGTTGTTGTAAAAAATTTACTATGGTTTTTATACTACCCTAATCTAATTTAGGGAGAGTAGGATACCCTTCAAGTGGAGGAGTACCTCCAATGTAGCCATGTGTGTAACGATTTGCTAAATATACTCACACTCTATTTTAAAGAATAAACTTCAATACATACTAAAGTATGAGAAACCAGTTGGTTTAATTGATATGGTACCAAGAGCTCTTGAATGATGAGGGAATAAGGTATGCTAACGACTTCTTCAAACCAGGATTCAATGGGATCCACTTGTTTATGATTCTCCAACTCATACAAATATTCCACATCTTGATAATCACACTCTTGGATGCATAAGGAGTCTAGTGAAAGAAAAAATAAAGATCCCTCAAGTTCATACTCAAATATCTTCTTGTCATATTGAAAATAATGGTTAAGAGAAATTATATGGGTTTGAGCTTTACCAGCAATTTTAGAATAGGTTCTAATCAAGGATTTCTCCTGTAATAGTATTTTAATTATATATTCCTGGGGTGAATGTGTTGTAGTGATAGGATATGCTCCAAAACACATCCCTTCCCCCAACCTCGAATATATATCATTACCCTTAGTAGGGGAAGAGTAGATGTTTCAAATTGTTGTGCAACCTATTGGTTTAGATTACTGTTTGGGCTAGGATTTGGATTTGAATTAGGATTTGGGTTATGGTTTGGACTAGGGTTAGGTATAGTGTTTAGATTAGGGCCAGGGCATGGATTAGGATAAGGGATAGGGTATGGATTAGGATAAGGGATGGGGTGTGGATAAGGGCTAGGGTATATATGAGGGTAAGGTTGCACAAGTAGCTCGGACCGAGGAGGTTGTTATTGTTTATTTTGAATGAAAGAATTCCCTAGGGAAGGGGCTCTAAACAATTCCTGAGGCCATGGGGATATCTGAATCAAATAATAGGGCCAAGGAGATGGTCACTATGTCCATGAAGTAGGATATTCAACTAGAGGAAGACTGCAATTTTTCCATGTAACTACAATATTATAAATATATTAAGAAACCTTCTCAGGATAATAAGCATCAATACAAGTATTAGATGGTGATGGGTTTTGAGATATATGAGTAAGTTGATTCAATTCCTTACTTGATTTCCCTAGTACCTTTAGTAATCACAGTAGTGACGGGAAATGTTATTTTACATGATCCTCTTCACAAATTATGCAAACTTTCAGGCTACTAAGTGGATAATTTCGAAGGAAGTGTTTCTTCCTATAGTTGGCACAATAGATCAAAAGTGGTTCTTCATTCTCAAAATGTTCTTCCTACAAATAATCCAATGTTGAAATAAAATATTTAATAATATTATCCTTGTTTTCAAGAAAAATACTAATTTTTTCACTCATGATTTCATCATTGGATGATTTTTATATCTCTTCAGTAGCATGAAAAATCGTAATTGGATTATTCGTCAAAATACCATTTTCATGTTCTCAACAAGAAAACTAGTATAGTTTTTCATCACATGGATGAATAGATAAGGGGGGTTCTTAAAAAACACCAGAAATAAATAAATAAAACTTTAAAAAATATGTAGGAGAGAAACAAAAACTTGCAAGAAAAACTAGGTCAAAAATAAAACCAAATGCAACAAGTCATCAAGGTCCAATCCCTTAAGCGCCTCCCTAGCAATGATTTCAAAATTTTGGGTGAATTATATGTTTTATTAATCAACCAACATTTAATTTTCAATCTGGGGTGTGTGGACGTTGGGACATACCATTGGAAATGCCAGAGAAAGACTCTAACAACCTACAAAAAAAAACCCTATCTTGTTTGGAAATTGCTCGTGCACATTCAGATTCCCGCACTAGTTAATCCTTATTCTAATCCTGAACCCAAAAGAAGTATTTAGAAATGAAAAAATAAACATCAATATTCGAATCTATAAAAAATTGTGAGCAAACCCTATTTAGGGCGGGTAGACCCCACGAGGATAACTAATCCCATGGGGTAAAACCCAGCGGGTTTGTTAGCATAGAAAAAGTAATGCACATGAATATGGGTGTTGGGACATGTAGGGATACAAAAAAATGTAGTAGGAAACAATTTATTGGTGGAATAATTGAGTGGGAGGCCCCCCACTTGACAGCTTGGCTGTATAGAGTAAGCCCGAAAGGTTCACAGAGGGTACAAAGAGTATGTGTCAGGATATAGGGAGCTACAAGCTAAGTTATCATACCAGGACCCTATGCCATAGGTAGGAACTAGGGGCGAGGAGGATATAAAGATCCACGAAGGCTCTTGGAGCAGCAAAGTGCGAGCTCCTTAGTCACTTTTCATATAAGCGTGAACAATGGTACATAGCCATTTATATAAGGAATATTCCTATGTAGGGAACAATAGCGATTAATTCCTAAAGTATTAAGTTGTGGCCATGGAGACTTGTTAGATGGTAGAAAAACTAGAAAGAGTGCTAAGAGAAAGGAGATTAAAGGAAAAAAAGGTGGAACAATCAGTTTTGATAGCAGTTTTGGCAATTAAGCCAAATTAAACTACAACTAAAAATAGAAGGCACACTTTTAAATCCTATAACAACTCCAGATCAACTGAAATAAGAAGAAAAACAATAGATTAAATTACATATTAATCTGAGAATAGCGGATCAAGATTAAATAAGTTCAAAAAATTGTAGAGGATAATCAAATGACTGAAATAAACAGGAAAAAGGAAAAAAATAATATTACATAAAGCAAAAAGAAAAGAAAAGAAGGAAAAAATATCAAGAAAAATTTATATATAAGCAAGCTTGAACAAGAAAAATAGCGAACATTATTTTGAGAGAGAGCTTCTCATGGAACGAGTTGTTGATATTAGTGAAGTTTATTTTTGAGTTGTGAGTAAGATTTTTTTTAATAAATAAAATAAGGCATTCATTGATCGTAGTATAAAAATGGATGAAAGATGGAACAATGAGTGTCTAAAGCAAGATATATCTTTTTGAAAAGGGATTGCTTCTCCTGTTAGTGGGTGTTGAAGAATAGTTGGGGTTGTAGCTGGAAAAATTAGGGAGTTGTAGCTTCCTACTTCTTGTAGCCAGAGAAATTGTAACAACAATTTGTAGCTTTCCCTATGAATAAAATGGAGAAGCATATTGTGAAGAAGTTGTTTGTTCTTTGTGTGTTTCCTTGATTGCGGAAATTATTACATGTCATAATTATTGCGGAAAGTGTTATTTATTTCCTTGTTGTTCTCACACCAATTAAAATAAATTTTTAATTTGGTAACATTCCTATACTACTAATTCAACCGCTCTTAGTAGTTTATTGGTTTCCAAAAAATAGCTAATTGAAGAAGGTCAAAAGCTCTTTCAACAAGAGAATATTATTCAAATTAAAGCATAGTTAAATAAATAAAAAATGAAGGTTAAAATTTAACATACCGATAAAAGGAATCAAGGAAAATAATGTACACAAAGAACTAAACTGCAAGAGAAATATTTATTAGCTCGAATGAATATCAATAGTCCAATTTATCCAAGTAAGGTTTGTTATAGTATCATGGATAAATTATGTAATATCGAAACCTCTATTCAATTTTTAGAAGTGATTAAGATTCCTTAAAAAATAGAAAACTCTCTACAAGATATTGTAAATGAAGATGTATCTAACAGGAGGGTGGAAGAAACTATTATATCACATCAGCCAAATATTTCTACCCCTCTTTTCAAGCATCAAGGTAAAGTACCTTCTTTCTACATCTCATTGGAAAATCTAAAGTTCATATTGCATAATTGTTTCGAGGATAGAAGTGCACCAACTAACAACATTCATCATCATATCATGAAAGTTGTAGGTATATATTCAACTAAATATTATTATAATGGTGGAAGTATCTATGAAATCGATTCAAGACATGTACTAGATTATGGTGAAATGAAGGTTTTCTATGCTTTTATAAGTTCGACAGCAAAAAAAACTAATATCTTTACTATAGTAATGATCGACCTCCTTGTTTCTTATGGATTCATTTTGGAAAGAGAGTGGATTTTTATTTTAGGAAGATATACGAGGAAATATGGAAGTTGTATTATGCTTCTAATTAAGGATAATCACATGATAAGAGTACCAAGAGAATGGAGGAATATAGTCTTTTCTAGAAGAAAGAGACTGATTGAGAAATTGAATACATCGGCAATGTTATTGGAAATTATACCATATTAAATGACATAAATACTGTAAATAGTTGTGGTGTAATTTTATCTCATGGAATATGGAAAATGTTCTACAATGGTGCTTCACTAAATAGGGGATTAGGAGTGGGAATAATATTCAAAATCCCAAATGATGAATGGTGTCTATAAGCATTTTATTTGCAATATCCATGTACAAATAATGAAGTTGAATATGAAGTGACAGTTCAAGGATTGCTTTAGCTCAACATGAGGGAATTTAAAATATATTTTTTCTAGATTCATATATTGTTGTGAAACAAATAAACAACAAATTTAATATTAGGAATAACAAATTTAAAGCCTATGCGAAAAAAGTTTTGGAGCTAATGCATAAATTTGATTCTTTTAAAATATATTGTCCCGTGGGAATATAATAAAAAAAATTATGCCTTAGTAGTGGTAGCTTCCTTGGTCGAAGATTAGTAAATGATAATTCATATCAAGTTGAATTTTTTTTCCACCAATCTTCCTAAGAAACCATAAAAAATGGAATTTTTTTTTATAATGAAGAAAATATCATTGAATGTATTGCTTAGGAGGATAAATAAATTGAAAAAATGTTGGAAAAAATGTGGTTACCATTATCTTTAAAATTTATTTTTAAACATAATTATTAAATACATATATTACAATTCATAAAATATTCATTGAGTAAAAATTGATAATTCTAAGTATTACAAGTTTTGAAGAACCCAAATGGTCAAACATTCAATAAATCTATATTGAATGTGAAGTTAATTAGTATGTCACCTTGTTTAAAAAATTCAAGAATGATTTTACATGGACATATCAAGATTTAAAGGAGTATAATAAAAGGATCATACAACATGTAATTATCTCAAAAGAAGGGGCTAAACCAATCAAACAAAATCCATAGATAATTAATGAAAAACTAAAACCTTTGATTAATACATAAATTTAAAAAAAAAAGTTGGAAAAAGAGGATTCATTATTCCATTAAATTGTTTCGAATGGATTTCCAATCTAGCAATTCTTAAGTAAAATAATGAAGAAATAAGATTATGCACTAATTTCAACAATATGAACAAATCGTATTTTAAATATAATTATCCCCTCCAAAATATGGAAAGGATATTGCAATAAGTTACTAGTGAAATGGTAATTTCAATGTTAAATGGATTCTCTGGATACAAGCAAATAGTGGTGAGAAAAGTGGATATAAATAACAATTTCTGGTCAACAATTAAAAGAACTCTGGACCACAAATTTAAGGAAATGTTAGGGAAAATCATGGCAGATTTTGATGATGACCTGACTATGTATTCCAAACTCAAGATATTATTTTTCTCATTTACACCATATTTTTAAAAGGTCTATATAATAAATAAGCATCCATTAATACTAAAATATTTATTTGTAATATCAAAAGGGAGACTGCTTGGCCATAGGATGAGAAAAAAATGAATTTACATAAATTTAGAGAAAATAAAAGTGATGTGAAAATTGAAGCACCCTACTACAAGAAAAGTAGTACAATAGTGTTTTTGGAATATATAATTCATAATAATTTTTTCTATATATTATACAACTATTTCCAAACCTCTCAATAAATTCCCGAAGAAGGTGTTGGGAAAACAACAACCCCCCCATTTTATTAAACTTGGTCATAATAAATTAGGGACCCTTTTTCTCCGTTTTTTATTTTATTTTATGAGCTAGCACACCTTCTAGAAATTTATTGACAATGGAAGCAAGCTAATGACTCGACATCAACCTAAATTTCTCTAATGGATTTTTGTTTTCCAAATTTAACTATTTTTTCTATTTTATACATAGTTTGTTTTAGTTTAGTTGAGAGAATGTCAAAGACTCAATTTCTCCCTTTATGTTGTAAATAAGACAATAAATAGAGCTCTAGAACAAATTTAAAGGGTTCAAAATCTTTTGCAAAAAATCTTTTGTTGCACTATTGTACTCAAGTCCTTTTATTAATATTTTTGAATAATTTTCATTCCAACATGCAAAGAGTAAGAGTAGAATTGGTACTTTTATCTCCTTTATTTTATATCTATATTTAAAGGAATTGATATAATTAAGTTGAATCATTCCTAATTTTACTTTTATTTTTATATATTGAAAAATAATCACAATTGATGGGTGTAGACATGTGTGTTTTTGTTGCACTAAATTATTTAACATTATTCGTATGTGTTTGTGATTATCATTAATTTGATTTACTATTTAATAAAATTAATATTTCAATTGCACTTATGTTGATGATGTTATATCGCACCAACATACAAGGGATCTCCTCGATATGAGGTCACAATTAGAGCACACACCGTTTGGTATAGAATCCCCATATGGAAATGTGGCTTGGATACCATATACTTAAATATTTTCCTGAGCTACTATAATTAGCATAAGAGAGAAACGCACATGTACTTTTGAATAAGTAAGTATGCATTGTGAAGTTTCCAATTGTAGAGGTATTGAGGGCCTTTCCCTGGAAGGAAACAAAAGTGTGTCTTTGGGAGAAAAGTAATAGTACTATTCTAATAAATACACATGCACATGCATTAGAAATAATCATTATTCAAGTAGAGAAATAGTTCACATAGGGTTAATGATAATTAAAGCCATAAAAAAGCATTCAATAAGATGATCACCAAATCCAATGAAATATTTCCATTCCTTTATCATGTAAGAAAGCTAACAGATACTGGAAACATCCAAATAATAGTCTTAAAACATTCATGATATAAGCATGAAAGTGTGATGGCTCAATGAGCTTCAAATATTAAATGAAAGCTACAATATACATTGATATAATGAAACACCACTTACTCTCATAGTGGAGAGTTGAGCCACTACTTGCTCTTTGAAACAACTATCTTCATCTCTAATGCATAGCTAGAGAAGCCAAGGTGAAAATTCATTTATTTGAGTAATGAGGCTTCTTTTATAATAAGAGGAATGAACTTTTATATACCCATGGCTCTTGAACTCCCTTATGATTCTTGGAATTCTAATGTGACCTTTGGACTTCTATATGATTTTTATACTTCTCCATGTGTCTCTTTTGTTCATATGTGACTCTTGGACTTCCACATATTTACATTTATAATATTTCCAATATTACATCATCATTTCCACATCATCAGGTGATGACTTTGACTCATATTGACTTTTAACATGGATTTATTTGAGAGGTGAACACACTTCCACTATATCTTCAATACATGTTACGTATATTGCACTGTTGTTTCTTTCTACCATCCAAAAGGTCTTCAGAAATCATGGAATATTCATGGGTTTATTCGATCATCCAGATCCATCATTCCTTAAATTGTGGCAATAATGTTCCTTTGTGTCTATTATCTTCAAAATTATTCCTTGGGAAACCTTTCTTGATATATCACTTCACACACCTTTTCCACTCTTTATTGAACACCTGCAAGTATAGGTCACCCATGGAAAGCGAACATTAGCCCTGGAATCTCCTATTCTAGCATGATTCATGAATTTTTTTTTATTGTGGATCAAAAATATAAAAAGGGAAGAGAGATAGGCCTTTTGAGCATAAGGACCAATTTCAAGAGACATGAGGGGCTTCAATGATCACTGACACTATGAAGTGCATAGTTCTGGGTGAGAAGGAAGTATGATGGAGGGCGCAGGGTGTATCTCCATGGAACAGGGAAGCATGATTTTTCACTGAGGATGCATTGTGTGATAGGAGGTAGAGCTAGCACCACAAGGTGGGCACAAATCACCAAAGCAAGGCATAAGGGAAGGAATCAATTCGCATCGAGAGTGTGCAATGAACTCAAATGAAGATAGAGGCAAAGGTTGGTGCATGGCATAAAAACAAGCAACAAAGAGGAGGGTCTGCTAACCGGGAATGTGTTTAATGCTTGATTGAAGCCTTCTAGGCATAGTGTGCAGTTACAAGTGACAAGAACTGTCCCCAATAGGCCTTGAAAGTGAAATATAAACTCTTCCTAGGCCAGAAGGTAGGAGTTATAAAGTTATACAATTGTCTAAGTATGGGAAGAGTGAAACCTTGAAAAACAATTGGAGAAAATTCAAGCGCGCCACATCTAATATCATCAGTAAAACATAGAAAATAACCAATAATAATAAGTAAAAATCAAAAATCAAGTTCAAAAACACTCTTCCGGCATGGAAAATAAAGTGTGTGCAGTTGCAACAAAAAGTGTTGTCTTCTGACTAGAAAGTTTACTTTGAGTTCGATGTGCATAATTGCTTCTCCTGATGATACAAAAACACTTAGGAAGGAACATGAAAAATTTTAAGATGTGTGAAAACATAAAAAAACACTTTATTTCCAAAAGCAACAGTTCACATGAGATAAGGTAGGCTCCAAAATTTGAAAATATAAAAATTTTGGAGGGTGTTGTAGTAGCGACAACACTTGGAAACACACTGGGTGAATTTCAGCCTCTCGCTTGGGGGTAGATTTCATCAAAGAGTTAGCTCTTTAGGAATTATTTTTAATTAAATTTATTAATCTAGATTTATCACTTTACCAAGTTATAGATTTACTACGCTCCATTCCCTTTCTTGGTTTAGTACATCAATAAGACTCGTTGTTTCACAATTGTTTCGAATTGGATGGAAAGGGTAATATGTAATTTCGAGTTAAACATATTTAGAGTCTTATTTTTCATCTCTGGTGTTGCTCCACTACAAATAGACATGGATAGTACCCTGACAGAGTCACTATAGGAACAAAATCATTGATTTGCTGTCAGTGATCCTGAATAGTACCCTGACAAAGTTACTTGCTTCATCTCTCTGCGCTGGAAGCATTTCTCTTCTTTTACCCTTTAGTTATTTTATTTGTAGAATTGTGCTTAACAGCTTATTATTTCACAAGGGAAGAAGTGGGATCATGATTATTGATAGCATAATATGTTTTTCCTTTAGATAATGTTATATAAATATACCTGCGATATTGATTTTCTCACTTTTGATTTTTCCCTTTCCCTTGTCTACTAAATTGGATTAGGATGTAGAACACCAAGTAAATTCAATGCCAAGTTAAGGAATTGGGATGCTGGAATATATACGAGTATCATGGTTCCACTCAAAGGTTTACTCTTGAATATATATTATTTTTCATCTAGACATTGCTTGACTTAAGGCATTTTCCCAAACAAGGAAGGAAAATTGACATATAGCCAAGCATTGAGGTGTTCAAAATCCCTATTCATTTCACCACATAATATTTTATGGCCACATATACACTCTCACAAAAGGAATTATTTATGTAAATTGACCAATAAAAAGGAAAACAACACAAGAATTGACAAAAAAAATTGTACATAAGGGGAAAGAATAGTGTACATAGAAAAAATGCAGCCCATAGCTACTGCTAAAAGTAATGTTTAATATCTCAACCATTGACGGGAAGAGGATCAACCCTTCCATTTAAGTATTTCAACCTGTAATAATTATGGACAAGATTTTCGATGATGGTGTATGGTACAATCCAAAGAGCTTGAAATTTGGTGTGCTTGCCTTTCTATTCATGGGATTTATCCCACTTCAATACTATGTCACCCACACTAAATCCTTTATTCCCTGCAAAATTCTTATCAAAACAACAATTGATTTGAATTAAGCGTGCCACAAACCTTTATTTTTCTTTAAACCTTTCTTCCTCAAGATTAAGAAGAGTTTTTATTTGACTCTGAAAAATGAGACATGGTTTTCCTTGAGATTCTTGAGAAATTTGCAAGGTTGGAAGGTATATGTTTGGTGGAAGAATACCCTCTTTTTTGTATACAAGGAAATAGTGGGAGGTGTTCAGAGAGGATTTGAGAGTGACATGGTCAGCTCATATTGCATTCACCAAACTGTTATGCCCGTTTCATTATTCAAAGAAAACAATTTTCTTAATAATACAGAATAAATTATTGTTTATGGACTTGGCCAAACCATTTCCCTATGGGTGGTATTTTAATGCATGGTTTAAAGAAATACCATTTTCTAATGCAAACTCATAAAGTATTAAATAAAAATAATAATTTTAATTATCAAAGACAAGTGATGTAGGAATGTTGTACTTGGTTATGATGTTATGTTTGAGAAATTGGATGACTTCCTCGTCATTGAATTATATTAGAAGGATTGATTCGGTCCATAAAATAATCTCTTGAAGTAAGAATGTATTGATGTTTCTTTGATGAGTGAGGAAATATTTAACCAATAGCGTCCAATCCTTATTGTTTGAAAGGTTCCTCAAATGCTATAGATAAAAATGGGGAAACTGACTTCTAATCACAACCAACACATCTTTGACATGCTAGGAACTTGCGAGCATAGACATGAGCATATTCAGATAATGTACAAAAATAATAACCATCCTTATTCACTTTATGCACAGTGGTATCACCTGCAAATTGTCCAAGTGTCGGCCCATCGTGGAGATCCTTTAACACCCTTTTGGAATCTAGAGGTTCTAAGCATCTAAGTAGGATACCATTATGTTTATTTTGGAAAATAACACAATGCACAAGTTGATAAGATCAAGATTTCAGAAAAAATCCCCTCTTCTGTTTGTCTGATAAATGTGGAGGCAAGCTGTCATGATCTAAATAGTGTCGTACATCAGAATACCAGGACATGTTTCTACTTGTTTAAGGAACTTTCTCAATATTCTACTTTTCGATTTCTTGTTCCCAAAGAGAAGGATATTCTTCATGTGAATCCATCGCATCGTCTGCGAGTCAAAAAATACCATGGCCTTTAACTATATGAACTCGCTTGAATTCAAGATCATATTCTTGTAAACACGTCATCTATTTCACTCTCCTCTCAGCCAACTCTTGTTATACAAAAGGTGTCTGAATAATTAGATGTGGCACATAGATAATCGTGTGAAATTTATTGCATACTAAAAATACTTGCTTTTCCATGCCAGTTTAATTTAGTTCCGACCTCTATAAAACAACAATCATGAAATATATAGGTCGCTTGTTTCCTTGATCATAATTTTGTGTCAATACGGCCACAATAAATGTGTTGGAATAAAATTTAATAGCACCAGGTTAAAGGGTCTTGTAATAAATTTAATAAAGGAAAAATAAGACCAAGTTCATGGGACATGTATTCCAAGATGAATGTTGGGAAAAATATCCTAGTGGGAATCACTTGTTGTGTTTATGGCTAAAGGGAAATTTGAAAAGACTTTGGAAAGGAAAAAAGGTATGATTTGAATTTTATATATGTAAATAAAGGAAATTAGGAGAAACTGAAGGTGAAATGTCATAGGTTTCATGTGAGGAGTAAATTGGAGGAAAATTAAGGAAAATGAAGAAATTAGAGGAATCGAGTATAAAAAAACATTAGAGCATTAGTTGGTATCATTTTTTATGTCCATTTTCAAGATTAGTCCCAGAGAGAAGAAGATAACCAAGAGGAGAAATAAATAAATCAAGAAAAGGAATTGAAAGGAAAGAAAAGGAATGACAAGGAAAGGAAAGGATCAATAAAGGAAATCCAGGATCAAGCAGCTTCAAAAAGAACACCGCAGGTAACAGGTTGCATGTATGATTTCCTAGCCAGTTTTGGTATGCATGGTATATGTATGTGTATATTGTTTTATTTTTTTTCAGTAGCATGAATCTTTTTGGGCTTTGAAAATGGTTTTAACCTTGCTTTTCCATTTCTATATAGTCATGGTGTGATGGGATTCATTCTCAGTTGAGATTTAGATTCTCAAAATATTTTGGATATAGGTGAGGTGGTCCCAGGAAAATCCCAAGGTTTGGGGGTGGTGATGGTATTCTATGGGAAGCCCTCAAGAGGTGGATGGAGACAGGAAAAATCCTCAAGAAATAGTCAAAGAATTCTAAGGAATCCAATATTGGTTTGGTTTTGTGATCTCGAGACCAGTTTAGGTGAGATTGTGGTATGGTGATGGTGGATGTGCTTTAACCTCTAGATTCGCTTGGTTTTCTATGAATTGGTTTATCCCATGAGATCCCACATTCATTCTTGGAAAATGGAATATGGGTGATTGGCTAAAAGAAATATTTGTTTAATCCCAATCTATGGTCGGGTGGTACATGGAAGTCCAGACCTGGTTGGATTTTCATATGTTTAATAAGAGTTAATTTTATGTTGCTTTTTATGATTAAATTTACTTGTTTTTTTAGGGATTTAATGGTTGTTCTATCATTAGTACTTAACTAGTTATGTGTTGGTTGCAACCTTAGTTATTTGATATATCTAAGTATGACTCTTATCACATTTTCATTAATGAATGTCTATTTAATGAATATATGGACTAAGTGGTGTTATAACAACTACTTTAATAAGCTATTAGTCCTTCTTCTTAAACCTCATATAATTTCTTAGATCCAAATGCTCAGAAATTCATTAATTAACTATAGGTTATGTTTATAATGTTTTTGACGAAATGTCAATCCGAGTTGGGAAGGGTTAGGTCCTGTCACCCATAAAATATGAAAGTTTCGATAATTTTTGGATAGAGGCCTAAGTGATAGCCCTGAAAAAGTGTCTCATAATTCGATGTCATTGGCATAAAATAACTGGAAAATTCCATATTCACAGGAAGGTAGGAATATGGGAGTGAATATAGGTTTATAGTCACTTCAAAGAAAAATTTTCAAGGGAGAAGTTTAGGCTCTAAGACATTGAAAAATAGAGTTATCTTAGGGTTTAGACACCTAGAGCGGTTGGTTTCTCGTGGAGGTCTTGTAGTCCCCAAGGGAAGTCAGTAAGTATTAATTTATTGACTCCATTTCCTTAAGGTCATATAGGAAGTTGAGTCTTATCAGAATGATCCTCAACTCATATTTACCTAGGAAACTGGTGAAAATGGGTAAATGTGGGATGTGGTTGGTTACAGGGTGGTATCAAAGTGGGTTCTACTCTCTTTGGGAAAATATTAGTGGTCGTGGTTATGGTTGTCATGCATGGGAATTCTACACATTTGATATCGTCATACATGATGTTCTTATTTTGTTATTATTATGACTATACATGTATCGTGCTAATGTGAATTGATCTTGCAGATGAGATAAATATCCCATGAACATCAATGAGGTATGGATTTGATTTTGGTATCTATTTGGTTTATATGATATGGTACACTTACAGGAAGAAGAAAAGAAAATATGACAAGAAAAATGTAGAATATAGTTTTCATGACTCTCCCTACAGATCAGTTGGGGAACAAGGAGGCGAATATTCTCCTGGTATAGAAGATACATTAAGGAGTTTGAGGGTAAATATCACAAGTTTCAAAGAAGACAATGACAAGTTGGTTGAGGCTTAGGAAAGATTTGGAAGGGCTCAATACAAGGAAGTAAAATTCAATGAATTGATTTTTCATATATTGTTGGATTTAGAGAGACATGGACAATTCAGGATCAATCAAGAGAAGGAAGATAAAAATAATGGATCTTATGGTAGCAGGTCTCAGTTTGGATACATGTTGGATTGAGGGGACACAACCGGTGGTGGTAGATCATTGTATACACGTGATACGAGGACTGGTATATATGGGAATAATTCTATTTCCTCATCCAGAATACATCATCAGAGTCATTATCGTCAACATCCTTGTTGCTATGAGGAGGGATTATTTTCCACATGATTTCAAGAAAGTGAAGAATCCTACATTGGATGGAGAGATGAAGAAGTCAAAATATTCAGAGGAATAGTTTCTTGGGATGAAGAAATTCTTCAGATTGCATAGCTATTCAGAGAACATGAAATCCAATATTGCCACCTTCATTCTTAAATGGAAAGTCGATATTTGGTGGGAATATGTGAAGATTGTAAAGGGTATTTAGGAAGAAGAGCTGATTTGGGATGAGTTCAAGGGACTCTTTAGGAACAAGTATCTATCAGAGAGGTATTATAATGATAGAGCTAAAGATTTTTATGAGTTGCATATGGGATTTATGACAGATGATGAGTATACTATCATATTATTGGATATGATGAGGTATCTTCCTTATCTCAATGATGAGAAGGTTGAGATTAAAATATTTATTAGTGGATTTACAATAGTATATAGAGATAATATTGAATTTATGAACCTACATCGTTGTAAGATGCCATTCAGAAGTTGAAGCATTGTTATGAGTAGTCAGAGCACAAATTTGATCCCAAGCATGATTTGAAAGGAAATGATAAAGTTTAAGGGAAGTGGCCATTGAAGCCAAGAATACCTCAAGATGTAGGTTAGAAAGAAAATGTGGTTCCTTACAAGAAGTTATCTAGAGTTGAGAAGGGACATGGGTTGCAACTTGGAGAGAAACATAATAGAGGTGATGGTAGGGGACCATTGCAATGTTAGATATGTGGAAAATATCATTGCAAGAAGGATTGTGCATTGTACCAGGGTGGCATACCTGAGACCTATATTTCTCAGGGGGCACATACAATTGGGGATGTTGGTCATAAAATCCCTCAAATTTATGTAGTTTTGGAAAACAAGTAGGAAAATCATTAGGCATCCATTATTGATATGCAAGGTAAGTTATGTGGTCGAGTTGTTTCTATTTTGATTGATCCTGGATCTAATTATAGTTATGTTAATCCTGATCTGCTAGATAAGTGTCGCTTGAGAAAAGAAACACATGTAGAGTCTTGCTTGGTGTAGTTGGCTATTTGTACTAAGAAGAGATTTCATCATTAGGTAAGAGCTTTTTCATTTGAATTGAATGGTATGCCTATAATAACACATTTTAATGTACTTCCATTGGGATCATATAACATGCTTTTGGGTATGGATTGGTTTTATATTCACAACACCAACGTAGATTTATATGACAAGGCTTTTGACTGCTTGGATGGTAATGGGGAAAATAGAAACTTTCAAGGAAAGAAGAAGCCTACATCAATTAAGATGGTAGATGTTATGCATCCTAAGTGCAATTGTAAGAAATGGTGTGTGATGTTTGTAGTTCATATTTGCAATGACAAGGTTAGGGATGTTGAGCATGTATAAATATTCAAGAGGTACCCTAAGTTCCAGAAGTTTTAGGATGTGTTTGTTACACAACATTTTGTCACCATCCATGCAATCCCCATCCCGAACATTGGAGGACCATTTTAGTGACTTCTTTGTATTTTCATACCTTGCAAAAAGTGTCATTTCATCCCTTTCCATGAGAATAACATTTCCTCTATTAACTATTGCTAGAGCAGGCTCTCAAAAACATATAATTTTGGGTCAGCGCTGGTAGGAAGTTATGGCCTCACACCCATAGAGAAATTAGCATTGGGCCTCATGCCCATTAGCTCTCTGTCTCAATAGACTGCCCGCACTGAGCTGTTTTTCGAATTTTTTTTTAAATAGAAGCGAAATTTCCATTCCCAACCACTTCGTGAGAAGATTCATCATGGTTTATTCAACTGAATAACGTTGAATACCTTCCTTTGGCTTATTATTTCCCACATTTGAGAAACCTCCCAAAGGATAAGGCCTCCCTTACACCTTATGAGGGATGCCAAACCACCTCCTTCTCTCCTATAAATACATCCTTGTAGCATAGTTTCAGCTAGCTGAACAATCCTTACTATAGCTGGTGTGAGATAAAGCGGAGAGGAATTCATTGTCAAGAGAGAGTTTAGGCCCATTGCTTCGCCAAGTCTAATCCCCGATGAATTCTTGAGATGTGTTTCACTTGACCCGTCAAAGGGCGCTGAAACGCCAAGGCTCTTTTGGTTGTAAACTTATTCTATCTACTTATTAATACATGATTGATGTTTTGGTTCCAATTTTGTGTTTGATGTGTTTAATATTTTGCAATACGTTTAGTTCTCCTTGACCAATTAAATAGTTATGAATGAAAGTATGTTTTCCTAAGCTTTCTTCATTATTTGATCCTTGTGTAGGCACCTAAGTATAACCACTGAAGGACCGTTATTGTAAATATGAAGATTAGGATACTACTGCCACAGCTATGACAACTGCACTAGAACAAAGGTAGGTCATCTATCCCAACTCAATTTCATTCATAGAGTAGGAATCCGAAGGATTATCATGTTCCATTGTTGCTAGACCCACTCTAGGGCTATAGGGATCACCTCTCTCCGCAAAGGGGATTTACCTACACAACAAGTTGGTGACTCCACTGGGGATCAATGTATTTGTTGTCTCTCATTGTTTGTCTAGTGTTTTTCTTGTCAAGTCGACATTGGTCATTTCATCAGTTTTTTGCTTTTTTTGACCTGTTTGACTGTTTTTATACATCCTTTTCAGTCCCAAAGTGTCAGATCTGATCTCTGCTTAGTGGTCTTTTATTTTTTCCATGGTTTTCTAGCTCAACATTGTTTTTTCTTGAACAGTCACTTTGATTGGCGCTTGTTTCTTTTGTCCCACATGCACCAACCTTTGTTTAGCATGGATTACAGCTAAACAGACATGTTGAATCCTGTAGGAATAAATTTTAGCCTTTTTCTAAGTTTTTCCAGTTCTCCTTGCCTCTGGGTTGGATTTTTATCTTGCAATTGGTCCACTAGAATTTTTTTGACTTTTTTTCCTTGTTCTTTTTAGCTGTTTTTCCCTCATCTTATCAATGGAGTTTGTTGCCCTAGGCTTTCTAGGTGCCTTTTTCTTCTTGTTCATCTCTCTCCTCACTGAGCCTTCTGAGTTGAGTTTGAGTCACATTGATATTTGTTGTTTCAGTTCATTGATTGATCGTTTTAGATTTTCTGTTGTTTCTTTTTGTCTTTGGTTTCTTGAATGATCACCTTTGTTTTCGTTTAGCTCTCCATCTGTCACTTTGAGCATAGATTACATTGCTCATTGAATTAGTTCGAAAGCCCTTTGTTTGCTTGAAGGAGCGCATCCCTTTTTTGAGTGCATTTCATGTTTTTAATGGACTAATATCTTTACTTTAAATAGTTACATTCGAATTTCTCAAAAAAATTGTTCATTTTTCTTTTTAGTGTAACAATGCATTATGCTTCTTATTCATCTAAAAAGGAAAATTTTGCATTCTTTCTCTTAAATTGAAAATGAAAACGTTCTTTTGCATTAGTAGCTTTTAGAAAACCAGGAAATAGTTTTTCGTTTTTTTCTTTGGTTGTATTAGATGCATTAGTGAAATTATTCTTGTGATTCAATTGATTCTTGCTTTGTTATAGACTATTATCCTTCTCTTAGCTTTCATTGAATGGAAATGATTTTCTTTTTCATGTAGTTATACATTAAGAATTCGAGATCACATTCGATAAGGCCTTGAAATTGAAAAATTAATTCAAGATCAACTTTAAAATGAATTCAATCAACCTAAGGAAGCATTGAAACCTAACACACATATTTTAGAGGTCTAGGCTAGTGATGTGTTCGGGTGTCATTAAACCTATTAGTCATCATTCTCCATCTAGCATTAGACAGCGCTAGCACAGAATAGTGCTCCACGTACCATCGCGTATATAAAGGGAGACCCTCATATGTTGCAATCCTTTATCCATAGGAAGTCGAGTATACCACCCTGTAAACATGATACACTAAACACAACATTCGAGGAGACTACTTGCATGTATGTCAAATCCTTGGTCATTTCTCTTTCATTTGATCACCAAGGTGTATATTGCATTTCACGGAAACTTGGTACACCCTCTTGCTTAGATTCCCTAAGTAGTCATTTTGGTATTTTTGTGACTCTAAAATTGAAAAGAGCACCGAGCACTTGTCCTTTCACGCTCGTTGAACCTGAAAGTGACTAGAGTCACCTTTTGTCTATTTCTTGACTCTTAAAACATGAAACAACAGAGATTCATTTCAATGTCATAAAATCAATTGCCTATGATCACATGCCTATTAAAGCTATTTTCTTGGCTTGTTTTTTAGTAGTTCCTTAGTGTTTGATCTTGAAGCCTTGAATAGGCTATCTTATTTCCTTCCTATTTTGAAACACAGTCATGGTGATGGAACGACCAATTTCGTCATCCTCTTAATTACCTCATAGTGGTGATACTTCTCTTGAACTTTCTTCAGAAGCATCTCAACACACTAGGTCTATCAATTTCTGGAAATCTATCCTTCTAAGTATCTTACCTCTCGCTACCCGATCTCCTCTTGAAGAGTAGTTTTATATCAATTGGAAACCTCAAGACGTTTGTTCTGGTTTTGGGAATGAGGAAGATTTTCCTCCTCTTACTTCAGAACCATATTTATTAGCCACTTCTTTACTTGCCACTACTCGTCGCCTTTTGACGATTAAGTGGCTTCATCAAACATGGATTCTTCAAGTCGTGTCAGTAGTGAAGAGATTTATGTTTCTAAGGGAAATCATCAACTCCCTCCAGAGATGTTTTCTTATGTCTCAAGTCAACCTTCTTCACAATCGGTATCTTTCCCACACGGTTATTGTACTTTGGGTTAGATTATTTATGGCATTGCATCATTGTATCGAAATCCAATATGGTCCAATACATCGACTCCCCCTGGGAGCTCAACTATCTCGGTATCAAGGGCATCACCTTTGAATCCCATGACATCGACGATTGTAACTTCTGTTCCTGTCTAACCCACTGCCTGTGTGGCTTCATCCGCACCAAATATTAGTATGATTCTGTTACCATCAGGGTCTTCTGATGTTCGTAGGTCCATTTTTATCAATCCCACAATACCCGTTAGGCCCACCGTGAGCGGATCACAGCCTCACGTTGCAGGAATCCAACTTGCTAGTACTGTGCCTATGGATTCTACTTCCATTCTTAGCAGTTACATTTGATGAGTATTTTTTGGCCATTCAATAGAATAATTCCACCCCTCAGGGTGCCCAGCAGTTGCAAACTTCTGGTAATCCCTTGCATCATTATGATGCATATGATAACCATGTCTATTTGCCTCTAATTGATCACAAACACTTCACATACCAATAGGGACAACCCTCTGGTTCAAAAATAAAACCCTTACAAGGACAACCTTCAATCCAACAGGGACAACCCTCCGGTCCACAGGGACAACCTTATGGTCTGCAAGGAAAACCCTTACATGGACAACCTTCGGCCCAACAAGGAAAACCCTACGATCCTGCTGGTCAACCACATGCTTAAGAGGGTGCATCTTATGTTCCCGAGGGGAAAATATATCCACAACAAGGAAAACCTTTTGCCCAATAGCAACCAACTTACATTGAGCAAGGCAAAAATTTTGTACAACAAGGACAACCCTATGGTCCCGCGTCGGTTCAACTTGGTCTTCAGGGACAACCTGTCCTACCCCAACCATCAGGCCAACCTTTTCCAGAAGTGAAAATTGGTGGCTCTCAGTATTTAGGCCAACCCACTCCGTAGGGCCAGTCTGTCCAACCTCAGTATCCGGGTCAACCTGCACCCCGGGGGTAGCTCTTTCAACCTCAAGGCGCCACTTTTATTCCTCAAGGGTAAACTCAGGTCATATATAGTGTGCCCCAAGGTGTTAATTATGTTCCTCAAGGTCAATCCCAGATAGTATATAATGCTCTTCAGGGCATCCCGTATCTGCCACTAGGTGAAACTCAAGTGTTATATAATGCACCTAACGACACTACTTTCATTCTGAAATAAAATCCATATGTTTCTCAGACATGACCTCAATGTTTTGCTCAGAATAAACATCTTGGTCCTCAACCCATGTATGGGCTGAAATTTCAGGCTTATAACTGTTATGGACAGGATATTCTGGGACAAAACATATGGGGGCAAAATTTCTCTCAACCTAGGTGGAATCCTAATACTAGTCTTTATCAACGACCTGCAATGCCTTTCAATACTCAATTACCTTTTCTTGCGACATTGGAACTGCCCAATGTGTCGAATTTTACGAACAATCCTATCGTTTATAATCCATATTGGCCCTCAGTTCCAACCAAAATTCTTGCCGATTGTCCCAAATTTCAGGGCAAGTCCGAAGAAGACCCCCAAGTGCATGTTATGACATACCTTTGGTGTTCCTCTAACTCTTGGGTTGAAAAATTTTTTTGACTCCATATTTTCCAACAGACTCTCAGTGGTGCCACTACCAAGTGGTACATTGAACTTTTGCGAGGCATCTTCCAAGATTTCAACTCTTTAGCCATGGCATTTCTCACACATTTTCAGTTACCATTTCAGTACACCTCCTTGCATCCTTGAAGAAAGATCAAGCTACTCATATCTCTAATCATATTCATGAATGGAGGTGTCGTCGTTGTTTTATCAAGTTTTAGATTCATAATCAACATCTAACAGATTGGTTTACTGGCTCCTTCATTGCTCCGATTACTAAAGACATTGCTATGGGGGCATGCGTTATTGAGGAACAAGCCATCACTCATTCCAAGTACCTTGATCTCATGTACGCTCAGTCTAGCACATTGTATGAACACTTGCCTGATTCCCCTTGACCTAGAACTTCCAATGGACCGGTGATGCCATTCGTCGATGGCATCTTCAGTTCCTTGTCTCAAACTTCTCAGAAGTCTTCTCCAAATCCTATGAAGCAAAAATATACTCCTTCCAATGATACTACTTCTCATCCTCCCTCAAATTCTAGTAAAACCACAAAAGTGAATGCTTTCCAGTCTAAACTGGCAGATAAAACTTCCAAAGGTAAAAAGAAGGGTAAAGGTAAGGCCAAAACCGATACCCTGAAAGAGGATTCTTAGAAATCTCATGTTGATGATGTTTCACAACGTAAACCGAAGTACCCTTGTTTGATTTGTGATGAACAACACTACACTAAGGACTATCCCCGATGGGCCGAAGTCAGTCGATTTCTCAAAGGAACCCAAGGTGCTCCTGCTGTTCTCAAAGAACTGTTTCTGTCACAACAAACCCAGTTGGTAAAGAAACCTTCGTCCTCTACCCCATTTGGCTGTCAGGTTTTCATGATGAACAGTCCTGCATCCATTTCTATTAATACCCACTCAAAATATTATACTGAACCACATTAGACAGCATGGAAGGATATTGTTGATGATCCTCCTCCCTTGCCTCCTTCTGGCCCTCTTCAGATTGAAAGGCCTAGTACTGAGCTCATTATACGACCACCTTCCAAAGGTGTAATCCATAATTCTCCTTACAATCCTAACGCCCATGCTTCTCATCATTACAGTATTGTTGAGGATTTGGCTTAGGCGCCATCTACTATTTCTGCATTGGAATTTCTTCAGAGTTGTACATCTCAACGGAAGGATTTGTTATCTACCATTGGTGGGGTTGATCCTGCTAATTCGAGCCTTATCACTTCCAATTTGGAAAATTTCATCTTGCGCCTCCCTTGCTAGCTTGCATTGAATATCCATCGAGTGGTCATGGATGAGGGTGCATCTACGTGCATCATGTCATCTTCTTGTTGGAAATCCATTGATTCACCAACTCGCAATTCATCTCCAAACACTTTAGAAGCCTTTGATGGAAGCGAATCTCTCCCTTTCAGTGTTCTCACTAGTTTAACCATCATTTTATAAGGGAAGATAGTCAACGTTGTTGTGTATCATAGTCGTATCCTTTTATTTTTCAAATATTTGGCAAAAATAAAAATATAAAATGTGGTAAAATATGTTAAAGTATTGAACTCTTATACTTTAGCATAAAAAAAATTGACGTTCATTAATGTCTAAGTTTAAACATTTAAACTTTATAACTGTGGGTCCGTATTAAAGGTTATATAGTTATTGGTTTGAATGGCAAAAAGTGTCGATCGTTAAAATCTCTATCAAAAATCCCAACCCGCGGGCACAACTAGCACGATAGATATCATGTGGAGTGCCTCCGCAGTTGACTGGGTTGACTGTGGGGACAACGGAGATCGACAGTGGAGATCTAATGCAGGGGCACTAGCCATATTTTTCCTCCGTACCCCAAGAGCCCCCACAATGATGTAGGACACTGAGTTGGTCCCAACGGTCCTCCACGTCAAGCAGAGTTAACAGTTTTTGGCACATCTTGTCAGCATTTAATTCAAAACCCGCGCCATCTATTTAAAGAATTTTTTCCTAATTTTCAAAATTACTTGGGAATTTTTGCGGTGCACCCTTTTGGGCTCTCCACCACCTTCAAAATTTGTCCACCCTGTAATTTATTTTCCATGTAAGCTTCTAACCATGGCTAAAAGTTCATCCCTGTCAGGTTAAACTAGCCATATCCCTCTCATGGATACTAAGAGGGATATCTAAGATACCCTCTGTTTAGTAATTGATCTCCCCTTTTACCAACAAGTTTTATTGAATGCTAATGCCTCTCCTCTATATTCTTCCATGATCAAGTCCGGAGTCTTGTCTGCATGCATCCCTAAAACCCACCTTTTCCGTGAATTCATTTATTGGTTGGTATCGGTTATGTATCTAGGGAAATGCTTTGTCATGAATTCCCAAGGAGAAAATGTTTTGCAGGTGTCTACTCTATTAATCCGCCAAGCCTTGTGTTATCCTGAGTCGAAGTCCTGCATTCAATTTTCTGACAATTAACTGGTTCAGTATTATGACAATATTGCAGGAGAAGAATTCAATTAGTTCATGTTTCATTTGAAGCCTAACATGAAGCAGTTTCAGCCAAATTGCAAGCAATTTAATATGGGGGTTTCTAATGCTGAGACTCGTCCAGTTTTGAGTCATATTGCAAAAATTTTGGGTAAGGATGATGATAATGCAGTGGATAAATCAGTTCTAGGAATGTTTTCCATGATGATGAAGCCATGAATGGAAGAGTTCATGCATTTAGGCCTCAATATTATGGATGCAAATAAAAGAAGACAATCAGTGATATTCTGGATAGATGTAGTTATAAGGGAGAAAAATGAGGTTGTGTTATTTGATTTTTCTAGTTATTACATGCCAACTGCATACGAAATATTGAATGGAAGTCCTCCCCCCTATTTCCTACCTAAATCTCAGGAGTTTTTGCATTTAGGAAACAATTGTAAATATGGAGACTAGTTTGTTTTTGAGGAATATTCTAAAATAAGGTTACATGGAGCAAGTGTTTAGCCCTACAGACTCCCAAATTTTGTTCCAATGATGATTTTTGATTTAGAATTCATTAGGTAGAGTCTAAATGTTGAACAAGTTCATTTTGTGCCTATGAAGAAAGGTCACATGTACAAATTACCCATGGTTGTAGGCCCTTTCATAGTAGATATGAGACAGACATTTGATGAAGTGACAAAAATGTTAGATGACATGTAGATGTTATTAGGAGAAATTTGGGCTTATGACCCATATAGTGTTATTTTGAATAGAAGGATTGAGAATGGATATTCTGCTTTCATTCATGAAAGCAGGCTAGAACAAGAGAAGATATCATGTAAACATGTGAAGGACTCAGTAGATGATAACATTGAAACTCCTATTATAGCAGAGAAATCAGCTAAAATAACTAAGGAAATGGTGATTGATCTAGATGATGAGGAGCAGGGAGCCATGAAGAGAACAAAAGTTACTGAAGAGCCTTCATCTACTGCTTCTGGTTTTTCTTTTCATTTGGGAGAAGAAAAAAATGCTCCTGCCTTGCCGAGGAATCATGAAGCTTCTCATGAATAGGTGCCCTTGATTAAACAAATGTTTTCAAAAATTGAAGAAAGAAATCAGAGGATGAAGGCCAGCATGGAGGCCCAAGCTGAACATCAAATTACTACTGAACAAGCAAGGTTGTTAACTGTAATAGATCTTGAAAAAAATAAGTTTATAATTTCCCTCTCACATCCTATAGATATGTCAATTGGTCCTGCCAGCAATTTCAACACTGTTAATGTGACTGTGGATGTAAATAAGATTCCTCTAATTGATAAAATGAATTTACATATGAAAACAGGTGAATTGATTTTAAATGACCTCGCCAAGACTAATGCAATGGAAATAAACTTAGAGAATATGTTGGGAAAAGTAATTAGACAGCTGAAGTTAGAAAAGGCTAATTCAAGAGCCTTAATAGTTCAAAATGAAGAATTGAAGAAGATTATTATAAAAATTGAAGTAGACCCTAGTGACAAGACTGTTGTGTATAAATTCATGCAAAATGCTGAGGTAGAGATATCTACATTAAGAAATTGAAGTTACCTACTGGTGAACATTCAATGTCTACAGAATTTGCAGAGTTAGAGAATGGAAAGGAAAAGCTGTTGTAGCAACTCATGCAAAAGGATGAAGAACTTTAAAAAGTAAAGGAGACTGCAATTTCATTACAAAATCATATTGATAATCATAAGTGTACTTTTGTTTTTCCTACAGGTGATGAAGACCCACAAACACAAATTATTCAATTAAATACTAAGTTGCAGATGGCTGAAAGAGATAGAAAGAAAGGTCAAATAGATCTGGAGACTGCAACAAAATTGATGAAGGTAGTAGAAAATGAAGCAAATAAATACAAAATGGACTTCCAAAATGTTGAAGCTGAGATTAAGAATCTTAAAGAAAGAATGAAAGGTAATATGTCACTAATTCAAGCTAAATATATCATTTGGACTGATATGATTTCAAAAATGAAATCCAATTGGTGCTTCCTGATGATAATTGCAAAAGAAAAAAGCATTATTGTGGAGTGTCAAAAGCCAATTATGTCTGATAAGAAAAAAGGGATTAACAGAGCCATTTCGGCCCGAAGGTTAATTTATTTTATCAATTCCAAATCAAATAAGGAGTTAGAGGAGAATGATATGCATGATAGAATGTTATATGTAGTGGAAATTAATAAAATGATTATCAGAAATGACCTCATAAAGGCTGCAGAAAAGAAACTAATGGAAATCAAAGAAGCAGTAAGTCAATTTGATAAATCTTTTGATAAAATGACAAGGGTAGGCTTGCCATCATGTTGGGGAGCTGAAGGAAATATTTTTCCTTGGAACTCTTATGAGAATTTACAAGTGATGACAAAAATCAAGGTTGATAACAAGCATGAAAAGACTCAGGTGCTTAAAGGAGAGACAATGGTGAACTTCTTGCAGAGACATTTTCAACTCTTGTGGATGGTGAAAACGCTTTTCTCTAAAAGGCCTTCTTGTGACCGAATTACTCCATTCAGATTGGAATATCACAATATGACACATTCATCCAGGACGAAGGTAGAAATATGGAAAAAGTGCAGATCTTGGACAGTTGACCTACCAAAAGGATCAGCAACAAAGAACGACAAATCAGTTGACCAAGGAAAAGAAGCCACATCATCAGCAATTCCTATATATTAAGATATTTATTTTATGTTATTTTCTGAAGACAATGTAATTGTAATAAGACATTTTCAAGGCATGTAATAGACAGACTTCGAAGTCTTGAAGTAGTTTTGGTAGTTAGGATTGGTTACAGTAGTTCCAAACTGCTTTTTACTGTACTTAATTTAATTTTCAAGAGGAAGAAAGGTTTTGAGTTTTGGACCTCCAGACAAAGATTTTTGTACTCAAAGATTCAAAGACTAATGAATGAGTAAGCAAGTGTCTGGCATTTTTTTTATGTTGAACTGTATTCCAGTTTTCATTATGTATTTCCATCTATGAATAAAACAAGGTTATCAGCAGTAGGTTTCTTTTAATTTCTGTGTATATGAGTTAAACAACCTTAATTGGTGCTCCTTTGTTTTAACTATTTCCTTCACATATTTCTTCTGGGGTTTGGAATGATATTTTTTGTATAACACAACATATCAGTTTGGACTTATTCTTACATTTCCTTCTAGTCACTTCATTCAACATCAACAGATGATAGCATTGTGAAGCATTCATTATATTTGACATTTAAGGGTTTGATTATAAATAATTGAGGGTTAATAAAATAGAGACATAAAAATTTGTGACATAATCATAAAATTTCTTAAGCACTAATTCCTTATCATGGCTAAGGGATTGTCTCTTAAGGTACAACATTAATTGGCACCATTACCGGGGAACGAAGATTCAAAGGTTTTCCTTGGGTTTTGTTCATATTTTCTTTTGGTTGTTCAGAGAGGAGGAAATACTAAGACGTGTTTTATTTTAAATAAGTCTGGCTCCTAAGAGGCCTCACACAAGGTTAGATACCTCTTAGCAAAAAGTCCCTATTCTGTCAGATCCAGAAAAGTTAGTTTCAAAGAAGGGCCAGAAATCAAAAATGTTTTCTACGCCTAATGCCACACTGCTTGCTCCACGCAACAGTTCTTATATTTTTCCATCCAAGGAAATTTCCCGGAAACTCATTTTCGCTAAAAAAGAATCCTTGTCATCACCCATTCACTTCCAAGAACCAACATTAGAAGAACTTCCTTTTGAGTCTGTATGATTTCCATTCACAGAATCTAAACCTAATTCAGTTACTAGTTCTTCTACTATCGTTCATATACCCCTCCCCATATCATTTGTTCCACCCCTTTTATCCCCACCTACAACTGGTATTTATTTTACCCCCGCTCAAGGAGCAGTCAATTAGGGCATAAACATGGAAGCCCCTGCTTTCTTGATGAATATATATTCACCATTAAATATACCCCAACCAATGAATGAAATGCCTCAGTAATATCTTAATTTACCCCTAGATTTACTGGTGAAGATGAAATAACCGCAGAACAACACTTGCCTTTGTTTTGCACTTTTGCTGAAAAATTTAATGTAGAACATCTTAATGTAGTAATGAGACTTTTTGTACAGTATCTAAGTGGAGAGGCAAGAAAATGGTTTAAAGGATTACCTAATGGTTCAATAAATGATTGGGATGAATTAGAAAGATAATTCATCCAGAGATGGGGTGAAAAGAGAGACCATGGTTATTGTTTAACAAAATTTAATCCTATAAAGAAAAAATCAAATGAAAGTATGAGTGATTTTGTCAAAAGATTTAATAAGTTGTACAATAAATTGCCTGTGGAAATGAAACCCCCTCCTATTGAAGCAAGGTTTGTTTTTGTTGGTTATTTGCATTAGATTTTAGTTTTACCTCGATAGAAAGAAGAGCCTCTAGTTTTGAATAAATTCAAACTGATGCCTTAGAAATTGAGGCAAACATGACGGCTGCTGGAAAGGTTCAAGACAAGGGAAAGGCAAAAGAAGAAGATTCATCACAAGATCAAAGGATAGATGATATGACTAAGTTCACTAAAAACTTTTCAAATAAATTAGTAAAGTTGGAATTAGATAACAAGAAACCTGCACAACAAAACAGAGGGATTTTGAACCCCCAATTCAGAAAACAACCCCTATAGATTCTACCGAGAGAAAGAAAAGATCAATATCAAGTCCAAGAACCTTTATATATAGAGGCAGCCCCATCACATTCTGTTGATAATGATTAGAAAGAATATGAAGACAAAATTTCTGCTGTATATATGCAAGATAATGAAACAGAAGAAGAGAGTGAGAAAGAACATGCGGAAAAATGTAAAGAAGTTGATATTTCATTTGATGAGGAAGAAATGGATGATTATTGCAAACAATTTACTGATTTCATGCAAGCAGAGTTGCTTAAAAAATATGATTTGAGGTCAAAAAAGAGGTTGAGAACTCACGATGATGAAGGAGAGGAATCAGAATCAGTACCTACTTCAATGGTGACTCCACTACAAAATAATCCTATTAAAAAATCAGATAAAGGGAAACAACCCATAAATCAAGAAAAAGAGAAAGAGAAGCAGCAAGCTGAAGCTCCTCAAATAAAATCTAATGACCCAAATATTTTGGAGAAAATTGTTACTATTCCTGATCAACACGCAAATTCAATTGAAAAACAAGAAGAACCTAAAAATTTAACAAAACAAAATCAAACTTTCAACTTGTCTAAAAAATTAGAAAAAGTAAAGATTAAAGTGCCACTTCTTGAGTTGGTCAAAACACTTGGTTATAAGAAAGAAATTGTAGAGTTTATTTATTTATCTCAGTATGATGAGGTGGGTGATATAGTGAATCTACAAGAAGAGAAACCAATGGTTAATTTTGGACCTCATGTTGAAGAGGTAGATTCTTCTGTTCCACCTTTTTATATATCAGGTCTGTTGCATGATTTCATTTTACATAATTGTATGCTAGATTCTGGAGCATCACATAATCTAATGCCACTGTCTGTGATGAGGAATTGAATTGACAAATCACCAAATCATATAGAGACCTTTATTCCTTTGATTCAAAAAAGGGTGAAGTTTCTGGGTCTTATCAAGGATATGGCTATTTCCGTGACTCAAATTCCATCTAAGAGTATTATGAAGGATGTGGTAGTAGTAGATATCCCAGCCACATTTGGTATGTTGTTGTCCAGATCTTGGGGGGCAAAGATTGGAGGAGTTTTGAAATTGGATTTCACATATGCTATCATTCATGTTTTTAATGGGGAGGAAAGAAGGTTATACAGAGAAACTAGATTTTTGAAAACTACTACCAAGAAAGATGCAGGTAATTCCCTCATTTATGGCTAAGAGAAGGAGGATCTCTCTTGTTTCATGATACATGAAGATGCAGAATTTGTTTAAGATTCACAAAAGCAGCTCGCTTCAGCCAATGTACATAAAGAGTGTTGTTCAAATAAAATTTGGAAGTGTTATTTTGATGGTGCATTCTCTAAGGAGGGCACTAGAGCTGGATTCATATTTATATCTCCTGAAGGTAACTTCTTTCCTTTTTCCTTAAAATTGGAATTTGAATCTACTAACAATGTGATTGAATATGAAGCATTGATTCCAAGTCTGCAGACAGCTAAACAGATGGGAGTTCAGTTTTTATTTTTTTTCGGTGACTCTGAGTTAATGATAATACAAATTAAGAATTGGTGCTAGACTAAACATCTCAGATTAAGATCTTATAGAAATAAAGTGTGGGATTTAGTTGAGAATTATTTTAAGGCTTTTAATTTATGGTTTATTCCAAGAGAAGAGAATAGAATGGTAGATTCATTGGCAGTTGCAGCTAGAAAATTTAAACCACCAATTAATCCAAGATTGAGATATGAAATTGAATTAAGATACAGGCCTTGAATCCCTGATAATGTAAAACATCGGTAGGTTTTTTAGGATGACGAACAAATTATTCTGTTTTTAACAATGATTGAAGGTTTTGAATATAGTCAAATTGATTTAGAAGTTCATGAAAGTGGTCAAAGTGATATGTCCAAAAATTTGAAACATTCAATTAGTGATCAGAAGATAATTCAGTTGAATGATAATATTTTTCCCAGAGGCCTGGTACCTCTTGAAAGATTGTTTGATGCTAATGATGTGTCAATGAACCAGAAAAAAGTATCCCAATATGGAGAAATGGAGGACTGCAATTTAGGGACTCAACATGAGCCTAAATTAGTAAAATTGTTTAGAGGAGTTCCTAAGGAATACAAAGAAAGGTATGTAAACCTTTTTAAACAATTCATGGATGTATTTTCATGGTCATATGAAGATTTGAAAACTTATGATTTGGATATTATTCAACATAAAATACCACTGAAAGATGGGGTTAAACCACATAAGCATAAACTCAGGAAAATTAGGCCACTATTGTTGGCCCCAATTGAAAAAGAGGTGAAAAAAATTTTGCAAGCCAAAATCATAGTTCCACTAAGATATTCAGATTGGGTTTCGAATCTGGTACCAATCAGGAAGAAAACTGGAGAGATAAGATTATGTGTGGATTTTAGAAATTTGAACAAAGCTTCTTTAAAAGATAACTATCCTTTACCCAAGATGGATTTGTTCTGCAAAAAGTAACTGGAGCATTCAGGTTATCTATGGTTGATGGTTTTTCTGGGTATAATCACGTGGTTGTGGAGAAGGAAGATCAAAAGGAGACTACTTTCACCACACCTTGGGGAACATTCATGTATGCCAGGATGCCATTTGGCCTCATGAATGTAGGAGCAACTTTACAAAGAGAAATGGATATTTCTTTTGTGGGTGATAAATTTGTAGTTATTTATCTTGATGATGTTACTATTTTTTCAGGGTCTGATGATGAACACTTAAAAAACTTGAATAAAGCTTTCTTGAAATGCAGAAAATTTAGATTATCATTAAATCCCAAGAAATCCTTGTTTTCTTGAGAATAAGGTAAGTTATTAGGTCATATAGCTTCAAAACAAGGAGTAAAGATTGACCTTGCAAGGGTTGAAGCTATACAGACAATTCCACAGCCTAGAAGTAAAAAGGACATACAAAGGTTTCTGGGAAAAATCAATTTTCTGACAAGATTTGTTCCAAATTATGCTGAAATTGTCAGGAGAATAACAGATATGTTAAAGAAGAATGCTGAATTAGAATGGGATAAAGATGCAAGGGAATCATTCGGTAGAATTATAGAAGCTCTCCAAGAGGCTCCTGTTTTAATCAATCCAAATTTCTTGAAACCTTTTCAGGTCTTCTCATTTGCTTCATCTTCTACTATTGCTGTTGTATTATTACGAAAAAATGAAGAAGGTAGTGAAAAACATGTAGTCTTTTTTAGAAAAGTCCTCAAAGATGCAGAACTGAAGTATAATATCTTGGAGAAACAGGTGTATTCTTTAGTAAAATCATTAAAGGATTTTAGAACTTATATACTTCATTCTCAAATAGTAGCATATGTGCCTAATGCTACTGTAAAGGATCTGCTAGTATAGAGTGATGTGGAAGGAAAAAGAGGAAAATGGATTGCCAAAATCCAGGAATATGACCTGGATATCAAACTAACAAATGTAGTCAAAGGACAGGGACTAGCCAAATTTCTGATAGAATATAATTCCCAAGATTTGGGAGATAGTTTACTTGCGCCTGTAGATGAAGTAACTAAAGAAACAGATCATATTAAGACAAAGTTAGAAATTAAGTGCAAATTTGCCTGTTCAGGATGGTATAAGGATATCATTCATTATCTCTGCTTCTTTTCTTGTCCTCCTTCAATAAACAAAGCTAAGTACAGAGCTTTGAAACTCAAACCTCAACCTTATGTTATAATTGAAGCTAAGTTGTATTGGAAAGATCCTGTTGGTGTGTTGTTGTTATGTTTGATAGAAGAGGAAACCATGGAGGTGATTAAATAATATCATGAATGCTTGTGTGGAGGTTACTACAGCTGGAAGGTAACTGATCATAAGATTCTTAAATCAGGTTTTTATTGGCCCTGTTTATTTGCTGATGTATACAAAACTATTAGAAGTTGCCAAAAATGCCAATTGTTTGCAGAAAAGAAAAGACTATCTCCTTTACCAATTCTTCCTGTATTTATTGAAGAACCTTTCAGATAATGGGGATTGGATCTCATTGGAGAGATTAATCCACCATCAAGTGGGCAGTTTAAGTGGATTCTAGCTGCTATTGATTATTTTACAAAATGGGTAGAGGTAGTTCCTACTAGAAAGGAAAATGATTTGGTTGTGATGAAGTTTCTAGACGAGAATATTTTCAGTAGATTTGGGTGTCTAGTAAAAATTGTAACTAACAATGCTCAGGTTTTCAATTCAGTCGGATTCATAAATTTTTGTCAGAATTATAATTTAATATTATCACACTCCACAGCATATCATCCTCAAGGAAATGGGTTAGAAGAATCATCTAATAAAACATTGGTGAATATATTGAAGAAAACAACTAATGAGAATCAAAAGGATTGGGATTCAAAGTTGATTTTTGCTTGATGGGCAGTAAGGATGACTACTAAAAGATCCACTGGTAATTCTCCATATGAACTGGTATATGGTGCTTAGGCTCTCTTTCCTACTCAGCTAGCAAGACTAGTAATTTCTTTTCTTCAAGACTCTCAAGAGGAACATAATGTTTTAATCAGAAAACTAAAACAAGTGATAGAATTAAATGAAAGAAAAAATAAATTCAGAGACAATTTGATCATTTATCAGAAGAAAATGAAATATATTTTTGATAGAAAGGAAAAATAAATCATGTTTTAGACTGGAGATCTGGTATTGAGATGGGATACCAGGAGGGAAGAGAAAGGGAAACATGGCAAATTTTATCATTTATGATATGGTCCTTACAAAATATTTGAAGTCAGATCAAACAACACTTTCATGCTGGAAAATCTTGATGGTGAAGTAGTAGAACTGCCTGTAAATGAGAAGTATCTAAAACATTATTTCCAATACTAAAAGCAGTTAGTTTACTATTTGTACATATTTAGTTTCATCTCACTGTACATTTCTCATCAAGCAATTTTTGACTCCATGCCCGAAGTGAAGGCACTGATCTGCGGGTTCTTAGTATTTCGTGGAAAAAAACACTATCCTCAGGTCGAGCTAGATGTTGTGGATCATAGTTGTATCCTTTTATTTTTCAAATATTTGGCAAAAATAAAAATATAAAATGTGGGAAAATATGTTAAATTATTGACCTACTATACTTTAGCATAAAAAAGATTGATGGTCATTAAATTTTAAGTTTAAACATTTAAACTTTATAAGTATGGGTCCGTATTAAAGGTTAAATAGTGATTGGTTTGAATGGAGGAAAGCACCGATCATTAAAATCTCTATCAAAAAGCCCAACCCACGGGCACAACTAGAATGATAGATATCATGTGGAGTGCCTCCGCAGTTGACTGGGTTGACTGTGGGTACAACGGAGATCAACGACGGAGATCTAATCCGAGGGCACCAGCCATATTTTTCCTCCATACCCCGAGAGCCCCCGCAGTGATGTAAGATGCTGAGTTGGTCCCAGCTGTCCTCCACGTCAATCATAGTTAATGGTTTCTGGCGCATCTTGTCCACATTTAATTCAAAACCCGTGCCACCTATTTAAATAATTTTTTCCTATTTTTCAAAATTACTTGTGAATTGTTGCGCTGCACCTTGTTTGAGCTCTCCTCCACCTTCAAAATTTGTCCACCCTGTAAGTTGTTTTCCACATAAGCTTCTAACCATGGCTAAAAGGTCATCCCTATCAGGTTCAACAAGCCATATCCCTCTCATGGATACTGAGAGGGATATCCAAGATACCCTCTGTTCAATAATTCATCTCCCCTTTTACCAACAAGTTGTCTTGAATGCTAATGCCTCTCCTCTATATTCTGCCATGATCAAGTCTAGAGTCTTGTCTGCATGCATCCCTAAAATCCACATTTTCCATGAATTCATTTATTGGTTGGTATCGGTTATGTATCTATGGAAATTCATGGTCATGAATTCCCAAGGAGAAAATGTTTTACTGGTGTCTACTCTATTAATCCGCCAAGCCTTATGCTATCCTGAGTCAGAGTCATACATTCAATTTTCTGGCGATTCATTGGTTCAGTATTATGACAATCCAGTAGGAGAAGAATTCAATTAGTTCATGTTTCATTTGAAGCCTGACATGAAGCAGTTTCAGCCAGATTGCAAGCAGTTTAGTATGGGGGTTTTTGATGCTGAGTCTTGTCCAGTTTTGAGACATATTGCAAAATTCTAGGTAAGGATGATGATAATGCAGTGGATAAATTAGTTCTAGGAAATTTTTCCATGATGATAAAGCCATGAATGATGCTATATATTCCGTCTTATTGGCAGGAAGCAGTCAACTCACAGCTGATGAGCCTCTCATTAACAGGTTATTTTAAATTTCCCTCATTAATTGTATATTTGTTCTTATAACAAAATGTGGAAGAGTTCATGCATTTAGGCCTAAATATTATGGATGCAAATAAAATAAGACAATCAGTGATATTCTGGACAAATGCAGTTAGAGGGGAGAAAAATGAGGCTGGATTGTTTGATTTTTCAAGTTATTACATGCCAACTGTATACAAAATATTGAATGGAAGTCCTCCCCACTATTTCCTACCTAAAGCTTAGGAGTTTTTTCATTTAGGAAACAATTTTAAATATGGAGACTGGTTTGTTTTTGAGGAATATTCTGAAATAAGGCTATATGGAGTAAGTGTGATGCAGGGCATTAGACACTAGCCAACAATGTAGGAGTTTTTTCCACATGTTGTGGCTAGGAGGGTTTGGAAACAGTCGAATTGTTACAGCTAGGTGTCAATACCTTAGCTGATTGTATTATTAGATCAGTTAGAGTCGTAGAAGTCGAATAGCTCAGTTAGTCTAGCTGTCATATTCCAGTTAGTTGAATTATTTTAATTAGGCTGTTGATTTCCTAAAACGGTCCTCTCAGAGGAACCGAAGAGTCATAGGTTTAGGTATATAATTGTAATCCCTGGGATGTATAGAGAGGGAGAGGGGGAGAAAGAGAGATTTCTACAATAAACTCTGTGTATTGAGAAATTGCTTCTTGTTGAATAAAATTCAAGTGCTGTTGATTTCCAAACTGCCTGTATTTATAATGGTGAAGAATTGGTTAACTGCGAGGCAATTGTGTAATGGTAATTCCATTCTCTGTCCTTTAATTCACTTAATTTATCCGAATAAACCTTGTTAAATCCACACTACCCACAGGCAAGTCTGTGCAGAAGAAGTGTGGCCCTGGACACTACTTAATTTCGTAGATTTCCCACTTTATAAAGAAATAGAGGTGTTGCTTTCGAACTGGAACCGTAGTCTGGACGCGAGTTGAATGAACAAAGGAATAACGTAACCCTGCATTTACCCTGGTCAATCACTGTAGCAAAACCGCGAGTGGTTTTGAAAAGTGGGTTGCCCATATCGCACCACTTTTGGTGAAAAGGCGGTATTTTCTGAATTGGAGCGATTCCACAAAGCCTTCGACGCATGGCACCGGATAGAGGTAAAAAACCGCCTTTCGTATTCTCATCGTGCATTAAAATCCGGCGCTGGGAGCCGAGCGATATCGACAAGAGCCGTTGATCTCATGCAGGATCATCAGACGGTGGTCGGGAAACAAAGATGCATGGGATTTAGCCTAAGGTACGAGTGAAAATTTGATTGGCTATTAGACGTAGAGGTGGGCCCTGACCGAGGATTCTATTATAAAGTTTGATTTACAAAGCGTTGAGTATTAATATAAGTTCGAAGATTAATATAAGGTTTCGAAAGGCATACTTTAAGGTTCGGGAATATAAATTAAAGTTTAAACACCATGGATAGTATTATTTATCAAATTATATGAATTTGATAATTAATGAAAAGAAATAGACCACGTGGAGCAAGGGAAAAATTGACAGAGCCACGTCACCATTGACCAGCTCTCCGCAGAAAGACCTTTCAGCGTTGTTGCATCATTTGTGGTATCAGAGCTGTTGTCTGAAGTTGTTTTGCTGACATGGCAATCCAAGTTGGTAGAGGTGCTGGCAGAATTAGACCTGTTGCGAACGCTGAGGTGTTGGGAATGTTGGAGAGGGTTGAGGCCAGAATAGATGCCATGGAGAGAAGACAGCCCAGAGATCCTGAAGACATTAGCGAACCTGAGACAGAAGAAGCAGAAGAAAATGTTGAGATTCCTCCTGACATGAGGCTCCTTAGAACTGTTCTAGGGTCTATAGTTAAGCCCAGAATTGAAGTGTCGATTTATGCAGGGGGACTAAATCCAGAAGAACTAGTAGACTGTATAAATGAATTGAACAAGTGATTTTATTATGAAGAAATAAGTGAAGATAAGAAGGTCAAGTTTGCAGTAACAAAGCTGAAGGGACATGCTGCACTTTGGTGGGATGGAGTGCAGGCAGAGAGGAGGAGAGTTGGCAAACAACCTATTAAAAGCTAGACCAGAATGATGGCCAAATTGAAAGGTAAATTCTTGCCTAGTGATTACCAACTGACATTGTATAAAAAAATGTAGAACCTGAGACAGAGGTTGCTCACAGTAAAATAATACATAGAGGAATTCTACAGAGTAAGCATAAGGGCTGGGAAATTTCAAGATACACCTGAGAACACTGCCAGATATTTGAATGGTCTCAATCTAGAGATCCAAGAAGAGATTGGTCTCCTGTCTCCTAAGACAGTGGAAGAAGCCTACCAGATGGCCTTGAAAGCAGAGGAGAAAATCCTGAGGAAACAGTCTGCCAAGAAGAGAGGTACTTTCTGTGGAAAGGGAAGTCAGGGTGGTAGAGGAAAGCCTGCTACACCGAGGGATGGAGCTAATATTATCTCACCTCAGAATGCATCTACAGAGGATGATGCAAGGGGAAGGAGGGGTTCTTATAGAGGAAAAGGAAGAGGAGTTAGAGACAGAGTCAGGGGTAGAGAATTGAGGTGTTATAGATGTCAGCAAGTGGGACACAAGCACTATGAATGTCCGAAGAATGTGGGTGTTGGTCCAAGGAATGTTGTTGTTACCCAGACTGGAGAAGAGGTGGAAAATGAAGAATAAATTCTTCCAGAGAGGGGAGAATCCTTGGTGGTAAATAAGGTCTTGTTGAAGCAAGCCAAAGAGGTCACTGAGCTTGCACAAAGAAATAATTTTTTTAGGAGTATATGAAAAGTCCAAGGGAAATGCTGCCAGCTATTGATTGATAGTGGTAGCACAGACAATCTGGTTTCCACTGAGGTAATAGAGAAATTGAAGTTGAAGACAAGGGAGCATCCAACTCCCTACAAGGTGTCCTGGCTGCATAAAGGTCATCGGCTGGTTGTAAAAGAGCAGTGTGAGATAGAGCTACAAATGGGCAAATACAAAGATAAGGTCCTGTGTGATGTAATGCCCATGGATGTGTGTCATATACTACTAGGTAGACCTTAGCAGTTTGACAGAGAAGTTGTTGTGTAACCAACTCCAGAAAGAGAGGAAAAGAGATATCAACACCTTAGAAATGAGCCACTTCGAGGGGGCAACCTCCAATACATTACATAAATGCACAATTCTTGGATGATACAATTTACAAAACCTCCTTTCTATACATAGGAGTCCATGGGGCCATAATGTAATCCTAGTGGGCCACAATGTAATCCTAGCCGACCTAACAATAATAATTTAAGGGCACAATAATAACAAAATGGGGGTTACAAGGGTACAATAATAACAATAAGGGGGTTACACTAACAATAATAAGGGACTATACTAGTGATATAGGGACCTAACATGCTCCTCTCCTTCAAAAAAGTGTTGTCCTCAACGCTTGAGTAGCTCCGGGTGCTTCTGTATAAAATTCTCATCCTCCCATGTAGAATCTTCAGTGGGTAAGTTCTTCCACTTGATGAGATACTCTAAAATTGATCGATTCCGTAGCTGTCGAGTTCTTGTTTCCATGATCGCTTCAGGTTCCAATATGATTTTTCCTTCCTCATCAAGTTCTGGCAATATTGTTTGAACTGGAAGATTTTCACCTATAACCTTCTTTAAGCATGAAACATGGAAAACTGGATGTACTCGCGAAGAAGCAGGGAGCTCCAATTTCTATGCCATAGTACCAATCTTTTGCAACACCTTGTAAGGACCATAGTACTTTGGCGATAATTTATTATCCTTCTTAGCTTGCTTGAGGGACATTTGTATGTATGGTTGTAGCCGTAAAAATACCCAATCTCCTACATCAAAACTTCTCTCGCTGCAATGTTGATCTGCCTATTGTTTCATTCGATTTTGTGCCAAATTCAGGTTATCCTTTAAGAGTTGGAGAACTTATTGCTGATGCTCAATGTGATCGTCCACTGCTTGAACCTTCGAATTTTCTCTTAAAGATGATGTGATGGATGGTGGATGATATCCATAAAGTTCCATAAATGGGGTCATTTTTGCTGCAGTATGGAAGTAAGTGTTATACCACCATTCAGCAAGAGGTAACCACTTGACCCATTGTTTTGTTTATCAGATACAAAACAACGAAGATATCCTTCCAAAAATTTATTTACGATCTCAGTTTGACCATTAGATTGAGGATGATAAGATGAGCTATGAGCTAATTGAGTACCCAAACAAGAAAATAACTCTGTCCAAAAATTTCCAGTAAAAATGGGATCTCTGTCGCTCACAATAACCATTGGGCTTCCATGTAGCTTTTGAATTCTATCCATAAATGTAGTAGCAACTGTACTTGCTTTAAATGGATGAGATAATGCACAAAAGTGTGCATACTTGGTAAGTCTATCAACTACCACCATGATGACACTCTTTCCTTCAGACTTAGGTAAACCTGCGATAAAATCCATTGAAATCTCCTCCCAACGTTGACTTGGAATGGATAAAGGTTGTAGAAGTCCCAGGGTCTTAATTGTCTCAACTTTATTCTGCTGGAAAACCAAACATTCTGCCACAAAATTTTGAATATCAGATTTAAGGCCATCCCAAAAAAATTATTTCTTCACCCTGTGGTAAGTTTTTAAAAATCCTGAGTGTCCTCCTAAAGGAGAAATGTGCAATTCCAAAAGAATATTTTGTTTTAGTTGGGAATTCTTACAAAGATATAAGTGATCTTTGTACCATAAGGAATCATTTTTCCAACTAAATGTATTAGATGTACTAGGATCTTGCTGCAACTTTTGAATGAGTGTCCATACATTTTTGTCCTTCTTCCATTCATCTCTTGCTTCGGTTATCCAATCTGGTTGGATAATAGAAATGGCACAAAGCAATGCTTCCACCTCTTCATTCTTTCTTGAGAGTGCATCTGTAACAACATTAAGCTTTCCTTTTTTGTAGATTATTTCAAAGTCATAACCCAACATCTTTGTGACCCATTTTTGCTGCTCTTCTGAAGATATTCTTTGTTTAAGACTATCATGATCAGTTTTTACCTTGAAGTGTCTTCCCATTAGGTAAGTTCGCCATTTCTTTAGTGCATGCAATATTGCTAACATTTCCTTCTCATAAATATGTTTCTGTAAATACTTTCCTTTGATTGGATGACTTTCAAAAGCAATGGGTCTTCCTTCCTGCATTAAAACTGCACCAATTCCATTTCCTGAGGCATCACATTCCACAATAAAGGTTTTTGTGAAGTCCGGTGTAGCTAAGACCGGTGCTAGGCACATTGCCTCTTTAAGACGTTCAAAGGCCTTAGTTGCTTCAGGAGTCCATGAAAATGCATCTTTCTTCAATAATGTTGTTAGAGGTGCTGCTATTCTCCCATAATTCTTAACAAACTTGCGATAATACCATGTTAACCCGAGAAATCCTTGTAACTTATTTATGGTTGTAGGGACTTTCCATTCCTTAATGGATTTAATTTTGTTAGGGTCTACTTTAACACCCTCGTGAGATACAATATGACCTAGATATTCCACCTCTTGTACTCCAAAGAAACGTTTGCATTTTTTTGCATATAATTGTTTCTCCTACAATATTTTGAGCACCCTGTCAACATGTTCAACATGATCCTTCCAAGACCTGCTGTAGATTAGTATATCATCAAAAAATACTAGCACGAATTTTCTAAGGAAGGGTTTGAAAATGGAATTCATCAACCCTTGAAATGTAGAAGGTGCATTGGTAAGGCCAAAAGGCATGACCAAAAATTCATAATGACCCTCATGAGTTCGAAATGCTATTTTTGGAATATCTTCAGTCTTCATTCTAATTTGATGATATCCCGAACGAAGATCCAACTTGGTAAAATAAATTGCTCCATGTAATTCATCCAATAATTCATCAATCACAGGAATTGGAAATTTGTCTTTAATGGTGAGCTTATTGAGCTCCCTATAATCCGGACACATTCGCCATGATCCATCCTTCTTGTGTACCAATACTACAGGAGCAGAGAAAGAACTTTGACTAGGTTGAACTATACCCGCCTCTAACATTTCTGCAATCATGCGTTCAATTTCGCTCTTTTGGAAGTAAGGATATCTATAAGGCCGGATGTTTGGAGGAACACTTCCTGGAATCAAATGAATAGCATGATCATGATCACGAATAGGTGGGAGTCTTTTGGGAGTTTCAAACACCTTGGAATGATTGTCCAAGACTTGTTGGAGATCTGCAGAAATAGATGATTTTTATGTCGGAACTTCTAGAGAGCATAATTGTGCAATTATGCCTCGTTGTTCTTTCCTTAGAAGCTTTGTCATGACATTAGAGCTTATTATCCTTCCTGGCTTCCCTTCAATACCCCGTAATTCGACTTCCTTTCCTTCTGAAAAAAATTTCAAGAAAAGTTCTTGAAAATTAAAAGCTACCGTCCCCAAACATTGTAACCATTGTACTCCTAGTACAACATCAGCACCTCCCATAGGAATGGAAAGCATTGGACTAGTCAATACATATTCCCCCATGGTTAGCTTGGTATTATGGCATTTTCCAGAGCAATTTATAGTTCCTCCATTTGCAACCATCACTTGACATTCTGGTGTTGGGTATAGGAAACAATTCAATTCCTTGGCTACCTTACAATGAATAAAATTATGGGTACTACCTGAATCAATCAACACTATTACGTTTTTCTTCTTGATATGTCCTTCTATCTTGAGAGTTTGAGGAGTGGTAATTCCTGCCAATGCATTACACGATATGGTCGGACTCATTTCTTCCTCTTCTAGGGTTGGTTCCTGGTGTATATCCTCTTCTTGTTCATTTTCTTCTTCCTCTTCACAATCTATGTAAAATAATTTTTTCTCAGCACACTTATGACCTTTAGTGTATTTTCTATCACAACTGTAGCAAAGCCCTTTTGCTCTTTTTTCTTCCAATTGTTGTGGTGTCAACCTTGTAGGTTGTCGAAATATAGGAGTAGCAACACTTCCCTCTTTATAAAAGTGAGTGGCAGGCTTCCTTGTCCCCATAATTTTACATTCAATTTTTCTTGCCAACCCGAATGCCTTCTCCAATGAATCAGGTTCCAAAACGCGAACTTCATGTTGGATGTTATCCTTTAAAGTGCCTATGAAGAGATCAATCCTGTGTTCCTCTGGAATATCAGTTACCCTTATATTCAATTTTTGAAGTCCTCAATGTGCTCCCCCACTAAACCCTTTTGTTTGAGATTTATCAATTGGCTAAAGAAGGTGTTGCTCTTTGTATCCTCATAATGTGCTATCATTTCCTCCGTAAAAATTGACCAAGTGACAATTTTTTTACAGGAGCAAAGCCATCGATACCATATAAATGTATCTTGTTCTAAATGTAAAGTTTCAATGCGTACCTTTTGTGTGTTTTTCACGTTATGGAGATCAAAATATTGCTCCATCTATAGTATCCATGTTACAGGATCCTTTCCATCAAACTTCCTCATATCCATCTTTGGAATATGGTGGTTCTTCCCACCAACATTAGAGTTTATGAAATCACAATTAACATTTATTTTGTTCTTATCATGAGGTTCTTCTACTATATTTTCACCCTTAGGAAACCTTTCTTGTATCAACTTTGTCAAACCTTCCATGTCTGCTTTTAGAAAACTCTTCATGTTTTCCATTTTCTCATCGATCTTAGCTTCCATGTCATCCATCTTAGATTCCATGCCAGCCTCCATGCCATCCATCTTAGCTTCCACGCCATCCATCTTAGCTTCCATGCCTTTCTTCAAAACTTCCATTTCATTTTTTGTTGCTCTTTGCGAGAGTGACATTTGTTGCACTTGCTCTTGTAATTTTGATAGATCATGTTGCAATACTTCGTCTTCATGAGTCATAGTAGAGCTTTCCAAAGGCTTAATGGGTGTTGAATTATTTTTTGGGGCCATTTTATAATCCAATAATGATATCTATTCTACAATATGCCCTTGCAATCAATTCAACTTGATTCTTCAAACAAGACTTATGCAATTCGGAAAAAAAATACACACCTTTTACTTTCTTTTGAGGAGCTTGATATTGAAATTGTATTATCTCTATGATTGTGGCTCTTCTATATCTGAAATTCATCACTGAAGTAGCCCTCTAAATTCTCTTTTGAATGCCACAGGTCTGACCTAATTTGGATTCTCCAAGACAAAGTTGTGTCCAATCTCCCACAATGACCTAATTATGGACTAGTTCGGTAGAGCGAACTTGTACAACTTGCCACGCGTCACTGTTTTGTCCTTTGTCTCTAAAATTGATAGCCAAGAAACTGAAGTCTGTGTAATTGTGACCACTTTTTACAACACTCCAATCTGATGCCCAGAGAGAGAGTTATTGAACTTTTTCCACGATCACCTCTGTGAGATGAAATTCAGAAGCCTGAAAAAGCACTACCTTCCACAGATCATATCTCCAAAAATATTGGGAACCAAGATCTGAAATCTTTTTACGACTTTCCTCAAGATTTCAGCTTCGCACCATACGAATTTTAGATTTTGAACCTTCGTAGAAAACACGTTATAGCGCAAATTCCACGATGACCTGTTTAGGAGTCTGAAAAAAGACCTAACTTCCACAGATCATATCTCGAAAATATTACGAACCAAGATCTGAAATTTTTAGAAAATCTTCCTCAGGATTTTGGCTTCGCACCCTAAAAATTTCCTCTTTTGAAACTTCATAGAAAAAAAGTTATAGCGAAAATTCCACAATGACCTGTTTGGAGCAGCGAAACCCTAGAATCCAAAGCTTTGATACCAAATGTTGTGTAACCAGCTCCAAAAAGAGAGGAAAAGAGATATCAACGCCTTAGAAATGAGCCACTTCGAGGGGGAAACCTCCAATACATTACATAAATGCACAATTCTTGGATGATACAATTTACAAAACCTCCTTTCTATATATAGGAGTCCATGGGGCCATAATGTAATCCTAGTGGGCCACAATGTAATCCTATCCGACCTAACAATAATAATTTAAGGGCACAATAATAACAAAATGGGGGTTAAAAGGGTACAATAATAACAATAAGGGGGTTACACTAACAATAATAAGGGACTATACTAGTGATATAGGGACCTAACAGTAGTAGTGCATGATGGCAAGAAGAACACTTAAAAGTTCTTCAAGGATGGGGTACATCATACATTGATACCCATGGAAGAAGGAGAGCCATCCAACAGAGTGATTGATCCAAAGACCTTGTTGCTGAGCGGGAAGGAATATTTGTAGCAGATATAAGAGGAAGAGGTAAGCTTTGCTTTAGTTTGCAAGCCTAAAGTATTTCTTACTTCTACAAAGATTTTTGATTTTCCAGTAGAAATCCAAGAGATGTTAGATGATTACTATGACATTGTTGTGGATGATTTACCTGATGAGATGCCACCTGTGAGGAAGATCAGCCATCAAATAGATTTTATCCCTGGTTCAAATCTACCAAATGAGGCAGCCTACAGAATGACTCCTAAGGAAAATGAGGAAATTAGGAGACAAGTACAGGAGATGGTGGACAAGGGACTGATTAGAGAAAGTCTGAGTCCATGTGCAGTACCAACAGTATTGAGCCCAAAGAAATATGGAGGCTGGAGGATGTGTACTGATTCCAGAGCAATAAATAAGATCAAAATCAGGTACAGATTCCCTTTGCCTAGAGTTGAGGACTTAATGGATTGTTCGAGTGGTGCTAAATATTTCTCAAAGATAGATTTGAAGAGTGGATACCATCATATTAGAATAAGAGAGGGTGATGAGTGGAAAACTGCTTTTAAGAAAAATGAAGGACTGTATGAATGGATGGTAATGCCTTTTGGGTTGTCAAATGCACCAAGAACTTTTATGAGACTTATGAATGAATTAATAAAATAATTCATTGGTAAATTTGTGATAGTGTATCTGGATGATACATTATTTTTTAGCAGAACTAGAGAAGAACATTTAAGGCATCTTAATCATGTCTTGAAGAAACTGCACCAAGAGAAACTGATGATAAATATGAAGAAATGCTCATTCATGAAGGAAGAGTTGGTGTATTTGGGGTTTGTTGTTTCTGCAGAAGGATTGAAGATGGACCCAGAAAAGGTTAAGGCAATTGTGGAGTAGCCTTCACCCAGGAATGTCTTTGAGGTAAGAAGTTTCCATGGACTTGCTAGTTTTTACAGGAAGTTTATAAGAAACTTTAGTAAGATTAATGCACCCATAATTGAGACAATAAAGAAGAGAAAATATCCATTTAAGTGGACTGCTGAAGCAGAAAGAAACTTCAAACTTTTGAAGCAAAAGATAACAGACAAGCCTGTTTTGATTCTACCTAATTTTACTAAACCATTTCAAGTAAAATGTGATGCCAGTGGAGAGGCCATTGGAGCTGTGTTGAGTCAGGATGATAGGCCTGTGGCATATTTCAATGAGGAGCTGAATGACACCAGAAGAAATTATTCCTCTTATGAGAAGGAATTCTATGCAATTGTTCAGGCACTGAAGAAATCGATTCATTATTTGATGTCCATGGAATTTGTATTATTTTCTGACAATCATGCTTTGCAGTATATTGTACAGCAGCCCAAGCTGAAACATAATCATGATAAATGGGTTGAGTATCTCCAAAGTTTTAATTTTGTTTTGAAACATATAAGTGGCCAAGCCAATAAAGTAGCTGATGCTTTGAGTAGGAGGCACATGTTTGTTCAAGAAACAAATTTTGAAGTTGTAGGATTTGATTTTCTCAAGGAATTGTATAAAACAGATCCTGATTTTAAGGAAGCATTTGAGGCATGTATTAACCTTGTTTTAACAGATAGAAGCCAGTGGCTGGATTATTTCCTACAACAGGACTTACTATTCGGAAGAAGCCAACTATGTGTACCAAAATGTTCCATGAGAGAAAATTTGATCAAAGAGAAGCATATTGGGAGACTTGGTTGACACTTTGGTACTGATAAGACTTATGAGCAGCTGAGTCACTTTTATTTCTGGCCCAAGATGAGAGTAGAAGTGGATAAGTTTGTGAAGAATTGCAAGATTTGTCAATATGCTAAAGGAAGGAGCCAGAATGCAGGATTGTACACTCCCTTGCCTATTCCAGATAGGCCTTGGGACATGGTGAGCATGGATTTTGTTCTAGGATTTCCCAAGGCTCAGAGAGGGAATGATGTAGTATTTTTTGTGGTGGATAGATTCTCCAAAATGGCACATTTTATTCCATGTTATAAAACTAGTGATGCCACCCATGTTGCTAACTTGTTCTTCAAAGAAGTTGTTAGATTGCATGGGCTGCCCAGGAGTATTGTTTTGGACAGAGACACCAGATTTGTGGGGCACTTTTGGAGGACACTATGGAAGAAACTTGGTACCAAACTGAGTTTCAGCTCAGCTTATCATCCTCAGACTGATGAAAAAACTGAGGTAGTGAATAGGAGTCTGGTAAATTTGTTGAGATGTCTTGCAGGAGAACATCCCAAGCGGTGGGATCATATTTTTCCCTAGGAAAAATATGCATATAGTGACTCACCAAATAGGAGCACAAGGCAGAGTCCATTCCACATTGTTTATGGAATGCACCCCAGAGGAATATCAGAGTTAAGAGATCTGGGAAAGGCAGAACTGAGAAGTGAAGATGGTGCAGATGGCGAGGCAATTTTGTAATGGTAATTCCATTCTCTGTCCTTGAATTCCCTTAATTTATCCGAATAAACCCTGTTAAATCCACGCTACCCGCAGGCGGGTCTGTGGAGAAGAAGTGTGGCCATGGACACTGCTTAATTTGGTAGATTTCCCGCTTTATAAAGAAATAGAGGTGTTGCTTTCGAACTGGAACCGTAGTTTGGATGCGAGTTGAATGAACAAAGGTATAACGTAACCCCGCATTTACCCTGGTCAATCACTGTAGCAAAACCACGAGTGGTTTTGAAAAGTGGGTTGCCCATATCGCACCATTTTTTGTGAAAAGGCGGTATTTTCTGAATTGGAGTGATTCCACAGACCCTTCGACACGTGGCACCAGATGGAGGTACAAAACCGCCTTTCCGTATTCTCATCGCGCGTTAAAATCTGGCGCTGGGAGCCAAGCGATATCGACGAGAGCTGTCGATCTGGCACAGGATCATCGGACGGTGGTTAGGCAACGATGATGACTGGGATTTAACCTAAGGTATGGGTGAAAATTTTATTGGCTATTGGATGTAGAGGTGGGCGCGGAGTGAGGATTCTATTATAAAGTTTGATTTACAAAGCGTGGAGTATTAATATAAGTTCGAAAATTAATATAAGGTTTTGAAAGGCATACTTTAAGGTTTGGGAATATAAATTAAAGTTTAAACACCGTGGATAGTATTATTTATAAAATTCTGAAAATTTGATAATTAATGAAAAGAAATAGACCACGTGGAGCAAGGCAAAAATTGACAGAGCCACGTCACCGTTGACCAGCTCTCCGTAGAAATACCTTTCAGCGTTTTTGCGTCAAAGTGTTGAGCCTTACGGACTCCCAAATTTTGTGCCAATGAGGCTTTTTGCTTTATAATTCATTAGACAAAGTCTAAATGTTGATCAGGTTCATTTTGTGCCTATAAAGAAAGGTCACATTTACAAATTACCCATGGTTGTAGGCCCTTTCATAGTAAATATGAGATAGATATTTGAGGAAGTGACAAAAATGTTAGATGACATGCATATGTTATTAGGAGAAAGTTGGGCTTATGACCCATATACTGTTATTTCAAATAGAAGGATTGAGAATGGATATTTTGCTTTCATTCATGAAATTAGGCCAGAACAAGAGAAGATAACATGTAAATATGTGAAGAACTCAGTAAATGCTAACATTCAAACTCCTATTATAGTAGAGAAATCAGCTAAAAGAACAAAGGAAATGGTGATTGATCTAGATGATGAGGAGCAGGGAGCCATGAAAAGAGCAAAATTTACTATAGATCCTGCGTCTACTGCTCCTAGTTTTTCTTTACATTTGGGAGCAGAACATAATGCTCCTGCCTCGCCCAGGAATCATGAAGCTTCTCATGAACAGGTGCCCTTGATTAAACAAATTTTTTCACAAATTGAAGAAATAAATCAAAGGATGAAGGCCAGCATGGAGGCCTAAGCTGAACATGAAATTACTACTGAAAAAACAAGGTTGTTAACTGTAACAGATCCGAAAAAATATCAATTTAGAATTTCCCTCTCACATCCTACAAATATGTCAATTAGTCCTTCCAACAATTTCAACATTGTTAATGTGACTGTGGATGTAAAGAAGATTCCTTTAATTGATAAAATGAACTTGCATATGTAAACAGGTCAATTGATTGTAAATGACCTCACCAAGACTAATGCAATGGAAATAAAGGCAGAGAATATGTTGGGCAAAGTAATTAAACAGTTGAAGTTAGAAAAGGTTAATTCAAGAGCCTTAATAGTTCAAAATGAAGAATTGAAGAAGATTATTATAAAAATTGTAGTAGACCCTAGTGACAAGACTGGTGTGGAGAAATTCATGCAAAGTGCTGAGGTAGAGATATCTACATTAAGGAAAAAATTTAAGTTACCTACTAGTGAACATTCAATGGCTACAAAATTTTCTGAGGTAGAGAAGGAAAAGGAAAATTTGTTGCAGCAACTCATGCAGAGGGATGAAGAACTTTCCAAAGTAATGCAGACTGCAATTTCATTACAAAATCATATTGATAATCATAACTGTACTTTTGTTTTTCCTACAGGTGATGAAGACCCATAAACACAAATTATTCAATTAAATACTGAGTTGAAGATGGTTGAAAGAGGTAGAAATAAAGCCCAAACAGATCTAGAGAGTGCAACAAAATTGATGAAGGTCATAGAAAATGAAGCAGATAAATACAAAATGGATTTCCGAAATGTTGAAGCTGAGATTAAGAATCTCAAAGAAATAATTAAAGGTAATTTTTCACTAATTCAAGCTAAACATATCATTTGGATTGATATCATTTCAGAAATAAAATCCAATTGGTGCTTCTTGATGATAATTGCAAAAGAAAAAGGCCTTATTGTGGAGTGTGAAGAGACAATTATTTCTAATAAGCAAAAAGGGATTAACAGAGCCATTTGGGCCAGAAGATTTATTGATTTTATCAATTCCATATCAGATCAGGAGTTAGAGGAGAATGATATGTAGGAAAAAATGTTATATGCAGTGGAAATTAATAAAATTATTATCAGAAATGATCTGAGAAAGGCTGCAGAAAAGAAACTAATGGAAATAAAGGAAGCAGTAAGTCAATTTGATAAATATTTCGATAAAATGACAAGGGTAGGCTTGCCATCATGTTGGGGAGCTGAAGGAAATCTTTTGCCTTAGAGCTCTTATGAGAATTTACTAGTAATGACAAAAATCAAGGTTGATAACAGGCATGAAAAGACTCAGGTGCTTAAAGGAGAGACAATCGTCAACTTCTTCCAGAGACATTTTCAACTCTTGTGGATGGTAAAAACTCTTTTCTATGAAAGGCCTTCTTATGACTGAATTACTGCGTTTAGATTGGAATATCACAATCTGACACATTCATCCAGGACGAAGGTAGAAATATGGAAAAAGTGTAAAGCTTGGACAATTGACCTACCAAAAGGATCAACAACAAAGAAAGACAAATCAGTTGACCAAGGAAAACAAGCCACATCATCAGCAATTCCTATAGATTAAGATATTTATTTTTTGTTATTTTCTAAAGACAATGTAATTGTAATAAGACATTTTCAAGGCGTGTAATAGAGGACCTTCGAAGTCTTGAAGTAGTTTTGGTATTTAGGATTGGTTACAGCAGTTCCAAACTAATTTTTACTGTAATTAATGTAATTTTCAAGAGCAAGAAAGGTTCCAAGTTTTGGACCTCCAGACAAATATTATTGTACTCAAATATTCAAAGATTAATGAACGAGTAAGCAATTTTCTGGCATTTTTTTTATGTTGAAGTGTATTCCAGTTTTCATTATGCATTTCCATCTATGAATAAAATAAGGTTATGAGCAACAGGTTTCTTTTAATTTATGTGTATAAGAGTTAAACAACCTTAATTGGCGCTCCTTTGTTTTAACTATTTCCTTCACATATTTATTTTGGGGTTTGGAATGATATTTTCTGTATAAAACAGCATATCATTTTGGACCTCTTCTTACATTTCCTTCTAGTCACTTAATTCAACATCAATAGATGATAGCATTGTGAAGCATTCATTATATTTGACATTTAAAGGTTTGATTATAAATACTTGAGGGTTAATAAAAAAGAGACACAAAAATTTGTGACATAATCATAAAATGTCTTAAGCACTGATTCCTTATCACAGCTAAGGGATTGTCTCTTAAGGTACAACAGAAGCCAAGCTCAATTATAATATTCTCCTTGGTCATAGTTGGATTGATTCCATGTTGTGCGTTCCTTCCACTCTCTTTCATTTTCTTTGCTTTCTGCACAAAGGAATGATCGTCACTATCGATCAGTTGTATTTTTCACCTCTTTGTCTTCCAAGAGAAATGTTCCATACATAGATCAAATTCCTATGACTTAGGAGAGCATAGGGATAGGTCTATTCCAAGATCCTGCCCTCATGGGCCTTTTTCCTCTTCCTCCACCCAACACTGCTCGGGTTAACATGAACTCAAGGTCTTCTGATCCGTGGATCATCCCTTTGCCTAAGAAAATTGATTCATTTGGTGATTTGATGCCTTTAAGTCCAATCAATATTGATTATTGTGAACTTATTTCGGCTTTAGATCCTCCACCCTCTGATCATGCTCCTTTGAGTACGTCTCTTGACACTTATTCTCAATCCCCTTGGCTCAGCGATTCAGATTCACCTGATCCCTTAAAGGAGATATTTCCCTCCAATGAGGCCATCCTGGAAAATATGTCTCTTGAGTATCCTCCTTGGGACCATAGTCATCATTGTTCCTCATTCATGCTTGGCCTTGGGGCCATGTCTACTTTTCTCGAGAGGTTCGCTTCCCAAGTTCCTTCTCCTCCGCTTCAAATGCCCATCTTGACACATAAATTATTTGTGGAAGGAAACATGGGAAACATCACACAAATGATTCCTATTGACATCTCCATTAAAACAGGGGTTGTCAAGAACAACCATGTTGGGGCAACCTGTTTTCCCGATGAGATGGAGGTCTATACTAGTCTCTTTCGTGAGTTTTGCGACGTTTTCTCTTGGTCTTACGAAGAAATTCTAGGCATCGATCTGAGTATAGTGGTGCATGAGATTCCTACCTATCCTGGTACGAAGCCTGTTCGCCAGCGTCTTCATCCTGTGCACCCTAGAAATGCAATCGATATTAAAGGAGAAGTTGAAAAACTTCTTAGAGCTGGTTTTATTTATCCAATTCCCTTGACAGAATGGGTTTCCAATATTGTTCCTGTGGATAAGAAATAGGGTACAATTTGGGTCTGTGTAGACTACCATGACATCAACTGTGCTTGCGCTAAGGATAATTATCCCACTCCTTTTATTGATCAGATCATTAATGATTGTGTTGGGAGTGAGATCTTTTCCCTTATGGACGGGTTCTTTTGGGTACAACCAGATTAATATTCTTCCAGCTGATCAACACAAGACTGCCTTTATCTGTCCTTGGGGTACTTTTGCCTATAAGAAGCTCCCTTTTGGTATTCAAAATTTTGGGGCTACATTTCAAATATTAATTTCATATGCTTTCCATGATATCAAGCACATTGTTCAGCCTTACTGGGATGAACTTCCGGCTCCTTTAGCTAAGTGTAAATACCATCCTGATAATCTCCATCAAATATTTCTTTGTTGTCGACGCTATAACATTCAGCTCAATATGCATAAGTGAATTTTTTGTGTTGAATCCGCTAGACTCTTAGGGTTTATCATCTCTAAATATGGAATTCGTCTCGATCCCCTCAAATTTGAAGCTATTGTTAATCTCCCCTCTTCTTCCTCCTTACATCAGCTACAGAGTCTGCAATGGAAAGCTAACTTCCTGTGTTGTTTTATACCTAACAATGCTGAAGTGGCCAAAGGATTTACACGATTACTTAAGCAAGGAATCCCATTCCTTTTAGATGAGATCACCCAAAAATCCTTCGATGCACTAAAGATGTTGCTGGTGAATGCTCCTTTTTTGTGTCCTCCCAATTATCATCACGATTACTCCCTCTATTTGGCCACCACATTTAGCACGATTGCCATGGTTCTAGTACAAATGATGATGACGGTGAAAAGAACATATTTTACTATATAAGTTGCAATATTATCCATACCGAAATGCATTATGTACATGTCAAGAAGTTGGCGTTGGCTTTTTTTCAAGTTGTTCAACATTTTCGTCACTATATTTTGTTGTGCATAGTGACCGTGATTTTTTATTGCAACCCTATGACCTACATATTGACTCGTCAATTACTGGGGGGAAAATAATCAAAGTGGATTATTATGCTCCAATAGTACGATTTGGAGTTCACTACTACCAATTCGAAGAATTCATTGGTTTTATTTCGATTTGATTTTCTCTCTCCCTTCTGATTCTGCTCAATTTGGTTCCAAGGGACGCATTTCGAATGACACAGTTTTTCTTATTAGCACCCTCAATCCTTGGTATAGTGATATCATCATATATCTTCAGAATTCCACCTTTCAATCTGAGTTGATGAAGGATTCTCGTCGACACATCTACCATCATTCGAAACATTATTGCATAGTTGAAGATACTCTCTACCGCATCGGAGTTGATTATGTTCTTCGCCGATGTTTGACTCTCGAGGAGGTTGAAAAATTCCTTAATGATTGCCACAGTGTCGTCTGTGGTGGTCAAATGTATGGATATGCTACTACATAGAGGATTCTTCGTGTTGGCTATTTCTGGCCCACTATCTTTAAAGAGTTCATTATTGTTGTCCGTAAGTGTCACAATTTCTAGATTTATCAATGCAAGATGCACCCGCCACCCACCCATCTTTATATTCTCATTACCATTGGTCCCTTTGCAAAGTGGGGCATTGATTTTATGAAATGTAACCCTCACTTTCCCAGAGAGCATGCTTATATTATCGTAGTCGTGGACTACTTCACCAAAAGGGGTCGACGCAATGCCTACACTTACATCTGATGGTAAGACAACCACACAATTTCTATTCAATCATGTCATTAATAGGTTTGGCATCCCTCAAGCCATTTTTACTGAACATGGTTCTCATTTTCATCATTACATGGTGGCTGAGTTGACTTCTAAGTTGGTTCTGCCTCACGACAGCTCAACGTCATACTGCCCTCAGGGCAATGGCCAGGTTGAAGCCGTGAACAAAGTTATTGTCAGTATGATTCAACGTACGATTGGGATGCACAAGTCAAATTGGCATCTCATGTTGTTTTCATCTCTTTGGGCTTACCAAACCTTAGTAAATGATGAGATCAGATTCACTCCATTCCATATTATCTATGGTCTGGAAGTTGCCCTTCCGATTGAATGTGAAATCCATTCTCTCAAAATAGCTATTGAAATGTTGCCTAAGACTTCGCCAAAATAAGAGTGTCTTCTATATTTAGAGAGGCTTGATGAAACTCGCCACTTTGTTGCTCTTGTCATAGAAGCAAAGAAAAATTAGGTCAAAGCTCATTTTTACTAGTCAATTTAACCTTGTTCCTTTATATAAGGAGACCTCATCCTCCTGTACGACCAACCTCACGATAAGATAGGGGCGGGAAAATTCCAACCCATGTGGCATGGGCCCTACATTGTTAAGCGTGTTTTGTAGAACGAGTCTTATGAGCTAATTGATTAGGAAGGTCATCCTCTGGATTAGCCCAGAAATGGGCTGTATCTCAAAAAGTACTATGCATGAGTCTTTCGTGCATGTTTCTTTTGTACATAGATGTTTTTTCATTCTTGTAAATTTTTGACTTGGTGTGTTTTCTGAGCGGTTTTCTTACTTATTAGATCTCTTCTTATTATGTAGATGTTTGTTACTCCTTATGTCAGTTTCACGGATGGTGCCTCCCGTAGTACCTAGAATCTGTCTTCTGTAGCCTGAGTGAGTTATGATCCTGATAGTGAGTTGAAAGACATTGAAGGTATCTGCCTATGACAAACCACAAAAAATGTCGCTAAATATAGTGTTGTTATTGAAGTATTGACCGAGGCCATTTCTCTTGACATTCGTTCATTGATTGTTAACCTAGACTCACAACTTGTTGTTCTTCAGCTTAATGGGCATTATTATTTTAGAAATCCTCGCTTCTTAAGGTTGTAATTGTGTGCTCATTTACTAGAAAGACATTTTGATTACATCACATATCAACATATTCCTATACGAATGAATGCGTTAACTAATACAATAGCCAATATTGTATTAGATAGACATTTGCATAATTTGTAAAAACATCATCATCACATGATAAGATTCATACAGGAAAATAGATGTATATATATATATATCGAGTGTTTTCATCCACGTGCATCATAATTTCAAAAAATATGTATGTTTTGGTTATATCCTGAGACATCATGTCTCTCAAAAAATATGCAGAAATAAAATCCTAGGTGTCTAGTCAGCGTGATGCTTAAGGTAGCATGTCATTGCTCGTACGAGCTTCCTTAATAAGCGGTGAACATGATTCGACACCCCTACAGTGTGTCTCTTGTACGTGCAAGGAACATCATCAAATATCGCATAGTCAGAGATCCTACTGGAGAGTCCCTCCAAGCTGCGTATGATTTCCTCCTCCTCGCTTCCCTGACCATGAGGGGCCACATCAAAATCATGAGGAATCCTCCATGCTATTGGAGAAATTCCTGTAGGTATTTCTTGGCCGAAATCTATAAATACATGGATTAACATTAGAACATACACAATAAAAAATCATAATACTCATCAAAATAAAAAATGAGTCTTACCCAATCTTCATCCCAATCCTCTCCTACTAGGAGTGGAAGATCCACACCACCGGTAAAGTCTGTGCCTAATAGGGTAAGTCCTCCATGACAATCAGTTGTCAATGGAGCCACTCAAAGAACTTTGGTCTCTAGGACATTTGTTGACTGCCTCCTGATCCTAGCATCAAAGTTGCCCAACGGACTATTCATGGCTCTCAGGATGGTGGTGTAGGAACTATCAATTCCTCACATTGGAAAATTGGTAACCATTCCAAGATGGACCCATAGCCGAACTATTTCAGCTTACCATTATTGCATTTTTTCAACTAGAGTTTTAAATTTATTGTTACCGCCTTTGCCCATTTATAGAGAGTTGGTGCCATAGAATATACTACAAGAAGTAGCTGTGTTTTTTTGGCCTCATGCAGAGTTTGAACTCTAGAAACTCGCGTAATTGTGTGCAACGCTACTTTTAGTGCTAGATCATGAATGGTTTGGATATCCACCTTCCCGCTTTTGGAGCTTTTTCATGCCCCTTGTCACACTTTTTCAATGACCATGCTGATGTTTTCGATTGTGGACAGGGTACCTATCAGAATTGGTACTGCCCCCCTCTGTGATAATCTAGTTATGAAGTAAACATCTAAAACCTCAATCTCTAGTGCCTAATTGTGAATTATGAATATTTCTCCATCAATGTCCCTTACACAGATCAAGTACTGTAATAGCTCTAGTTGAGCTCAGAGACATGGTGCCATGAAAAATTCTTTAAGCCCACAGTCCCTAAGAACGTCCATTCATCTTACATTTCCCAAGGCTTGCTCATATTCTTCACTATGTTCTCTTTCCTTCCATTCAATCACCATTTTCTCTTTCACACCTGCAAAAACATCCATGTGCTAGTCATTAGCCAAATTATTTGCTACTGAAGTGCTTAAAACGGGCTAAATTGTTGAATTATAAGCTTAAAATTGTGGTCGCAGTTAGCACGATTGTTTTAAAAATAGTCGTACCAAATGGCACACCACCGTTTGGATTCAAGGCATGTTGGCATGAGTCCATGCCCGAAATCCATGCCGACCGCTGCACCCTAATTTACAAAAAACCCCGCCCCCCACAGATCTAAAATGGGTTGCAGGAAATGAAAATTATATCAAAATGCAGGCAAGGATTTGATTTCTTTCCTGGAAAAGATGGATTCGCAATTGGCCTTCTAGATTGTCCGCTGTCAGCTCTGCAAAATCGTAGGTGAAAAAAAAGGGCTAAAAAGTGCTCACAAGATGTTAAAGTGAAAAGTAATTTAGTTTTATCATTTTTTGCATTTTATAAAATTTTCAAAACCCTAATTAGGCTTTTGAGCATATTTTTCATTTATTTTTCTATTTTATTTTGAAAAATGGGTTTTACGTGTGTCTCTTGTGCAGCGACCGGTCCTAAATGTGACAATGATGAATTGCCGAGTCGTATTTTTTATTTTTTTTGTACTTAGTGAAAACACAAAAAATTCATCCTTGGAGTCATCTTTCAGCTCTTTTTTGACTCTCAAAAATTGAAAAGATTGCCAAGACTCTTGTCATTCTAAACTTTTTAAAAGGGTGCGAAACGATATCTACCTAATATACGTTTACCCCTTTTTCAGGCTGGGATGGATTATTTACAAAAAAAGAATACCTTATCCTATCACGACTAAGAGGTTCTCTCAGACATATTTTTCTACCTTTTTAGATCAGTGAGACTAACTACGAAAAGGGACCTGTTGGAGTTTTTTTTTTCACTTCTTTTCAAACTCTATAAACAATAAAATATGTTAAGTTCTTCAATTGTCAGACTCGTTAAAACCTAATTGACATCGGAGACCATCACCATGACGTAACCGAGTTCCTCCTTCCCAGAGCTCGTAAAATGTACTAGGATGGATTTTTCCGAAGGGAAAACTTACATGACAAGCACATGCTATCCCCTTAAAGCTTATTTCCAAAAATAATTGGGGTACTCGCCAGTAATGGTGGGGGAAAATTGAACCAGTTCTCAGTCGTGTCGGTAGTATGCTGCTCTTGAACATGACACTCATCTACATTTGTGTCGAGTTGGGGACATCTCATTTCGTCATTTTTGCCTCCATGGGTTTGGATAATATGTTTTGACCTCTCATCTGATCTTTTCTATGTTATCTGACCTCAGATCCCTTGATGCCAAATACTGCCAAATTCTGGAATCGTGTCACCGATATGTTCAAGAGAAGTTTCCTTTTTGAGTATTCAACCTTTGATCTTCCTTTCAGTCTTGATTTACTATCATCTTATTCCTCTGTCTCGTGTCGATCATGTGGAAAACATTATGGCCCTCCTTCTACTAGGTGACTTCCTATCAACTTCAACTCATTATCCTAGAAGTTGATCTAGAGAATCCCTTCCAGTACCTTAAAGATTGCATGCCTCAATATAAATTTCTTTGCATTCGACAATAGGTACTCATCATTGTCCTTCGATCGGGTGATTCTGTAGATGTTTGACAACAGATCACTTTTCACATTCTGTGGATTGTACTTGTTGTACCTTGAGAGCCATTGTCATTATTGGGGCTTTCTCTCATGCATGTTAACAACTTTCATCATTGGTTGGTAATCAGATGAATTTCTTTCGTGTTCAACTTCATATCACTTTTTCGTATGCTTGAATTTGTACTTGTTCAGGTCGAGATGGAGTGCAAGACCGTAGGTTTTTTCTGATAAAATCTAGGCTGCGAGATATTTTGGTTTATCATGACTATATGCATGACTCTTTTGATTGGATGTCAATGACCATACATGAGTATATTTATTGATCCTTCTTGCTGGATGGCTACGTCCATACCTTAGATCTCATTTTTATATGTACTCTATTATGGATGGCTACACCCATGCCACATATTCATGTATCGAATATATCATTTGTACTTGTACTTGTAGGTCTTCCGACAATGGTGTTTGGTTTGAAGACGTTCTCCTAAAGCATTTCACTCCTCCCTCTTTGTCGGACCTCATGCTTTAGGGGGCATGTATTACACAAAATTTTGTCACCATCCCAGCAATCCCCATCTCGAACATTAGAGGACCATTTTAGTGACTTCTGTGTATTGTCATACCTTGCAAAAAGTGCCATTTCATCCCTTACCATGAGAATAACGTTTCCTCTATTGACTATTCCTACAGTAGGCTCTCAAAAACATATGATTTTGGGTCGGCACTAGTAAGCAGTTATGCCCTCGCACCCATAGAGAAATTAGCATTGGGACTCGCACCCATTGGCACTCTGTCTCATTGGACTACCCACGTCTAGCTATTTTTGGAATTTTTTTTAAAATAGAAGCGAAATTTCCCTTCTAAACCACTTCATGAGCCGTGAGCGGAGTCAGCATGGTTTTTTCAAGTGAATAACGTTGAAGAGCTTCCTTTGGCTTATATTTTACTACATTTGAGAGTCCTCCCAAAGGATAAGGCCTCCCTTCCACCTTATGAGGGATCCTAAAGTACCTCCTCCTCTCCTATAAATAGATCCTTCTAAAATAGTTGTAGCTAGCTGAACAATCCTTACTATAGCTCGTGTGAGATAGAGTAGAGAGGAATCCATTATTGAGAGAGAGTCTAGACCCATTGCTTCACCAATTTTAATCCTCGATGAATGCTTCAGACGCGTTTGACAGGAACCGTCGAAGGAGGCTGCAATGTCAAGGCCATTTTGGTTGTAAAATTATTCTCTCTACTTATTAATACATGACTGATTTTTTGGTTCCCATTTTGCATTTGATGTGTTTAATATTTTTCAATACATTTAGTTCTCCTTGACCAATGAAATAGTTATGAATGCAAGTATGTTTTCATATAATGTTATCGTTCGCTGATCCTTGTGTAGACACCTAAGTATCACCAGTAAAGGACCGTGATGTGTAAAGGCGAAGACCAGGATACTATTGCCACAACTATGACAACTGCGTTGGAACAAAGGTAGGTCATCTATCCCACCTCAATTTCATTCATAAACTAGGAATCTTAAGGATTAGCATGTTCCCTTGTTGATAGACCCACTCCAAGACTAGAGGGATCCCCTATGTCCGCAGAAGGGATTTACCTACACAAAAATATTTCCAACAGAGATTCCAGAGTTTCCTCCCGACAAGGAAGTGTACTTTTCTATTGATATGTTATGGGGAGTAACACCAACATCAAATCTACCTTACACGATGAGCACACCAAAGTTAGTGGAATTGAAGTTGTAGTTGAAGGAAATGATTTATAAGGGATACATTGGGCCACATGTATCACCTTGGGGTGCACAAATATTGTTTATGAAGAATAAGGATGGTACCTTTAGTGTGTGCATCGATCATAGAAAACTGAACAAGGTGTCGATCAAGAAAAAGTACCCATTGTTGAGGATTGATGAATTGTTTGATTAGTTGAAGGGAGCAACTAATTTTTATAAGATTGATTTGAGATCAGGATACCATCAGGTATGCATCAAAGAAGAGGACATCTACAAGGATTCTTTCAGGACTATGTATGGTATTATGTGTTTTTTGTACTACCATTTGGCTTGACTAATACTCGAGCTACTTTTATGTGCTTGATGAATAGTCTGTTGCATCCTTATCTAGATAAGTTTTTTATTGTGTTTATTAATGATATATTGATATATTATAAGAATGAGGAAGAGAATATTGAACACTTAGTATTGGTTTTCAGATTCTTAAGAGAGCATCAGTTATATTCTGAGCACAAAAAATTCATTTTATTTCATATAAAGGTACATTACTTGGGGAATGTTGTCCCCAAGGAAGGAATATCAATGGATCTAGAAAAGGTAAGGGCTATCCTCAAGTGGGAAGATCCTAGAAATGTGGATGAAGTAAAATATTTATGGGTTTCATCAAGAACCTCTCAGAGATTGTCTATCCCATTCCATCATTACAAGGAAAGGGTAAGAAATTTGAATGGATAGAGGAATGTTAAACCAGTTTTTAACAATTAAAGAAATTATTGACAAAAGATCTAGTTATTAAGATTGTAGATAAGGATAAAGAGTTCCTAGTGTGTACACATTATTGCAAGAGAGGGCTTGGTGGAGTCCTTATGTAGGAGGGATAGGTGCCATGCGATGAGACCAAGAAATAGAATGAGCATGAACATAACTACATAAATCATGATCTTGAGATGGAAGTTATTATTCATGCCTTGAATATGTGAAGGAATTATATTCCTGGCAGGAGGTTAGTATTGATGAGCGATCATAGTGGGTTGAGATATATGGTTTAAAACCCGAATTTGAATGCCAAGAAATATTTATGTTTGGATATCCTTAGTGAGTACGACTTCGATATCAGATACATTAAAGGAAAGGAGAAAAGGGTTGTGGATTCTCTCTTTAGGAGAGTGAAAATGAACAATGTTGCAGTAATGAGCTCATATGGGATGGATTTACAGGACTAGGTCTTACAATAAGGATATCAATATGACATGTATAGGGAGCTTATGCACGGGTTACAACAAGGTACAAGTGATCAGGATGTGGACTATCATCTCATGGCATATGGCTTGGTGAGACTCAGGGACATAATTTATGTGTCGGATGATAGTGAACTCAAGAAGCTTATCTTGAGGGAATTTCCTGTCAAGAAATATTTAGGTCGCCCACGATATCATAATACGTTGAAAATAGTGAATAAGTTGTACTATTTTTCAAATAGAAAAGGAGGTGGCAGAGTTCATGGCTAGATGTTTCAACTTTCAACAGGTGAAAGAAGAGGATAAGCATCGATGAGGGTTTCTTCGACATATTCTAATTCTAGACTACAATTGGGAGGTCATTTCCATGGATTTCATTACATGTCTTATAAGTAAATCATGAAACATGATTCTATCATGGTTGTGATCAATATATTGAGCAAGGTATCTCACTTCATTCGAATGAAGACTACTTATTAAGTTAGTGAGGTATCACAGGTCTTCATTAAGGAGAGAGTGAGGCTACATGGTGTTCCAAAGAATATTTTGTCGAACAAGGATGCTAAGTTCACTTCGAAGTTTTTCAAGGAGTCTTTTGCAGGTTTGTTGACAGTGTTGTACTTTAGCATAACTTATCATCCACAGACAAATGGAGATACATAGAGGGTCAAATGGATTCTGGAGGATATGTTGAGGATGTTTATCATGGACCATCAGAGAATATGGGAGGAGTATCTCCCATTGATCAAGTTTTCTTACAATAATGGTTATCAAGAGTCACTAAGGATGAGTCTGTTTGAGGCACTCTATGGGAAGAGTTGTAACACTCCCATCAGCTGGAATGATTCAAGGAACATGGTAATTATTGGACTTGACATGTTTATAGATATGGAATAGGAAATACATATTATAAATAAGAATCTAAAGGCATCATAAGACATGCATAAGAGTTATATAGACCATCAAAGGGAAATTAAAAAGTTTTAGGTTGGGGAAAATGTGTATTTGTGCATCAAGCCCAAAAAGAGCTCCTTGAGGATCAGATCATGTCCCAAGATGGCACCATGGTATTGCATAGCTTTTGAAACCCTTGAGAGGATTGGATCAATGGCGTAGAGAATTTAACTTCCTCTAATAGTAAAAGTCCATGATTTTTTCATGTTTCATTGCTTTAAATTTATGTAAAGCATGTTGTTCATGTGATTGATTTTTCTCTATTGCAGGTGGAACCAGAAGGAGAATTTCAACTGAAGCCTTAATTCATATTGTAGTGGAAACAACTCATGCTTTGGAAATGAGAGATCGATAAAGTTGACGCATATTGGAAGAAATTTAGCCCTGATGAAGCTACATGAAAGGTAATTTATCAGATGCACCCTTTTTATCATTTATTTCTTTTCGGTTGAGGCAAAGAAACTTTTATATTTTTACATATTTATGTATGGTTTCCATTGTAAATTTCGTAACGAGTTGTGTTATAAAGCTCCAATAAGTTGGATGGTTATCATATTCTCATATTTGTCATGATGCTTTTTATTTTGAGTAGGATGTTATTGTAAATAATACAATGCGTTAGGTTATAAATTTCCATAGGTAGTATGTTTTTCGTTTTGCACATTTTTTTTCGTTTTAGGTGTCACAGAACACTGAGGAAAGTGTTCACCTAAGAGGGGGGGGGGGTATTTAACAACCTTGATTTAAAATTTCATGTAATAAAGATAATAAAGGAAAAATAAGACCAAGGTCATGGGAAATGTATTCCAAGCTGAATGTTGGGAAAAATATCCTAGTTGGCATTACTTGTTATGTTTATGCCTAAGGAGAAATTTTAAAATGCAATGGAAAAGTATTTGAAAAGGAAAAAAAAATGTATAATTGGAATTTTATTTATTAAAATAAAGGATAATTGGAGAAAAGGAAGTTGGAAGGTCAAAAGTTGTTAGTGAGGAGTAAATTGAAGGAAAATTATGGAAAATGAGGAAATTAGAGTCATCAAGAATAAAAATACATCAGAGTAGCAGTTAGTAGCCATTTTTCATTGCGTTTCAGGATTAGTCTCAAAGAGGATAAGAGCACCAAGAGGAGAAGGAAAAAAAGCAAGAAAAGTAAGGGAAAGGAAACAAGGGAAATCAAGGATCAAGCAAGGAAAATTTTGATGAAGTAGATTCAATATGAATACTTGTAAGTAACTGATTGCATGTATGATTTCCAAGATATTTTTGGCATGCATGGTATATGTAGACATATACTTGGTTTATTTTTTGTCGATGACATGCCTTCTGCTAGGTTTTAACAATGGTTTTAGCCTTTCCCTTCCATTTCTAGATAATGATGGTGTGATGGGATACATTCTTGGTTGAGATTTAGATTTCCAAAATATTTTGAATCGAGGTGAGGTAGTCTCGGAAAATTCCAATGGTTAGAGGTTGAGATGGTATTCTTTGGGAAGCCCTTAATGGGTGGGTGGAGACATAAAAATTCCTTAAGGGATGATGAAGGAATTTTGAGGCATCCAGACTAAGGTTGGGTTTGTGATCTTGGAACTAGTTTAGGTAAGATGATGGCATGGTGATGGTGGAGGTGGTTTAATCTTTATATTCCCTTGGTTGTTTATGGATTGGTTTATCCCATGAGATCTCACATTCATTCTTGGAATATGGCATGGGGGTGATTGGTTTAACGATAAATTTGGTTCAGCCCAATCTATCACAGGGTGGTATGTGGAAGTCGTGAACCTGGTTTGCTTTTCCATATGGTTAATCAGAGATAATTTTATTTTTCTTCTGATGAGTAAATGTAATTTTTTTTTCTTTAATGCTTGTTCTATCATTGGTATTTATCTAGTTATATGTTGGTTATAAGCATGGTTATTTGACATATGTAAGTATGGCTCTTATCAGATTTTCATTCATAATTTATATTAAATGAATGTATGAACTAAATGGTGTCATAAAACCTAATTTTAGAAGGAATTGATACTTTTTTTTAAACCTTAGATAATGTCTCAGATCCCTATGCTCGGATATGCATCCATGACCTATAGTTTGTGTGTTTGTCATGTGTTTGAAAAAATTTAAGTCTCAGTTAGTAATGGTAAGGTCAAGTGCTGGTTAAAGTTTTAGTTTATAAGCTTTTTTTCTATGTCACTCGTCATTTCTAATAGTTTCATTGAGTTCTAGGAAGAAGAATGAGTTCTAGCCTTGACGAAGTGGCTCAGAATTGAAGGTCGTTAGCGTAGAACTGATTGGAAAAGTACACAGTTGCTGGAAAATGGGCCTATGGGAGATAATGGAGGCTTATAGTCACTTGCATGCCTTGGAAAGGTAGATTTTGAGGCTATAAGAGAGTGAAAAAAAGATTTATCTCAAGGGTTGGAAACCTAGAGGGGTTGGGTTTCTCTTGGAGGTCCTATAGAACTTGAGGGAAGTTAGTAAAGTCTCAATTTCTCGAATTCATTCCCTTAAGGTCATAGAGGAGGTTGAGTCTTATCATAGTGACCCTCAACTCATATTCACCGTGGTAAACCGGTGAAACTGAGTAAATGTGGGAGGCGACAGGTTACATAAAGCATGAAATTATTGCCAAAATCCAAACTCTGTAAGGCTCAAACATAAACTATGTATTTCTTGATCTAGGAAAAACCATCTTTATATTTCTTATCCCACTTATATGTAACATATTTATTTATCATATACTATAACGGTTTAACAATATCTACGCTGTGAGACATGAGCTTGCATAGGAATTAATCTTTCCCAAGAAAGATTGCATTGCTTTGTTGTTTTCGAGTAAAATTTTATTCCACTCTTAGAAATCACATGTACTAAGATATTATCTTTAGAGGAACCAAATATGATCTATTTTGTATTCAATGATATTCCATATTGGTGACACCGCTCAAAATTTTTCTTTAGATGACGAATGTGATCGGATCTCTTCTTAGAAAACATTGTTACACCATCCAATTAGAAAACTACAATTTTTCCAATCAATCCATAGAATGTGATGTCTACGACATGTTGAAATGTAGCAGCAACATTGATAATTCCAAATGGCATGCACATGAATGAAAATGTTCCCCACTTTGTCCTGAAGGTGGCCTTTAATCGATCTGGTTCTGCTACTAGCACTATTATTATATTCAGAAAATACATCTAGTAACAAGAACATTTATGACCTAGATATTCTCTAGAGTATCTACTCCAAATATGGCATGGGTAATTATCTATGTCTGAATCATGGTTGAGGTTGTGAAAATCAACATATAAGCCTATATCATCAGACTTTTTCCTCACAGGAGCCAGGTTGGAAACCCATCTAGAATGTTGAACTTTAAAAATGATTCGAGCATCAAAAAACTTCGTTAATTCCTTTTCAATAAGGGGTTCAACCCACAGATGAAATTTTCTGAGATTTTTCTGAAATGGCTTCACCACTTTTTCATAGGAATGACATGTTGGATGATACATCTATCCTCTGTATTTAAATCATTGTATGTCCATGCAAATATATCTCGATACCATTTAAATACATGGATAAAATATTTTCGTTCTTGAGCAGAAACACAAATACCGAGGTTCACATAATTAGGTTCTTTTTTGGTTCCCAAACTTACTTGTTCATGTGATAACACTATGCTCTGAGTATTTTTATTCACTTATCCTCTTAAATAGTTTTGCAAGTCGTATAATTTCTAAAGAGACACCACACATTTCATAATTGGATTTCCCTTACATGCTTGAATTGTTTCCTGCAAAACCCTTTCGTGCTCATCTTCTTCAATAGTCGCATCTTTGAACACATTTGAATTGGCCATAAAGTGCAGTATATGTTGGTCATCTTTAAATACACGAAATTTAATGATTTTTTAGGAAAAAATGGATTATAAATAATCTCAATAGAAAAACCAACCTTTAATCATGACATTCTAGAAGTTATATTTAATAATATATTTGAGGTAACATTACAAATTCTATGAAGATAAATAATATTAAATGCATTGAAAAATGAAATGAGTCACCATATCTCTTTTTGGTAGTTTTTCAAGTTATGTGAAACAAAGTGAATGGTATTCCTTACCTGATGGGCACCAATATCTGAATCACCAATTACCTAAAGTTCTTCCGCCTTGAGATCTATGGCCTTCTTCAATTCCAAAATGTTTGATTCATATTTGATGATGTTATTTTTTGACTCGAACTGTAAGGGGAATGATAATAAATACCTTATGTTCCAAGGGTCAATAAGAATAGAACCAGCTCCATAACTATCCTGAGTCTTAGAACAATAAAAATATAAGGTTCAAATATCAGCAACTACTGAGCTAGTTGTTATACTAGTAGTATGTACATATATATTATAAATTTCATCAGCACCAGTTGGACTACAAGGAAGGATATCCAATTGTGTATCTGATGGTATAGGTGAAGGTTGCATTTGATAACACCCATGATAAACTTCTACAATTATTTTTCCCAAAGATGATATCCTCAAAGCCAATTGGCTCATTTTGTCCCTCAAGTGGTGTCAAAGTATATTTCATGTGAGCCTCACTTTTCACTCAAATTTGAGCAATGACAACAGTTCCAGCAAAGAATGATGATCAATATGTTTAGATATCAAAGCAAGGCAACACATTTTTTGAAATATTCGTCTCTCAAATTAGAAATTTTGTTTAATGTATGGGGCATAGTGTCCCAAGTGAAATACAAAGAGATACCAATATTTGTCCAATTTTGTATGATAAAGAGTGTCTAATTCATATATATATATAATAAAATAGGTTTTAATTTATTCTATTGCATTCTCCATTGTCGCTGTGAAATGTTACACCACTGATTAAATATATGGATGATTAAATATTATAATGAAGAGATGTGAAATATGATGATATGATATAACAAATTCATCCACACATCACTTTCAAATGCAGTAATATAAATTTAATTGATATGAATACTGTTATAAGATATGTGTCAAATTTTGATGAATAACAAATTTAAGAAAATCATAATAATTGCACTGTCGTAGGTTGATATTTATAAAAAATAGAAAATGAACACCAATGTATGTGTATGATGCTGCGCACCAGTGTGTTTGTATGATACTGTGCAATGATGTCTTTCTAGGATCTATGAGCACCACACCAAATACTAATACCAATTATAATGTTCGGTACGCTTTATCAATGAATACGAGTGGGGTGATAGTCGTTGCATGCACTAGTATGGTCTTCCTTTAATGCACAGGTGCATTTATATAACTTAACGACTTGGTGAATTTTTACACCTTAATGGCCTGGTGCGTTTTTACACCTTAGCGGTGTTGGCGCATGCCCCTTCTATTGGCTCGATGCATACTTGTGGGAGACACACACCAGGACGTTTCTAAATGTCCTGGGGCTTTTAAAATTTGTTTTCCATCCTGATGCTTGGTATGCTTACAATATCGGTGCATACAAGTTAAAATGCATCGGTGTGTTCACACATGAAGCGCACACTGATAAAAAATACATCCGTAAAATCCTTCGGGTGTTTATTTTTTTTTAGTTGTGTTGAAGTTCCATTATAAGCTTCATCAAAACCTCCATTATCAAAAATGGATGTTGTAGAAAATGTTTTTTTGACAATTTTGGCCAATTTGATAACACTAAAAACCTTCTTTATAACCTCCACTAGAGGTTCTTTTCCTTGTATTTAGTAGAGTTGAATTATTTTGAAGGTGAGAAGTAAGCATTTGTAGTCTTCAAGTGTGTTAAATATTTTAGGCCCTTTCTATTAAAGTATCGTACCAAGGTAATTGTACCACATTCAAGAGTGAGGAATTTACTAATACAAATAGATATTGGTGAGAAAACAACACATTCGGTCACTTCCCTCCAAGAGTATGACTTGAAAATATAAAAATATTGTGTGGGGAAAAGGTTTGTGTAAACTTGTTACTAGTTCTAATGGATCTTTATCAGAAAATCTATTAGATGATCAAGAATATGTATAAAAGGTATGTGTCATGACCTCTAATTAACAATATGTATATTTAATTTATTTTTTGACTCATGGTCACACCTCTTCAAATATAAAAACAAAATGAAAAAGAGGTCTACGACTACAAACTAGTTAGTATCAACGTGTAAATGGTATTCTTTAAAAAAAAAAATATTACTATGTATTGCATAGATGTTTAGTAAAGGTTGAACGTAAAAACGTTTTGTGGGAAATGTGTGATGGACCTACTAGAGGACACTATGGAGGAGACACTAAAACACATGAAATTCTTCATGCATGCTATTTTTGGCTAACCTTTTTTATATATTCTCATTTCTATGTTATAAAATGAAAGGTTTGTCAAACAACTTCTGGAAGAGATAAGAAAGAATCCTTGCTAGTACAATCAGTAAACATTTAACAAAAATTTGAACAATGGGAATTGGATGTAATTGGCGAGATAATTCCTCATTCCTCTAAGTATAATAGATACATTCGAACCGTACAAAATTTTTTTGATAAATGGGTGGATTTTATTCCCTTGAAAGTGATCAGTTCTGAACAAGTTATCAATTTCATTGATCAACACATTACTACTAGATTTAGGGTCCCACGCTCCTTGAAGTTTGACAATGCTTATAATTTATTTTGTAAATGGTTTAAATAAATTTTTGCTAAAGAAATGTTTTAAAATCAAATTCTTTACTAACTATTACCCTTGGGGTAATGAATTATCAAAATCCACAAATAAAAATATCTTGAGAATTATTAAAAGTATCATAGACAATAATTAGAAAAATTGGCATAAGGCTTTAATCTACACTCTATGGACTGATAAAATAACATTCAAAGCATCCTTAGGTACCTATCCAAACTACTTAGTATATGGGAAATAAGTTTTCCTTCCACCTAAAGTTGTTTTTCCATCTTTATCTTTCATTCAGTCCATTGAGGAACAACCATGCTCTGCATTCTAGAAACGACTATCAAAATTTCTTAATCTTTAGGAAGAAGGACAAAAGGTTAATCAAACTTATGTTAAACACAAAAATGTTAATAAAAATTGGTTCGATAATAGTTCAGTACGATATAAATATTTCTAGGTTGGTGATCTTATTTTTAAATGGGATAAGGCCCACGAATAAAAATGAAAACATACTAAATTTCAAAAATTATGGCTATGTCCATTTCAAATTGATGAGAAGATAGGTTCATGTACCTTTTTGCAAGCTTTTGAAGGGATGAAAGGGAATCTCCCTATAAATGGACTTGTCCTTAAAAAGTATTTTTCTTCAATTCTTAATTACTGTTACGCAAATATGTAAATAATCATATGTAAATCCGATGTATTGTTTTTTGATAAAGTTGACATCTTTCATGATCCTTTTATGATTTCAATTTTCTCTTTTGATTACAATTTTGACTTCTTGTTGATCCATTTTCATTCTTTCCTTTTATTTGATTAAATTACCAAGTTGTGTGCTTCTCATTTTTGGTATCATTATTAGGTAAGCACTTATACTCTACTATATTTGCATGAAGTCTTATTGAAGGAAAATTTCAATGAAACTGATGTTATTATGTTGATTTTCAAAGTTTTCTAATTAGTAAAGTCCCTCATTATGATTCATCGGGTTTATATTCTTTTTCATTATTTCATGAAATATTTCTTTACCCTGGTTCTAAGAAAGAAAAATATATTTACCAATAGTTACCTTAAGGTAATTAGTTTTGGGAAGCAAGGAAAATCAAGTAAATACTATTTACCTGAAACTTTTTACACCATCCCTTTCTCTTAAGGAGTTGATTTCCTACCCCGTCTATTAATTAATCTCTATGAGATTAAAAATAATCATATTTCATTTTTTGAAAAACAAAATAGTTAATTGAAGGATAGGAGGCCTCATCACAATCTAGCCTACCATAATCATAGGTTCTAACAAGTGACATTACCATTATTAGCTACCAAGCCAACGTAATGGCTTTCTGACATAAACTAGAAGACAAGAGGTCCCATCACGAGCTGACTTGTTCACTTTTTAGTTGCCAAGAATGCCACTATCATCAGCTTGTCACTAAGCCAGGACAATGGTCTTCAATTCACATTCAAATAAACATTAAAATGATCGTGTATAACTATGCATTTATTTCTAATAGATGGGACATTAACATCTAAAAAGGGTTAAAAGGAATCATTGTCGAGGCTATAGACGTCTGCTAGTAGCAAACCAATGGTATATAATTTATTTTAATACTAAGATTTAGTTGGTTACCTTGAATTCTCAAAACTGACCTCCAACAAAACTTATTGTTGCATATATAGATTTTTCTAAACCATATGCTTTATGAGATACATTTTTATAAGTTTACGAATAATTATGGATATGATTTTTGTTTTTAAGTTAATGGTACATTTCGTAGACGAATCTGGTAGAAAATTTTAATTTTAGCATTTTGTATCATGTAACCATTATTCCTTTACTTTTATATATTTCAAACTCATACCAGAGATAATTGTTTCACCCAATGTGTTGCCAATTGTTGTGGAAAACAACAACCCTCATTTCTATTAAACTTAAACATAATAAAATGGGGACCCTTTTTCTCTTTTTTTTTTTAATTTTATGAGCTAGCACCCCTTATAAACATTTATCTGCAATGTCAAAATGTTACTCGCTTCCCATCTACCAAAATTTATCTAATTAGGTTTTATTTCAAATAGTAACTATTTTGCTATTTTATTCATAGCCTGTTTTAGTTTAGTTGAGATAATATTTGACTCAATTTATCCCTTTATATTGTAAAGAATACTATAAATAAATCTCTTCAACTCATGCAAAGGGTTCTATTTTTTTTTGCAAAAAGAGATTTTGTTGCACTAATTTACTCAAGTCCTTTTATTAATGTTTTTGAACCATTTTGGTTTCAACATGCAAATATTAAGAGCAAAATTGGTACTTTTATCTCCTCTGTTTTTTTTTCTTGTTTAAATGAATTGATATATTTAAGTTGAATCATTGTTCATTATACTTTTATTTTTAAAGATTGAAACATAATCACTATTGATGTATGTAGACCTGTTTATTTTGAGATGCACTTAATGATTTAGCGCGATTCGTATGTGATTGGGATTAGCATTAATTTTATTAACTATTTAATCAAATTAAAATTTTAAATGCACTTATAAATTCCATATCTTTAAAATATTTATTTTCATTCTTATAATGTTATCTTTGTATCACATATGCATTCTAGTACCTAGGTAGAATAGATTATAGGTTAGATATTATATTAGTTCATCCTAGTTATTTTCCTATTATAATAATAAATCTACTCACACCCATCTCTTTTCCATTTTCACTTAAGCGTTTTATTCTAGGTAACTGGACCCATCTAAACTAGTCAAATCAACCATTTTAAACGAAAGAATGTCTAACTTTGGACTCTAATTGGGTGGTATCCAAAATATTGATGAGGTCATTTTTGGCCATCAACAAAAGGATATTATGTTTAAATGGAAAAACAAAACTCATAATGCCTCCAACTATGTCAAATAAACAATAGTGTCTACTTTTTTTTTGTCAAGCTTAATTTCACAAAATATTATATATTGTACACCTTTGCAATGGATGAGAAAATTGTTGAAGTCTTAACTCATCAGAAGGAGGTCAAAGAAGAAAATCATATTTCCTTCATGAAAAATTCATTACAAGAACATGAGTTAAAGTATTCTTTGATTGAGAAACAATCTTAAGCCATAATAAAATCTATTGCATATTTCATGAGCTACATTTTGGAATCACATGTGATAGCTTATGTGCATTTTCTTCTTACTAAAATGATGTTAACAAAACCATTTGAGAGGGAAAATGTGTTGATTTCTTGGCTAAAATAAAAGAATATGGTATTGAGATCAAACCCTTAAAATATATAAAGGGACAAGGACAACCTAATCTCATTGGAGTAGTTGAAGAAGTGAATATTTGGCTTTGTAATGAAGATAAGAAAAATTTCCTGCAGCCATATGATTTGTAAAAAGATATTTTATTTTATTTTAAATCGAGATGATTTCTAAATGGGATGATATATAAAGAGTAAAGAGCCATCAAACGAAATGTAATTGTATTGTATTTTTATCCAAGATTTTATTAAAAATAAACATTGATAGAGTATCACTAAGATTTCTTCCCCAAGTAAAACTCCTTGGAATCATTAGAGAAAGGATTAAAGATATTTATTCATATCATTTTTCTTCTATGGTGACACCTCATTAAATTATTAGAGTTATATTTTATTGATGTACTTTATTTACAGATATTGATGTTTATGTAAGCACTTGTCTCTCATGTCAAAATTTCGCAAGAAAACAAGATAAATATATTATATTTATGAATATTATTTATGTATATGCTCCTTTCACTAAATGGGGATTAGATGTTACCACTCTAATTAAGCCAAGACCAAGTTTTGATCATGCCTATATAATAATGGAAATATATTATCTAACCAAGTGTAAAAAATCCATTACATTAAATCAAACCATGGAAGAGCACCTAAAACAACATTTAGAAGAAACCATCCTTGTGACATTTCATGCTTTGGAAAAAAATATCATCGATATAGAATCTATATTTACTAAAAATTAATAAAATCTTGTGGAAAGTATGGGATAGTCCTAGGGAAATCCTCCAATTACTATCCAAAAGTAAATGGTTTTGTTGAATCCCTAGAAAAAATATCTAATTAATATACTAAATAAAACTATAGCAAAGAATTAGAAGAATTGGCACAAAAGTTTGTTAAATTCTTTACAGCCTAGAGTTAGTCCAAAGGTAAGCATCAGCTAAGAACCATTTCAATTAGTATATGGAAAGTATTTTAGGCTACCTTTGCATATATAAATTAATGCACTCTCCATGGGAAATAAAATCCAGGATAAAGACAAAATCATAAATATTAAACTGAAACTTTATTAGCCAACTCAATTAAAATAAAAAAGGGTGAAATAAATCAAGAATATTTAAATCATAGAAGAGATTGTGACCCAAATTTCCAATAGGAGAGTGACAAAAAACACTTTTTCAACAAACCAACTAGTTCCATTGTGGAATAAAGCCAAGGAGAATCCTTCAATGCATAATAAGTTGAAAGCTTTATGGATTGTACCATACGTCATTGAAAAAATGAATGGTTTCAATTCATATAATTACAGTGGAATGGATGGTGAGTTTTTGATATTTCTTATCAATGAGAAACATTTTACGAGCTCTTGGTCCCATGGTTTTGTTGCTTCAAATGGTTAATTGTGTAATTTTCACTATAATGTTTTTCTTCTGAAGCTTAATATAGTGAAATTGATGTCACAGGAAGGAAGAATCTTGAAAAATATCTAGCTAAAATTTTAGAATTTGTTTCACTATTTTTTAGAGATATGGTCTAAGAAAGTTAGGGTTTCTACATGCTCCAAAATTTAGTCTCAAATAGATGCTCCATTGAAAATCATCACAAATTTATCTTCTTGCATCATATTTGAATATTGTAAAAGTGACTGAAAATACATGGACTTTATCTTTGTGTGTGTCATTTTTAGGGTTGAAGGTTTAAATAATGACATGTGGAATTCTATACAATTTCACTCTAATGAATTAGTCCATAATCAGGTCATCGTGGGATATTTTGCATTACTTGATCTTGAAGAATCCAATCTTATTCTAACTGATGGGGTTGGAAATAAGACACAAAAATCTACTACTGGACACAATTTTAGACCTTGGGAGGCCAAAATCACATAGAAACATTATCCTCAAGGTTATCCTTATTAAGAATCAGAAAATCAATCTATAATACCAAATATCATGTAACAATATCAAAATAGCATAGAAACATAAGAAAAATATATCAATGACTAGAAAATAAGCCGCTTTGAGGGGGAAACCTCCCTTTACATCACATAAATGAATAATTCTTGGATTATTCAAATGAAAATACTTTCTTGGTATATATAGGAGCCTAAAGAGTCAAAATTTAATTAATGCCTACATAAAAATAATAATGTAAGGGATCAACAATAGCAATAATGGGTTTCTAGGGGGAACAAAAATAGCAATATGGGGGCTAGAATAGAATTATAGGGACCTAAGAGAAATATTTTTTTACATAATAGATCTTAAAATATCTTATGTTAAACATAAGTGTATAGTCTTATACTTCCCCCCCTTATATCTATGTTTTATCCAATTGTATATGTTGAATCCATATCCCAATAAATTAAGCCATTAATCATGTTATAGGTTCTTAGTGAGCCATAGTGGGTGGATAACCGTAGTAGGAGAAAAATGTCGATCAAATTATATGCATTATAAATAACCTCCGTATTTAACCATTTTAGCATGAACTTGCATGGAAGAAACCCAGAAAAGTTATCTATATGCACCAATATTCCTCCACACAAAACTTCTCCGGAGTTAACACTTAGCTAAGAAATTTAGTGTGTGGAAGGTTTTCATCCATATGTTCCCTTGAACATATTTCTTTTCCCACACACTAGAATTCCACACATGTTATCTCCAAACACATAACCTTTGCACATATTTTAGTCACACACACCATAATATTTTGCACACCCATTCCTCAATATATGTTAATTCCTATGCATGATATTTCCTTACAAATGACAGATCAAGAGGATACTTCATTAGATTTACTTCAACTCCTTGAATTAAAACCAACATTTTTTCATATCGAGGTTAATGAAGAAACCATTTAAGGATGTATAATACTTGAGTTAAAGGAAGTTTTGATGTAGTACAATGTCATTAGCTCTTTAGGGTTTTGATATTTCAGGATGTGAATTACTCCCCACCGTCTCACAAAGGGAGTGTCAATAATCATTAAATTCCTATTTTTGTATCACATGGAGGAATGAGAGTGCTGCAAATGAAAATAAAGTCCTATTAACTACAAAAAATGACAAGTATTTAACAAACAATATCTAGTAAATATTTATTGATTCCTTAAATTTTTATAATTAGATAAAACAGATGTATACTAAAAAGGGTGGAATTTTTTGGAGATAAAAATAACTCACTTACCCACCTTTAAAAGAGATTTCAATGGTCCAAAACTTACAAATGGTATTTAGGTTTGGTACTAGATGAGAGGAAGAAATAATAAATGGGACCATGGGGCTCGTTCACGAATTTTTTGACTTCAGAGAGATAGTTTACGATGTGCCAGATATTTAGACTCAAAGAATGTGGCCATTGAGCTCATATTCAACAACGATCTAATTCCTTTGAGCCAAAATGGATTGAGGAAGATTTTGAAATTTAAAAAACCCACTAGAAACCTCAAATTATCTAATTTAATTCTTTTCTATATCCTTAAGGAAAAGATAAATATCATCTAGGAGTTCCTATAATAGTTAGCACAAGTCCCACCCAATATCTCTTTTATTGACATTTCCATATTGATGTATTTGTATAGATATTTCACTTAGTTTTTTTCACAACTAATGGGACGGGAAACGACAACAATATTTCCCAAATTATTTTTATATGTATTATATTATTATTTTAAAAGAGATATCATGTTACACTAGGTTGAGGTCATCTCAAATGACATTTCCTTTCAGTTAGTGAATTTTTCAACTCTTTGAGCTTTTTAATGCTTTGTTTTATCTAATAATGGATATTTCAGCATGCCATAGTTTTAAAGAAGTACTATATAACAATTTGAATCTATATGTGGAGGTAGTGTAATTCTAGTATTTTGCGTTATGGAAGTGTAAGTCTCCAGTACATTTTTTTCAAATTCAATATGTATTTGTGAAAGAGGTCAACTACTTATTGCCTATGAGAGAGCCATAAAGAATTTATATTGATGTGAAAACATTCATATGGGTAAATGGATTACACAAAGATAAGGAAGATCATGCCTTTGTCAAAATCTATAGATATCAAGATAAACCTCACTTTATACCTAAATTTAAGCTAGATAGATATATTCTCATTAAAATTTGTAATTAGTACCACCCACAGTTCCATCTATTTGAAAAAAATAAGAAAAACAAACTCTCTTCTTTACCATTTACCATTAAGGAAATTGTTGTGAGGAATCTTGTTAATCTAACAATTTTTTTTTATTCACTCACTTATTCAAACTTGTCTAAAGTTATTCATGGATTTGACCCTAAAGGAATATTTTCAAATTATCTGACCATAATAAATTTGTTCACAATTTATTTTGAAGAAAGTAGCTCACCCTAAGATAAGGATGTTCCCACCCCTACCATAGAAGAAACTATTGAAATCATAACTAGTACATGACAATAAAATAAATAGAGAAGGAAAATGTGTACTATTTCTCAATTAGATTCAAGAGAAAAATCTTGTTCAAGTTCCTATTTTCATCACATCCATATTGGAGGAGAAAGTAATGATATAATATATAATTAAGGATATAGAAATGATCCACCTTCTCGAGTGACTTTGGAAAGGTCACAAATTAGTAGTTCATTGAAGAGTAAATTTTCTACCAAGAAAGGGTACCAAAATTGCAGAAGGACCCAATTGTACGGAAGTTTCTATTTGGTATTTTACTATTCTCCCCCATGAGGGAATATAATAGGATACTAATGATTGTTTTTTTATGCACATGCTCCCCCTAATCTTTTGAGAAACCAATGGTTGATTTCTCTCTCTGTTTATATTCATCTTTGTCCCAAATCCTTATTATATCTCTCCAAAGTTTTTTCAATGTTTTCTCATTTTCCCTTTCATTCTTCACTGGTGTATGTATTTTAAGAGTTGATTTTTAAGGAATCTCCCCATTTGACCATCCTCCCTCTCAAAGGACATATAAGAGTTCGATGTTGAATTTTTGTTTAACATACAAGATGTTGTATCTAGCTTCTTCTGTCCATGTAGTCTGTTAGAACTATAAATGTTAATAGTCTAACCACCATTGGATCATTTTTTTCGAATTTTTCTTGTTCCCTAACCTATGTTAACATTCAAATCATCTTCAATAAAAGCAAAAAATAGTCTCAAAACCAAAAATATTTTTAATTTTTATAGGTGGTATTGTGTGTTAGGTTCATAAAAAGAAGTTAAAAGTTAGGTTAGTGTCAAAATTTATTTGTCATTTTAGTAATAAAATAATAGTTGCTCTTTCTGGGAAATAGCTACCAGTTTGAAGGTTTCATTGGTGACACAAAGATAAAAGAAAGTTATTTCTCAGAATCTTGGTTTCATTGGTGACACAATGATAAAAGGAAACTATTTCTCAGAAGCTTGGTTTGATTGGTGACATAATGATAAAAGGTAGCTATTTCTCTAAAACTTGGCTTCATTGGTGACACAGTGATAAAGGGAAGCTATTTCTCTGAAACTGCATAAGGAGCTGCAAGGAGCATTTATCATAGAAAATATCATTCTCCTTTCAAATTAATTTAAGATCTTTTATGTTATTATGTGTTATCCTTTTTAAAAGGGGAAATTATTTTTTACTTAGAAGAAATATTATAAGGGAATGGTTACATTATTGATGGAGCTAACCTATAGGTACTTGTTAAGACTGAAGCATAAATTAAGGTACAAGGTATCAATTTATTAAATGATGCAAGGGAGTGATATGTGTTATAGGGTGACTTGGCATTCGTATTTGAATCATTTCAAATTGTGTCATTAAACCATACCGTGATTAAAGCCGCACATTCCAGAGAGTTAGGCTCATTGTTTTCATAACCGAGGTTTTCCGAGAAGATTATAGCTAATAGAGTTACATCCTTCAGGAACCATATTATCATCCCATAGCAATAAATTATGGTTGCGTGTAGGGTTTTTACCTTCATATTGAACAACTGTGCATAAAGAAGGAGATTAGGAGTTGAGAAAAATGGGTAAGGGTGGAAACGTTAACTGCTCTGAGGCAACAAATACCAGGTTTGTTGATGCTAGAACTAAGCCTCAATTTCAAAACAGTAGGCTAGTACAAGTTTCTACGTAAATTCTCAAGGGAAAATGTAGTTGTTGCACAAGACTTTGCTAAGAGTTTTGATGGGGAGAAAGTCAATCTCGGAAGAAAAACTTTAAAAATCACTGAAACCACTATAACTACAGCTACTCAGACTTCAGCCACTCAAGAACGTTGGTTCAAGAAGAAAATTTTGCAATCAGAATTAAGTGCCTTCCTCAAACCTAAGCATGTGAATATTAGATGCACTACAACTATGCATATTTCCTGTTTTAGGCTAGAATGGCAGCATGCAATAACCACTGTGCAACGCTATATCACTTGTGAAGGTAGATTCTCCTCTATTCATCGATACCAAGTGAGATTTCTCTCTCACATATCAGATGCCAAACCTTTTAATTTTCCTTTCTTTATCTACAGATCCTTGTTAAAAATGTCTTTGAAGTTGTATAAAATCCCTAACTATTCCCTGCATAACCTCTATCATAAGGGTTTAATCAATATGTTGGTGGTCTATCACTTTAACAAAAAGAGAACTACGTGGAAAAAATTTATAACAGATGAGGGAATTTGTATCATCAATTCTAGCAGTAGGGTAAGGAGACCTAAGAAGAAAAATGTCCAAGAACAAACTGGCACAACAACTGTTCCAAAAAGTTCACATCCAGCTCAATCTATCCCATCAACTAGTAGACACACAATAATTTTAGCTAATAGATCGAGAACTGAACCTGTCACTCCCATCCCAATGGAACATACAAAAGAAAGGTTTTGTACAAGGAAATCTCCAAAGGAACCCCAAAATTTAGCATCATTCATGAAAGAATATTCCATGAGATTCAGGCAAGGTAAAAATCAGCCCAGTAAAGAAGTTAAATCTACAGGTGAGGAAAACATATCATCTTCCTCAAGACATATAGACATAAGAAAGTTGATCCTAAAAGAATAAACTTTAGAGGAAGCTATCTATGAAGTGCTAGTTCAAAAATTTGTTCGATCAGTCTCAGAAGAGAAAGAAAAGAGGGCCACCCCTTTAGTAGAGGAACCAACACTAGCTCAATTTTTTTCTTCTCTCAAGACATCCAAGACATCTACCAGAATAAAGGACAAGAATTTCATTCACTACTATTCATCTTCTAAATAAGACAGCATTGAAGAATATTTCTCCTAGACAGAGTATGAGGAAGGTCAGTCTAGTTGTATGATGCAGACAAGAAGAAGGGTTTCCTATATTTCCAACTCATACCTCAAAAGGCCTCACACTAGGATTAAAAACAAGCTTAGCAAGCACATTTATAATCATAGACTGAGAGATGAAATCATTAATGTTGATGAAAGCCTAGGAAAGGAAGCCAAGAATACCGAAGCTTAGAAACAGAGGCATGTAGGAAAAAGAAAAACTAAAATGCTCACTAAGGCAAATTCCCTTGAAATATTTCCTTCTATACTTTATTTTATTTAATATTTTCAGGAAAGTGAAAGAAGGAGAGGTACATACCTTTTTTTCTTAATCAACAAACACAACTGTTTATAGGATTTACGGTAACAACTACCTGTTTCTGAAAGGTAGCTATTATTTCATAGTTTTTTGTATAAAGGAAGTGCAGGTAATTTTTTTTCAACTCTCGAAAGGTGCTACTGAGGATTAATTACATGCATTCCATATCAATAGAAGAATTTTCTACTAGGTGTCAGTTGATGAAGTTCCATTCCAAATTTTAGAATTATGTTTTGTACTTTTTGGGGGAAACAACCAGATGTCATATTCAACTTTTAGTCGCACTTTTTGAGGAAGTGGTTGTAACAAAAAAGAGGTGCAGTCTGCAAGCATCTTGCCACATCACTCCAGCCACTTTGAACTATATGCCATCATTTTTTTTTTTTAATTATGTTTCACTAATTTGTATTAAGGTTAAGGATAAGCTTCACCTTATGTATAAGAATGTAATAACTTCTCCAGAACAGATTGACACTTTTTGTGGAAATGCCAACATAATATCTCTTGTATATATATAATGGGACTCATAGGAGAAAAGGTTCGTGGTTTGTTAATCTTATACTCATGTTACCAGTGTACTATTTTAAGTTAATGATATTGAAGAAGACTTTTGAGGACTTATTACCATCTTGATATGTGTATTGTGGATCCTTTTTATGTGTTTCCATGCCTAAATATCTTCAGTCCTAGTTTGTAATTTCAAATGTTGTTATATTTTTTTATGAGCCTCTTGATATTTTTATGTAACTTATCAACTTTTATCAGTCTTACTTAGTGAGCTTTCTTGATCAGATGTGCATCATGACTGTTTAAAGAGCATTCCTTACGACAATAAATTTTCACGATATTCAATAAGAATATTGTAAGCCTCGAGATAGCCTTCTCTCATTGATATATTTTCAAATGGGTTCTTGTGTTTTTTTCATCAAAACAGTGGATTTATGCCTTGCAAAACCACTTTCCCTTCTATTATTCCATATTTTCTTACTGCCATAAGCTACACACTTATCTTTTACTACCATATCAACTCTAAATACCCTCATTGGTATCACAGTGAATTTGACTGAAATTCCTTATTAGTGATTGAGAGCTTAACCCACCTACCAATTATATAATCCAAATCATTTAATTTCCCCAGAGCTTAGGATGTCACTGGTCAAGCACTTGAAGTATTCCAAGTGTTGATTCCAGTGCTAACATCTTTTGGTGCATATACCGGGATACAAAGGCCTTGAAATGAAGTATTCTCCTGAGTTTCTTGTTTTAAATTGTTCATGATTAATTCTAGATGGTGACCAAGAATTGGTGACTTCAAGAAGACTGAAAATTCATTCACCTCATGACTTCAAAAAGAGGAAGAAGGTTTTGAAGACCTCCTACTACAAGGATAAATTAGAGATCACCTACTGTGACTCCAGTTGTTGACCCAGAGAAGATAATTAACGATGCAAAAGGGAAATAGAGATAAGTTGAAGCTATATCTTAATCAATGAATAAGGTACATAAAAATTACATTCCAAAGAAAAAGGTACCCTCATATACTTTAGAATCAAAATAATTTTCAATTTCAAAATATTCTAATGAAAAATCTCAAGTTGAAACTACTTCCCTAGAAAATAAGGTAGATGATGTTAACCTAGGCTCAGCTGAAAGTTTCTCTCAATAATTATTTAGTAAATCAGAGATAATTACTATTCTAGTTAAAGAAGAAAAAATAGATTTTTTGAGTGTCAATAAGTAATCAGAAGACTTTGTGCTGACAGAAAGGGAGTTAGAACACGTATTGTCAATTACACCTTTTCTAGATAGGGATGTTTTAACGGAAGAAGATTTTTAAACCATTCTAAATTTTCCTCAAACTCATCTTGAAAATCAGTCCTTTTATACCCCTTAGCAAGATTATTTTCCATTTTATCGAATTCCATCTGTTAGTTCATCCTTTTCTCATCAATTAGAAGGGAATGTTCCTAAAGGCATGACTTTCAATTTATTTTACTTTTTAGCTCAGAAAAATAAAGTTGAAGTTACTTCATCCCATCAAGAGACAACATTTGAATTTTTAATTCTTCTATAGAAGGTCAAACAATGACCTCCTCTATTCATCTCTTAGAAAATCCACTACTTTTAGTCCCAAAAATTGAAGAACCAACCCCAAAATTCCAATTTTTTGTTGTTCCAAATCAGATTCAAATTCCACAGATTGTAATTCCTACTTCCCAAAAAATTAGAACAACCAATCATCCATCAATTTTACATCATCAAGCCATGGCTCGGCCTACCCTTAAAAGGATGCAAAAGATATTTGCTACAAGATATGCACCACTTGCTCATCCTCAACCTTTACATCCTCTTCGTCAAGGGGATTATCTAAAATATCTTCCAAAATAGACAGGAGAGGGAGAAGGACTTTCCTCTGAGGAAAATTTGGTTTCTTTCTATAGTTATGTTGATAAACAGAACATTGAAGATGAATATGTCTCGTCAAGACTCTTTGTTCAGAGCTTGGATGGAGAAGCTCGTAAATGGTTTAGAAGTATTCCACCAACTCAATAACAAGAATAGCTGAATTGGAGGAAGTTTTTTTAAAACAATGGGGTGATAGAAAATACTATGCATACTACCTTAAAGAGTTTGGAACTCTAAAAAAGAAGACAAATAATTCATTAGCTGATTTTACAAAGAGGTTAATAAAATTTATCAAAAAAATCTTGAAGAAATTAAGCCTCCCGAAACCACTACTATGATAAATTTTTCCAATGATTTAGATTCTAATTTTTCTTTATGGTTAAGAGCTGAGAAAGCACAAACATTGATGGATATGCAAGAGGCTTCAATTGGAGTGAAGTCTAATCTTATGGCATCAAATAAATTGAAAACAGAAGAGGAGAAAGGAGCAAAGGAAAAAAGAAAATGAAAGAAGAAAAAAATTCTTCCTCGAAAACTCTCACCGCAGAAGAAAAGATTGATCAAATATCCAATTTTATCAAAGAAATTTCCTCTAAGATAAAAAAACTATAGTTAGAGAACAAACTAGCCCCTAGAGCCAATAAAAATTAAGCCAATAGAAGTCAGGCTCCCTTCAGAAGACCATTTCAGCCTCAACAAATATTACGATGCCCAACGAGGAATGCTAATGATCAAAATGTTCAGCCTCCATTGAATAATTTTGTTGAAGAAGAGAAAAAATAACATGAGGAAGAAAATGAAGACATAAACCTTGTAGGTGAAACATCACAATCAACTTGTTTGACTTTGCAATAACATGAAGAGCACTCAAGGATATATCTCTTTTCAGATGATGGGAATGCTCAAATTCCTGCACAAAATGATAAAAAACAACAAGAAACTCAAAAAAAAAATTATCCCCTGAGGTCCAAAGGTCTTGTCTAGCAACCTCAACAAAAATGTCTGACAAACAAGCTCCTAAACAAAAGGCGAAAGTCAGTGATGTCCCTCCACCTCATAATTCTGCCCCAATAATAATTTTTTTTGCAAAAAATAAAGAATTAGCTCCTCTTTATTTTAGTTTCAAATCAGAACTAAATAAAATCAAGATCCCTTTCCCGCTTCTTGAATTGTTGAAAAATCCATCATACAAAGAGTCATTTAAAATCTTGTTAAAAACATCTCTCACTCCTGATTCAATCAGTCTTGAGGATGAAAATCCTACTATTTACTTAGGTTGCCATGTCCAAGACCAAAATGATGATAATTCACCACCTTTCTGTATTTCACTTAATATACATGACAAATTGTTGCATAATTATTTATTAGATTCTGGGGCTTCTCACAATCTAATGCCAAATAAAGTGATGGATGAATTAGGATTAGAAAACACTAAGAAGTACCATGACCTATACACTTTTGATTCCAAAAAAGTCAAGTGTTTAGGAGAGATTAAATACTTGGTTGTTTATCTTACCCATATTCCTATGAAAAGTTTAGTGATGGACATTGTAGTTGCAGACATACCTTCTAGATTTTGGATGCTTCTTTCTATATCCTTGTCTAAGAAATTGGTAGGTTCTCTTCAAATGGATATGTCATATGCCACATCCCAGTGTTGGAGGAGAATTAAAGAGGTTGTATAGGGAACCCCAAATGGAATATATCATAAGCGATCAACATAATCACTCAAACCATCCTATATATGTAGAGGATAAGGAATTGGGGTCATCCATATTACACCTTGCTGCTGATGACGAAAATTTCCATCCTGAAATAATTGAAAAATAACATTTCGAAGATACAAATGAGTAGCATTTAGAGGGAAGACATATCTAGAAAGTATACTTTGATGGAGCCTCATCAAGAGAAGGATCAGGATCTAGTGGAGTTCACATTTATCCCACTCAGCAAAGGGTAAATTTATCATATAAAATACAATTTTCTAGCACTGATGACACTGCTAAATATGAAGCGCTTGTTTTGGGTATGGAGGCCGCAAAATATTTGGGAGCTAAACAACTAGTTTCTTTTGCTGATTCAGAATTGGTGATAAGGCAGGTGAAAAACAACTACAAGTGAAAATTTTCAAATTGAAGAATGATTGGAATGAAGTGTGGGATTTGATTGAGCATTATTTTACAACATTCAATTTAAATTTTTTCACTACATAGGAAAATAAAATGGTTGATTCACTAGCTATAACTACTATCGATTTTAAAGTTCCTCTTGATGTCAAGGAAACATATGATGTTCAATTGAAAAACAAACCTTCTATTCCTAACAATATTAAATATTGGCAAGTATTTGAATATGACAAAGAAATTTAGAAATTTTTGGAGTGTGTTGAAGAGTTTACAGACATTCAAATTGATGACGAGCAAGACATTGTTGAATATCAAAACAGTAAGTCATTAAAAAAGACCATGGTTGGGAAAGACATTATTGATTTTAAAACTAACTACATTCCTAAAGGCCTATCTCCTTTAGAGAGGTTGTTTGATAATAATGATGTATTTTTAAAGCCTGAAAGTAAAGCATATGGAGGGGGTACAATTGAATGCAATATTGGTACATAGGATCAACCTAAATTAGTTAAAGCTTCTAAATTTTTTTCTCTAGAAACTAGAACTAAATATGTCAAGTTGTTGAAACAATATGCAAACATTTTTGTATGGTCTTACACTAATTGAAGACCTATTATAGAGGCATAATGGAGCATAAAATTCCTCTAAAAGTAGAATCAAAGCATGTAGCACAGAAGATTAGGAATATCAATCCCATGTTGCTCCCTATTATTGAAAAAGAGATCAGACAATTATGGGAAGAAAAATTAATTTTTCCTTTAATATTTTCTATTTGGGTAGTTAATATAGTCTCAATTCAAAAGAAGAATGGTCAAATTAGAATTTGTCTTGATTTTTACAATTTGAACCAGTGTTCATTGAAGGATAACTATCCATTACCCAAGATGGATTATATTTTTCAGAAAGTTGTAGGCTCTAAGAGATTGTCAATGATAGATGGATTTTCATGATATAATAAAATCTTAGCTGATAAACAAGACAGATAGAAGACAACATTTACCACACCCTCGAGAACATTCATGTACAAAAAAATGTCATTTGGTCTAATGAATGCATGTTAAACATTTCAACAGGTAATGTGTTGGCAATATGATTCTATGTCTTAATATGTTGTCCTTAATGACAACTCTGTGGTAAAATATGGAGTATATGTCTTCTAGAGAAGCTCAGTAGTTTGCAGAAATTCTATCAAAAGAAATGTGTAATGTCCAGCAGAAGATTGGTTAATATTCATATTGCATGTTCTATACAAGGGTTTGTATAGGCCAAGTCGTGTATACACGCATATGATAATGATCCAAGTCATGTATGTCTTTTATGCTCAAAAAATATGATACCATGGGGCATTGCCATGGTATTAGCCCACAGTATTGAGCATTGTGTCATCTATTTGATTCCGTCCAAGAATACCATCGGCAGTAGTGTGGTTTTAACTCATGGTATTGGTAAAGGCTAAATCTATATAAGGAGAAGAAAATCATAGTGCAAAGTGTGCATGTGTAAGGGTTGTCACTAAATACTTCTCTCTGAAGTATATCTACATGGGATGAACTCTGTTTTATTGGTAGATCAAAATCTATGATGCACCATTGGATACAATGATGGATCAGGATCTCTAGACTGGAAATGACTACGCTCTTGTATGATATATTGAAAATATGATTAGATCTATGACCTGGCGCATGTTTGATGAAGTAAAGTGAATAAATCTGGGTAAGTTCTATAGATATGAAACATTCTGCAAAATTAATATTTATAGATCTGTACACTAGTTCGTCTTGGTAAAAGGGCGTATATACGTGGCTTTGTCTTAGAAAAAGCACGTATGGAAGTCGGGGTTTTCTAAAGCTTATTACAGAGGTTATCTGTTTATTACTACTATATTTCTGCTATCTGTCAATGAAGTCTTCATGTATATCTGGGTTTCTTGAATGTTGTATATGCTGCTAAGTTGAATATGTACAATCTAATCAATGAGTGAGTAAATATGTTTAATGATGTCTGAATAATCAATGGTTCTGCAATACTAAAAAAATATCTAATTGAAAGCCTCAGATATAGATCTAAGACTGATCATTTTCTGAAAGATTAGTATTCATAGATCTATATGTAGGTTGGTGTGAAGCAAATAACGTATACACTTGGGTTCATTAAAGAAAATTAGCAAATGCATTTTAAGATAATGAATGTTCACGGTTGAGTTTGATTCTGAATACTGATTTTGAAATCTGGGTTATTACTTTTTTTTGGTTACATTGATCTCACTATTCCGATTGAAGTATTGGGTGAAGTTTATTATTGTTGTTATTGATGAAGAGTTGTGTTGAAGCTGTGTGATCCAGTCTGAAAATTGATGAAACGTCGTCTATAGCAGTTATCACAGTGGAAGCCTTCAGTGTGGAAGTAAAAGCTTCTTGCCAGTAGAAGTTGTTGTTCTGATCTGGGGTTGAAGCTCCCTTCCAGTAGTCACTGGTAAATGAGATAAGGGGGTTGTAGCTCCCTTCTAGTAGTCACTGGTAAATGAGATCAGGGGGTTGTAGCTCCCTTCCTGTAGCAGCTAGATAATGAGAGAAGGTTGCAGCCTTCTACAGGTAGATTCCTGCGTACTGATATGAGTTGACATAATTGATAAGCTAAGTTAAAAATTATTTCTGAAATTTTATCTAACATTAAAGGTATCTTAGCATACTCAAGTTTATATTGTTATATCCACATGCATACGTGAGTTGGGTTCATTAAAGCTGCGTATGGAATTCAATAAAGAAAAAGTTAAAGTTATTAGTGAGCTTTAAATACTGATTCAAACCCCCCCCCCCCCCCCCCATGCTCAATATTTTTCCAACCAATTGGTATCAGAGCAGGTCCTTCTATAGAAGCTTAATTGCTAGAAGGATGACTAGCTAAGATGAGAAATCAAGATGGGGCAACATCTATCCGACCTCCGCTCTTCAATGGAAACAATTTAATCTTTTGGAAGACAAGGACAAGATCATATCTTCAGTCTCTTGGGGCAGAAGTATGGGCTATAGTTGAAGGAGGTTATCAATATCTAGCATCAGTTCCAACAGATCCAGTCGCAAGACAAAATTATGAAACCAATGCAAAGGAAGTCAATGTATTATTGGGAAGTTTGACTGAATCATAATTTTTCAAATTCATGCAGTTGAATATAGAAAAGGAGATATGGGAAAAAATAATTCTGAGTTATGAAGTTGATATAGGGTAAAAAGTGCTAAACTCCAAACTCTCAGAATTCAATATGAAAAACTTAGAATGGATAATGAGGAAAGCATTGCTAGTTTCTTTTTACGTCTAGATGATATTTTAAATTGTATGAGAAATTTGGGTGAAACCAAAACTAACACTACTCTGGTAGAAAAGGTTTTAAGATCTCTAACTCCCAAATTTGAGTCAAAAGTGTATCCTATTGAAGACAAGCAGGATCTACAATCTCTTACTATTGTTCAAATTCATGGGATTCTGACTACTTATGAAATAAGAAAAGGAGTTCCATATGAATTCAAATGTTTCTCATGTTATAATTTTGGTCATAAAGTTGCTTAATTTGTTGAATACAAAACCATCGTGACCAGAGAAGCAAGAAAGCAAATAAATGAGACTGGAATACAGAAGAATAATTATAATAACTTTTATCCTCTTCAAAATGAAATTGAATGTTCTTATTGCAATAACTTTGGACATGAAAAATCTGAATGTAGGAGAAAAATTCACCCAAAAGAGTATATACCTTAAAATTCTAAGGTGTGGAGAAATAAGGACTTACAGGTTGAATGTTGTGGCATAGCTTTTTTTTCTAAAGGGGAAGAAAATCAATGGTACATTGATAGCGGATGCTCAAAACACATGACAGGTGATAAAAGTAAACTCCTTTCATACAATTCACTAGAGAAGGAAAAGAATGTTACCTTTGGAAATGACTCTCCTACTGTCATTAAAGGAAAAGGTTATGTTTTTCTAAAAGAAAAGGTGAAAGCTAACAATGTTATGTATGTGGATGGATTAAAGCATAAACTATTGAGTGTGATTAAAATGTGTGATCAAGGAAATGAAGTTGTCTTTAGTTCAAAATAATGTGTAGTACGTGAACTTGACACGGGAAAAACGGTAATAAAAGGAAATAGAACAACAAGCAATTTGTATGTATTGAAAGGTGGCCAAGAGAAATTCTACTTGGGTAAATCTTTAGAAAATTAGCTATGGCACATAATATTGGGACATTTGAGCTTCTCTCAAATAAGAAAATCTAGTAGACTCAAAGTTGTTCGTGATCTTCCCAGCATCACTCTGCCTGAAAGTACCATATGCAAGTCATGCCAATTCGGTAAGAAAACTAGGGTGCAATTTAATGCTAAAGAAGGATAAAAAATTAAGCCTCTTAAACTTATACAAACTAATCTATGTGGTCCTGTAAGGAAAAGTTCACCTCATGGAGAAGAATACTATATTTTATTTATTGATGAATTCTCTAGAATGTGTTGGATCAGTTTAATGAAACATAAAGATGAAGCATTTGAAAAAATTTAGATCTTCAAAGCTTTGGTTGAAAATGAATTAGATCTAAAAATCAAATGTCTTAGATCTGACCGAGGAGGAGAATATATATTAGATGAATTATTTGATTTATGTGAACATCATGGCATAAAAAGACAATTTTCTATAGCTAGAACCCCACAGCAAAATGGCATGGTAGAAAGGATGAATAGAACAGTTCAACAAATGGCTTGGGCTATGCTTGATGAATCTATAACTTCTAATACCTTTTGTGGAGAAGTAACACATATTGCAGTAAATATTCTTAACAAGGCTCATGTTCAAGTAAATAGTGATAAAACTCCTTATGGACTCTGCTATGGAAATTGTCCCACTGTAAAGAATTTTAGAGTTTTTGGAAGCAATTGTTTTATCAAGAACAATGATAAAAAACTTGGTAAGTTTGAACCTAGAGAATATGAAGTAATATTTATTAGTTACTCTTCTAGAAGCAAATCATATAAATGTTACAATAAAAGACTTCAGAAGATTGTTGAATGTATTGATGTTGTAATTGATTAATCTCTCTCAGCTCCTAAAAGGGAAATAACAACAACAAATGAAGATGATGATGAAGTATATTTTCCCTCATCAAAAACCAACAATATAGAAGGTGAAACCAATGAAGCACCAGAAAAATATCTATCTGAAAAGGCTCCATCTATGTATTTTCAAAATAATCATCCAGAATCTTAAATTTTGGGAGAAAAGGGATCAGGTGTCAAAACAAGAAGAACTCTTGTAGGATCCCCTACCTATTTGGAATTCTTATCCAGTATTGGACCACAAAATGTAAATCAAGCTAGTATTGATGAATGTTGGATTCAAGCCATGAATGAAGAACCTGATCAAATTGAAAAGAATCATACTTGGGAATTGGTCCCAAGACCTCATGATAAAAATGTTATTGGAACAAAATGGATATTCAAAAACAAGTTAAATGAAAATGGAGATGTTATTAGAAACAAATATAGACTTGTTTGTAAAGGGTATGCTTAACAAGAAGGTATAGACTTTTAAGAAACATTTTCTCCTGTAGCCTAACTTGAAGCCATAAGAATGTTTCTTGCTTTTTCAAGTTTTAAACAATTCAAAGTTTATCAGATGGATGTTAAATATTCCTTCCTGAATGGTGATCTGGAAGAAGAAGTTTATATAGAAAAACTAGAAGGATTCAATATGGGAAATGATGAAAAAATTGTTTACAAACTTAAAAATGATTTATATGGTCCCAAACAAGCTCCTCGAGCATGGTGTTATCGTCTTCACAAATATCTTCATCAACTAGGTTTTACAAAGGGATCTGTTGATAGTAAACTATAGACAAAAATTGAGAATGATAAACTATTGATTGTAGTCATATATGTTGATCATCATTTTTGGAAGTAATGAAGAGTCCATGAGTCATAAATTTTCTTATGTTACGTAGCAAGAATTTGAAACATCTTTACTTGGGGAACTAACTTTTTTTTCTTGGCTTACAAGTGCAACAAGCAACAGATGCCATATTCTTATCACAAGCAAAATATCTTAAGAAAATTATGAATAAGTATGTGATGGAAGACTGAAACACTCTGAGTACTCCAATGGTAACTGGATTTAACCTTAGTTCTCATGATGATTCTCCCACGATGAATCAACCAAAATATAGATCCCTGATTGGAAGTCTTCTTTATCTAACCGGGACAAGACGAGACATTATGCATGTAGTTTGGATTATTGGACAATTCCAAGCTAATCCAAATGAGTCTCACCTTCAGGCTGTAAAAGGAATATTAAAATATCTAAAAGGGACTTTATACTTTGGTCTATGGTATCCAAAGAATGTTGATCTCACTCTTCATGTTTACATAGATGCGGATTGGGCTGGAAATGTTGATGATCGAAAAAGCACTAGTTGTGGTGCATTTTATATGGTGCCCTGATTAGTATCTTTCTTCAACAAGAAACAAAATTATATTGCCTTATCTACAGTGGAAGTAGAATATGTAGTTGCTGCATCATGTTGCACATAAATCCTTTGGATGATGTACACACTACAAGACATTCAAATCAAATGTTCACCTCCCATCTCCATTTTATGTGATAATACAAGTGCCATTAGTATCTCAAAGAATCTTGTTATGCATTGCAAAACCAAGCACATTCCTATCAAGTATCACTTCCTACATGAACAAGTCCTTGAACAAAAGGTTAAATTGGAGTATTTTCCCTCCAAATAACAAGTTTTTGTTATATTTACTAAACCTCTTCCTACGGAAGCTTTTGAATATCTCAGACATAACCTAGGAGTTGTCTCTGCCTCTCTAATCAAATATGCTTAATTTCAGAATTTTGAATTCAATATGCTAGTTTCATAAAGGCGAATCGCGTATATACATGAGTTTCTATGCATAAAACTGCGTATGGGTTTTTCTGATAGAAATTCTCTGGGTCCACTTTCAGAACCGTTATGGTGATGTTCGGTAACCTCTGTTGTTGTTCTAGTATTCATCTTTCTATATCATTCTTTCATATTTATCTCATTGATGAATATGCTTTGATGAATTGGTTGTTGAATTTTTTCAGGATGCACATGCTTAGGGGGAGTACCTGCCTTGTTGAAAAGTCATTTATGTAATTTGATGAAAAGGGAATGTTGATACCCATGATGTAAATTGTTATATTTAGTCATGTAAGGACGTTTTCAAATTTGTAAACACACGTGGTTGAGTATTTGAGTCATTTATTTAATCCACTTGGCTGGATAATTGATGTAAGTATTAGTCCTTGGTGATAGGAAAGGTCATACTCGGTTGAGTTATAGAGTCTGAAAAATCTGTCTGGAGTTTTATCATAACCTTAGGGGGAGCATGGTCAAAATAGTGCCCTTTTGGGTGTTCGAATAATGGTTATGTTTAATGTATCTATATGTTGTTGTGATCAAACACCATCATAGTTTCCATCAATTCCAAAGGTGGAGAATGTTGGCAATATGATTCTTATGTATTAATATGTTGTCCTTGATGGAAAATATCTCGTAAAAGATGAATTATATGTCATCTGGAGAAGCTCAGTAGTTTGCAGAACATGTATCAAAAGAAATGTGTAATGTCCAGCAGAAGATTGGTTAATATTCATATTGCAGGTTCAATACATGGGTTTGTACATGCCAAGTCGCATAAACACGTAGATAATAACGATCCAAGTTGTGTATGCCTTTAGCATTCAAAATATATGATCCCAAGGGGCATTACCATGGTATTAGCCAACCATATTAAGCGATGTGTCATCTATTTGATTCCGTCCAAGAATACTGTTGGCAATAGTGTTGTTTTAACTCATGGTATTGGTAAAGGCTAAATCTATATAACGAGAAGAAAATCATAGTGCAAAGTGTGCATGTGTAAGGGCTATCACTGAATACTTCTCTCTGAGGTATATTTTCATAGGATGAACTCTGTTTTATTGGTAGATCTTAATCTATGACGCACCCTTGGATACAATGATGGATCAGGATCTCTAGACCCGAAATGACTATGTTATTGTATGATCTATTGATTAGATTTATGACTTGTAGCATGTTGGCTAAATTAAAGTGAAGAGATCATGGTAAGCTCTATAGATCTGAAAAAAAATTCAAAATTCATATTTATAGATGTATTCGCTAGTTCGTCTTGGTAAAAGGGTGTATATATGCAGCTTTGTCTAAAAAAAAGCGTGTACGGAAGTTGGGGTTTTGTGAAGCTTATGGCAGAGGTTATATGTTTATTGTTGCTATATTTCTACTATCTCAAAATGAAGTCTTCATGTAGATCTGAGTTGCTTGAATGTTTTATATGCTGCTAAGTTGAATATGTACAAATATGATTAATGAGTTAGTAAATATGTTTAATGATGTCTGACTAATCAAGGGTTCTACAATACTGAAAAAATATCTGACTAAAAGCCTTAGATCTAGATCTGAGACTGATCATATTATGGAAGATCAGTATTCACATATCTATACACAGTTTTGTGTGAAGGAAAGCACGTATACACGTGGGTTCATTAAAGAAAATCAGCGTATGGATTTTAAGATAATTAATGTTCAGGGTTGAGTTTGATTCTGCATAATGATTCTAAAATTTGGGTTATTATTATTTTTTTGTTACAGTGATCTCACTGATCCGATATTAGCTGAATTTTATTATTATTTTTCTTTATGAAGAGCTGTGTTGAAGCTATGTGATCCAGTGTGAAAATTGATGAAATGTGATCTGTAGTGGTTTTGAGAGTTGAAGCCTCCAGTGTGAAAGTAGAAGCTTCTACCAGTAGAAGTTGGTGTTTTGATCACAGGGTTGAAGCTCCCTTCTAGTACTGGATGGTAAATGAGATCACGGGGTTGTAGCTCCCTTGTAGTTGCAGCTAGAGAAAGAGAGAAGGTTGTAGCCTTCTATAGCTAGATGCCTGCATACTGATATGAGTCTGCATTAGTACAATATTGTAAGTAGTTTTCCATATAATAAATGTTGAAGATAGAGACAATAACAACAGTCATTTTCTCCCGAATTGGGTTTCCACCTTAAATCTTATGTTCATGTGTGATGCTCTTGTGTGATGATTTGTTATGATGTTACTACACATATTTACTACTTAACTAACTGTTGCATAATTGACAAGTTGAGTTAAATATTGTGTCTAAAAGTTTATCTAACATTAAATATATCTTAGTATAAACAAGTTTCTATTGGTATATCTGCGTGCATACATGAGTTGCGTTCATTAAAGTCGTGTATGGAATTTAGTAAAGAAAAAGTTAAAGTTATCAGTGAGCTCTAAATACCGATTCACCCCCCCCCCTCTTAGTATTTTTCCCAACAATTGGTATCAGAGTTGGTCCTTCTGTAGAAGCTTAATCACTAGAAAGGAGATCAGCTAAGATGAGCAATCAAGATCGGACATCATCTATCAGGCCTCATCTCTTCAATGGAAACAATTTAATCTTCTGGAAGACAAGGACAAGATCCAATATTCAGTCTCTTGGATCAGATGTATGGGCTATAGTTGAAGGATGTTATTAATATCCAACATCATTTCCAACAAATCCAGTTGCAAGAAAGAACTACGAAACCAATGAAAAGGCGGTCTATGCATTATTGGGAAGTTTGAATGAATTATAAATTTTCAAAGTCATGAAGTTCAATACAACAAAGGAGATATGGGACAAAATATTTCTGAGCTATGAAGGTGATGCCAAGGTAAAAAGTGCTAAACTCCAAACTCTCAGAATTCAATATGAAAAACTCAGAATGCATAATGAGGAAAGCATTGCTAGTTTATTTTTACATCTAGATGATATTGTAAATCATATGAGAAATCTAGAAGAAACCATAACTGACACTACTCTGGTAGAAAATGTTTTAAGATATCTAACTCCCAAAATCGATTCAAAAGTGTCTCCTATTGAAGAGAAGCAAGATCTACAAACTCTTACTGTTGTTCAACTTCATGGGATTCTAACTGCTTGTGAAATGAGAAAAGGAGGTCCATCTGAAGTGAAAGAGGATGTCTTCAGAGCTACTAAAAAAAGAAGTAGAAGAACAAGAAGGATCAGGGTATGTTTCAGAAGAGGATGAGATAAATTTTGTAAAGAATCTACAACTTGGCACTGGAAGGTTCGGAGGTAAGCTTCATTTTAAATGTTTTGCTTGTGGAAGAGTACGTCATTATGTTGCTAAATTTCCCCATAAAGATGGTAATGAAAATGGAAAGGAAGTGGAAAAAGGAAATAAGAAACTGATTATCAATAGCAAAATCTATTATACTCATGAAGATAGTGATGGTCTATCAAACAGTGGAGAAGGATAATCTGAACAAGATATTAGACTACTCATGGATTTTGAAAAAGACTCTAGTGAGGATAAAGATAGTTTTATGGATGCATTAGAAGATAATGATTTTCTTGAAGAAATAAATCATCTCAAAATATGTTTGGAAGAAAAAAAAATTTCCATAGATACTCTAAAGAATCAGCTTATAGAAAAGGAGAGGCATAATGAGAAATTAGAATGTGAATTAGTAAGTCTAGGAAAGGAAATTAAGAAAGTGAAAAATTTAAATCTTAGAATTTCTAAAGGAACTGAAACCTTAGATGAAATTATCAAGGTACAACACTCTCCTCTTGTAAATACAAGTCTTGGATATATCGGAGAATCCTCTTAGTCTTTAGCACCAAGCTATGTAAATGCAGCTAAAACTATTCTGCAACATCTTGACACTTAGCAAAAGAACAAAGAGACTACATAGGTAAAGCATGACCACTTCAATACAAGGAAGAACAATAACAAAAACATCCATCAATAGGTAACATAAATATAAGGTTTCGTGATCTCGGAAATTTAGTCTTTAATGGAAAATGTTTCTCATGTCATAATTTTGGTCATAAAGCTGCTCAATGCGTTACATGCAAACCATCATGACCAGAGAAGCAAGAAAGCAAAGAAATTAGATGGGAATAAAGAAGAATAATTATAACAACTTTTCTCCTCTTCAAAATGAAATTGAATGTTCTTATTGCAATAACTTTGGACATGAAGAATCTAAATGCAGGAGAAAACTTAAGCCAAAAGAGCATATACCTTCAAATTCGAAGGTATGGAGAGAGAAGGAATTACAGGTTGAAATCTGTGGCATAGATTTATTTGCTGAAGGGGAAGAAAATCAATGGTACATTGATAGCAGATGCTAAAAAAACATGACAGGTGATAAAAATAACCTCCTTTCATACAATTCTATAGAAAATGAAAATAATGTTATGTTTGGAAATGACTCTCCTGCTATCACTAGAGGAAAAGATTTTGTTTTTCTAAAATAAAAGGTGAAATCTAACAATGCTATGTATGTGGATAGATTAAAGCATAACCTGTAGAGTGTGAGTCAAATGTGTGATCAAGGAAATGAAGTTGTCTTTAGTTCAAAAGAATGTGTAGTATGTGAACTTAACACATGAAGAACTCTAATAAAAGGAACTAGAACACCAAGCAATCTATATGTATTGAAAGGTTGCCAAGAATAATGCTACTTGCGTAAATCTTCAGAAAATTGGCTATGGCATAGAAGATTGGGACATTTGAGATTCTCTCAAATAATAAAATCTAGAAGACTCAAAGTTGTTCGTGATCTTCCCCGCATCACTCTGCTTCAAAGTACCATATGAAAATCATGCCAATTCGGTAAGCAAACCAAGGTGCAATTCAATGCCCAAGAAGGATCAGCAAGTAAGCCTCTTGAACTTATATATATTGATCTATGTGATCGTGTAAGGAAAAGGTCACCTTGTCGAGAAAAATACTATATTTTATTTATTTATGACTTCTCTAGAATGTGATGGATCAGTTTAATGAAACATAAAGATGAAACATTTGAAAAATTTAAGATCTTCAAAGCCTTGGTTGAAAATGAATTAGATCTAAAAATAAACTATCTTAGACCTGACTGAGGAGGCGAATATATATCGGATGAATTCTTTAATTTATGCGAACATTGTGGCATACAAGACAATTTTTTGTAGCTGGAACCCCAGAACAAAATGGCGTGGCAAAAAGGATGATTAGAACAATTCAACAAATGGCTTGTGCTATGCTTGATGAATCTAGAACTCTTGATACCTTTTGGGGAGAAGTAGTACATACTACAATAAATATTATTAACAAGGCTCATGTTTGAGTAAAAAGTGATAAAAATCCTTATGAACTCTGCTATGGAAATATTCCCACTATAAATCATTTTAGAGTTTTTGGAAGAAAATATTTTATCAAGAACCATGATGGAAAACTTGATAAGTTTTAATCTAGAGGAGATGAAGGAATATTTCTTGGTTACTCTTCCGGAAGTAAAGCATATAAATGTTACAATAAAAGACTTCGGAAGATTTTTGAATGTATTGATGTTTTAATTGACGAATCTCTCTTAGCTCCTAAAACGGAAATAACAACAACAAATGAAGATGATGATGAAGTATATTTTCCCTCATCAAATAGCAACAAATTATAAGGTGAACCCAATGAAGCACCAGAAGAATATCTATATGAAAAGGCTAAAATCTAGATATGTTCAAAACAATCATCCAGAATCTGAAATTTTGGAAGAAAAGGGATCAAGTGTCCAAAAAAGAAGAACTCTTGTAGGATCCCCTAGCTATCTGGCATTCTTATCCACTATTAAACCAAAAAATGTAAATCAAGCTTGTAAAGATGAATGTTGGATTCAAGCCATGAATGAAGAACTTGATCAAATTGAAAAGAATCATACTTGGGAATTGGTCCCAAGACATCATGATAAAAATGTTATCGGAACAAAATGGATATTCAAAAACAAGTTAAATGAAAATGGAGATATTATTAGAAACAAACCTAGAATTTTTTGTAAAGGGTATGCTCAAAAATAAGGTATAGACTTTGAAGAAACATTTTCTCTTGTAGCTAGACTTGAAGCCATAATAATGTTTCTTTCTTTTTCAAGTTTTCAACAATTCAAAGTTTATCGAATGGATGTTAAATTTGATTTCATCAATGGTGATCTAGAAGAAGAAGTTTATATAGAACAAACAGAAGGATTCATTCTGGGAAATGATGAAAAAATTGTTTGAAAACTTAAAAAGGCTTTATATGGTCTCAAACAAGCTCCTCGGGCATGGTACTATCGTGTTTACAAATATCTTCATCAACGCGGTTTCACAAAGGGATTTGTTGATAGTAACTTATACACAAAAATTGAGAATGATAAGCTATTGATTGTGGTTGTACATGTTGATGACATCATTTTTGGAAGTAATCAAGAGTCCATGAGTCATAAATTTTCTTATATTATGTAGCAAGAATTTGAAATATCTTTACTTGGGGAACTAACATTTTTTGTTGGCTTACATGTGCAACAAGCAACAGATGGAATATTCTTATCACAAGAAAAATATCTTAAGAAAATTCTGAAGAAGTATGGGATGGAAGACTGCAAACCTGTGAGTACTCCAATATTAACTGGATGTAAGCTTAGTTCTCATGATAATTCTCACACAGTGAATCAACTAGAATATAGATCCATGATTGGAAGTCTTCTTTATCTAACCGGGACAAGTCCAGACATTATGCATGCAGTTGGGATTGTTGGATGATTCCAAGCTAATCCAAAAGAGTTTTACCTTCAGGTTGTAAAAAAAATATTCAAATATCTACAACGGACTCAAGAATTTTCTCTGTGGTATGCAAATAATGATGGTCTCACTCTTCATGCTTACACGAATGCGGATTCGGTTAGAAATGTTGATGACTGAAAAGGCACTAGTGGTGGTGCATTTTATATGGGGCCCCAATCAGTGTCTTGGTTCAGAAAGAAACAAAGTTCTATTTCCTTATCTAAAGCGGAAGCAGAATATGTGGCTGCCACATCATGTTGCACACAAATCCTTTGGATGATGCAGACACTATAAGACATTGAAATCAAATGTTCACCTCCCATCTCCATTTTATGTGATAATAAAAGTGTCATTAGTATCTCAAAGAATATTATTATGCATTCCAAGACCAAGCACATTCCTATCAAGTATCACTTCCTACGTGAACAAGTGCTTCAACAAAAGGTTAAATTGGATTATGTTCCCTCCAAAGAAAAAGTTGTTGATATATTTACTAAACCTCTTCCCAGCGAAGATTTCGAATATCTCAGATAGAAGCTGGGAGTTGTCTCTGCCTCTTTTATCAAACATTCTTAATTCGAGAAGTTTAAATCTGATACGTTGGTTTCATAAAGGTGAATCACATATATACGCGTGTTTCTGTGCATAAAACTGTGTATGGTTTTTGCTGACAAAAATTCTCTGTGTCAGCTTTCAGAATAGTTATGGTGTTGTTGGGTAACCTATGTTGTTATTCCAGTATTCATCTTTTGGTATCATTCTTTCATATTTATCTCCTTGATTATTATGCTTTGATGAATTGGTTGTTGAAGGTGTTCAAGATGCACATGTTTAGGGGGAGCACCTGCGTTGTTGAAAAGCCATTTCTGTAATTTTATGAAAAGGGAATGTTGATACCCATGATGTAAATTTTTATATTCAGTCATGTAAGGACCTAATAAAATTTTTAAACCCACTTGGTTGGGTAGTTGAGTCATTTATGTAATTACAGTTGATTGGATCATTGATGTAACTATGACTCCTTGGTAATAGGAAAGGTCATACTTGGTTGAGTTATATAGTCTGAAAATTTTGCCTGGAGTTTCAGCATAACCTTATGGGGAGCATGGTCAAAAAAATGCCCTTTGCCCTTGATGTTAAAGGGGGAGAGTATTTTGGGTGTTTGTATAATGGTTATGTTTAATGTATCTATCTGTTGTGGTGGTCAAATACCATCATCGTTGCACTACAAGAAAAAAGGAGATTGGTGAGGGTCATGCTTGTAACAGACCTTTAAGGTTTGTCACCAATGTCACATATGGTGATGGTCCTTAAAAAAGCGTCGCTGTAACTATATATAGTGACGGTCCTTTAAGGTCTGTCACCAAAGCCATTTTCAATGAAAATTTTGGTGAGGGTTGATAAAGGCCCATCACTAATTCTCTCTGTGGTGACACTTCTAGTGATGAGCTTTTAATGACCCTCACCGATGCTCTTTTTGTTACTTTTTGCGATGGTCAAAAAATGTTCTTCACCACTAATCATTGCAATGAGTTTTTTATTGCGTTATGTGTGTGTTAATGTATTTTTTTATCAAAAGATAACAAATTAATACAATTATTGTGGAGTATTTTTTATAATATGTCCAAGACCATAGTGGTTAGAGTGAGTCAGTTTTTTAAGAAGTAATTAATGTGTATTATTTCCCTCAAGTAATGACTAGTTGAATAGTGTTTTCCTATGAGTCAACACATGATTCATATCTATTAAGTTTATTATCTAAAAAAATCTGCCAATTCTATTAATGAGAAAGATCTAACACTCCTCGACAATGTGGGCACACCTTAAATTAATGCTTTCGCACACAATAACATTTCTTAGCACCTCGCATGTCTTGGAACATATTTTCATGAACTGATGCCCAAGTACATGGTGGCATGCTCTAGCACAACATAGAACTCTCCTAGCATGTGTTTTTATGCATTTAGTCCCTAGCATGCCCTGGAACACCTTGGTTGAATGCATCGACATACATTAGCACTTGACACACAATGCCACTTGGCATGTATTGGGACCTATTATTAGTGTGGCTAGCATGCCCCTTTCGAAAAAGATAAAGTCCTGACTTATTAACCCCCTTATTGGTTCTTCCTTTTGTTTCCTTGAGACTTCTTGACAAATATTGACATACCCTGGCACCCTGCACATCCTTAGCACATGGCACGTATTGGCATATCTTGGAACTATTTGGAACATATAATTAGCTCACCTTGGAACTCCCAAGCACACTTTGACACTTCTTAACGTGCCTTGATATTCCCTAGCATGCCTTACCAATCCTTAGCATACCTTTTCACTCCATCCTTGGCATGAGAACTAGCACTCATTCACACTAGTCCTTGGCACATGTTCCTCATATTCATTAACTTCCATGAATTTTGACCTAGTGCTCCCTTAATTTTTTGTCCTATTAGTCCTTAACACTCCTCAACATGCATTAGCACTCTCTAGCACACCTTAGCACTCTTCAACATGCCCTTCCACTTCATAGCATGCATGTATGGAATATGTTGACATGCCTTGGTATGATTTGGCATGGTTTAATGCTAAATTTATTTGAGATCAACTATTGGAAAGTATATGAGAAGCAGCAAAGGAAGACTTGGCACTTAGAATGCACTAAGACTTTGCACTTGGCACCTATTTGTTCCTAGTGTTGGTGTGCCTAGCATGCCCCTCTTCGAAAAGGTAAATTAACAACTTATTAACCCTCTCATGTGTTCATTTACTTGTAGTTTAACTTGTTTCTCCCTTTTCTTTCCTTAATAGTTCCTGGAATGCATTGAAACACCCTTGCACATCTTGGCATGCCTTATCACTTGGCACATATTAGCATGTTTGACATGCCTTCACACTATCTAACACATCTTAGAATTACCTAGCATGCCTTGGCACTCATGTCCTCACAACAAGCCTTTAAATTTTTTCATGACTTGGAAACCCAATAAATTCCTTGGCTACTGTAGTTCATGTGACAATATTGGATTGCTTCAACCACAACAACTTGGCCAATTGCACCTACTACAAGTAGATTGTGCCTTCTTCACCTAAGAACTACCTATAACTCATCTTATGCGACTCATTTCCAAGCTCAACTTGTCCCACTTAACTATTTACCAAGACAAGGATCACATGATCTATCCATGGCCATAAAACAACTAAGCAACATAGCTTACATAGGAAATATTTCACATGTATTTTCAGTTCATATAAATAGTAGAACATTAACTGAGAGTTTGCAAGAACCACAAGATGCACGAGGCACACAAGATATAAGTGGACATAGGTAGAGTGCCCCAAAATTTATACAGAACAATGTAAAATATGAAATTATATAGAATAGTTTAAAACATGATCATGTAGCGAAAGTCTTCCACATCTCATATAAAAAAATAGCTAAAGTCAAAACAATGTTGTGCCTAGCACAAAGTGATCTTCTTTTGTCTAAAACTGCTATGTTGAGCCTCATATAACAGTTGTAGGCTTGCCTCCTATAAATCCTATTATGAACTTCTCCTATCACACTTCATCCTTAGCGCACTTGAATTCATTCACACTCCCTGACACACACTCTTATTTGTTCCTTTCCATGCATTTTGACCTAGTTATCCCTTTTTATGCCCCGACACTCCCTAACACTCTTCAACATGCATTGATATTGTCTGCCAAGTTTTAACATGCCTTTTCGTTCCTAATATGCAGTCACTGACCCTCCCTATAAGATATCATGCCCTCACAACTACCCTTAATTTTCAACTTGGGAACCCAACCAAGACCTCGCTTTACTACAACATCTTGACCAAGTTACGGTTACTACAACTAGACTATGCTGTTGAATTGTGTGGCTTGGGAGGTACTCCACAAGCCTAGTGAGATGGGTTTTTGTGAGTTTGGTCACAAAAGGATTTGTGGGCAAAGAAGCCAAGCAAAGGGATTTTTGACCCAAGATGGGTTTAAAATATAAAATAAAATTAAAAAGGAAAATTAATATTTCCTAAGGTCTAAGTGGATAAAACCCGTAAGTTCTAGAGGGTTCCTAAGAGATCTCGGAAAAAATATTTAAGGAGGCCTTAGGATGAAGGAAATAACATCAAGTGAGAAGGAGCTCATTTGATCAAGGGGGTGAATAGAGATGTAGTCCTAAAGTAGGTCAAGTAAGGGGGCCGAGTAAGGGTTTCTAAAGAAAGGCCATGATCATCCTCCCAGAGAAATATCATCATGTGATGGTTCACAAGAATGTTGCATACCTTAATAGTCAGTTCGAGCTAGGAAGTAGGATGGCATATTGTTGGTTCTCTTATGGAAGATCAAGCTTAAGAGAGGTTTATCATGAGAATTTGGGCATGTGATTTCAATGGTGTTTTGTGTGAAGACCACATCAAACTCTGAAATGTTAAAATTTTCAACAAGAAACATTGAAATTGGAAACTAGAAAGGACAAAAAAAACATGCACCCACACTGGTGAGGAATTTTGATGAACCAAATGTGAGGAATGTGGGGCTTCTAATTTATTTTTCCCTTAAATAAATTAGACAATAAATTGTAATTTCATTTCATAAAAACTTGTCTCAGTTAACTAAATCATGATGATTGAGTTAGCTCAAGAAATTTGAGTTGAGGGTCTAAGATGAGGCATGTAGAGGGATTAATCAAATATTTTTTGGGTCCAATTGCAGTTGATACATTAGTGGGGTGCAGGTGTGAATTAGTTAACTCAATTTAATGAGTTAAAATCGGTTTAAATAGTTATAAGTAAGTGATGAGCTAGTGAGAGGTCAGCCAGTGAATTAAATTAGATTTCATTTACAATGAGTGATCATTTAGATAACTGGTAATTCACTATCAATAGTTGCATGCATGCCAGTACCGAGGAAGACCCAGTTGAGGCAGAGGTTAAAGAGAACATAACCATGAGTTGTATTTATAGAAAATTTCCCATGTGAAATTATAAAATCATTGGGATGCCATGATGGATTGCGCAGTCAAGGAAGACTGGTTTTCCTAATTAATAAGGAGCTAATTCCCTAGGAATTTCATGAGAAAGGAAGGCTAAAGGAAGGTTTAGAATTGGTGAAGTACTAGACCAAGTTTTCCTCGATCGGTGGGAGACAATTGGCAAAGTGCTGGAGAATCTCATGAGAGATTAAGCATTGTATTGTTTCATGATTCCTTGAATTAATACACAATAGAGATAGAGTGGTTTTGGGCAATTTATTTCCTCAGATACATCTTGTGTTGTGTGATTGATAATTTATTTCTCTTACTTATATGTGATTGTGCGATCGTGTTTTGTTTCCGAAAATTGTAGGAAGGATTCAATATCTTGTTTTAGTACATTACAAGATCATATTGAATCTCGTTGGTTAGATTTTCTACATTGTATTAGAGTGGGAATTTTTTGGGAGATGAGTTTGCAAAGAACATTTGAAGATTTTGGTGTTTAAAGAAAAAAAAGGCATATTTGGACTCCTTCCGAAAAACTAACCAAATGGAAAAACAATTCAGAGCTCGGATGAGGGAGATATTGTCGATTTAAAATCAACTCTTTTATAGAAAATTTTGTAACAGTGGGACAATTGCAATGTGTGTGAGTCAAGAACCTATATGCACTTGAGGTAGCAGATGCATGCAAATGTTTGAGGAGAAAAGTAGAGGTTAGAGACTTGGCTATTGAGAGGGAGTATAAATTACCTCTCAACATGCAACCTTAGAAGCAGTCTCAGAAGGTTGTGGAGCAGCCACAATTGGAGAAGCATAGAGGAGACAAGGTGGAAGCATCCACTCAAGTAGAGACCTCCATGAGGGGGAAATTTCAAGGTAGATGGGAAAAGGGAGCACATGCAACCATACCTCCAGGTGAAAGATGGGGTGATATCTAGATATAATCCCAAGATAAGAAATTTTGGTAGGGTCCATTGAGATGGTGTGTCTCATGGATCGAACCTAGCTATGAGGAGTCTAGAGTACAACAATAGTAGGAAGGATTGGTTAGATTGATGCAGCCAGATGTCAGGAAGACAGAAATCAGAGTGACAGATGTAAGATACTGGAGTGCAAATCAGAGTTGGAAATAGTGGAAAGGGCACAGATGCAGATGTTAGTAGTAGTGCAGAGAGTCTAGTAGACAGGTGCAGTAGCTAACAGCAGTCAGAAGACTCTAATGCCAAATGCATTATATTGATTTAGTTTTTCGAAGGCTATTCGGTTTTAGGATTTGCAGGTGCAAAAAACACTAGAGAAGTGTTGCATGAAGAATTCCAAAGGTACCAGATTAGGATAGATTGAATTCCTTTCTTGTTGAGAGGGAGTGTTGAAATTTGCAACAAGAAATAGTGAAATTGAAAACTAGAAAGGACAAAAATAAAATGCACCTGCAATGGTGAGGAATTTTGATGTACCAAGAGTGAGGAATGTGAGGCGTCTAATTTATTTTTCCCTTAAATAATTTGGACAATAAACTGTAATTTCATCTCATAACAACTTGGGCCAGTTAACTAAGGAGATCAAGGTGGATATTGGTGGCCACCCGCCTATTCCACTTGGGCTTTCGCCATTGTCTCTTTCAGTTTTTCAGTTTCCTTAATTATAGCACAATTTACTATTTTTGTCAGTTTTTCGTGTCCTGAACTTACAGAGCCGTTTTGAGGCCCCAAACGACATTTTTTGGGCATGAAATTTTTTGTGATTTCATAGAAATCACATTATTGTTTGTATTCCTTAGAGAGATCTTTCTAACTAGGTATCATGTGCATCAAACAAAGATCATATGACCAAGTTATGACCGCGGGAAGTTCTCTTCCCAACTACCCCCAACAAGGCCCATAAACTCTTGGTGTTACATCTCCTCGGGTTAGGGTTTTCTATTATTTTTCAATAATAAAAAGGCCCTTGAGCCTGATTGTAACATAGTTTGGAGGCATGTAGCCACCACATCTCTTCTTAGAGATAAGCTACCATCACCTGAGCTAGTTTGTTTTCCATTCTGTCTGTCAACATTTTTCAGTATTTGATATTAATGAAATGAAGTGTTATTCCTACTACATCTCCGTGTTTATGTTTATTTATGTATTTTATTGTATTCCGACATATGTCCGGATCATGAGAGTCTAAGATGAGGCATGTAGAGGGATTCTAATATTTTGGGGGTCCACTTGTAGTTGATGCATTAGTGGGATGTAGGTGTGAATTAGTTAACTCAATTAATCGAGTTAAAATTAGTTTAACTAGTTATAACTGAGTGAAGAGCTAGTAAGAGGTCCACTAAATTAAATTAGATTTAATTCACAATGAGTGATCGATAAAACAGATAACTGATAATTCGCTATTAATAATTGCATGCATGTCAGTTCCGAGGAAGACACAATTGAGATAGAGGTTAAAGGGAACATAACTATCAGTTGTATTCATACAAAATTTCCCATGTGAAATTATAAAGTTATTGGGATGACATGATGGATTGTGCAATCGAGGAAGGCTGATTTTCCTAATTAATAGGAATCTAATTCACTGGGAATTGTGTGAGCAAGGTAGTCTAAAGGAAGGTTGAGAATTGGCTATGTACTAGACCAATTTTTCCTAGATGAGTAGGAGAAAATTGGTAGAGTGCTAGATAATCTCATGAGATATTAAGCATTTTATTGTTTCATGATTCCTTGACTTAATACACAATAGAGATAGAGGGGTTTTGAGCAGTTGCTTTCCCCAGATACATTTTTTGTTATGGGATTGATAATTTCTTTCTCTTACATATATGTGATTGTGCGATCGTGTTTTATTTCCACAAATTGTAGGAATGATTCAATTTCTTGTTTTAGTACATTACAAGATCATATTGAATCCTGCTGGTTAGATTTTCTACATGAAATAAAAGAGTGGGTTGATACGATCTTGTCTTGTGGTGGTTAGTAGGTTGCAATATCTATGATAAATACCAACATAAATGGAGGAGGGCTTGCACTGTAATTTAGAGCCATAACGGAAGTAGACACAGGCGTAATATTGACTGAGGTAACCCTAGTTTGAGGGTCGACATTGAGGTCTAAAGTTCATGTCAAGATTTAGTCAAATAAATGCCTAGAATCTATGGATCCATATGAGCTAGGTCGAGTCACTTATGGAGGCAAGATTCGTGGTTTTTTCTATGGGTGGATAGGGTTTTTTCTACAAAAAATAGAAGTACATAAGTATAGTGCCCTAGTTAGGATAGTTTCCTAGCATGTTTATTTCATAAGGTGTGCCCTTGAGACTGTGAAAAATTTGTGTAGAATAAGAGCCGGCGTGACCATTAGAGCGAGGTTTTTTTTTGCAATATAGACTGTAGATATGGAGGATGGTTTGCAGATTTAGTATGTGTGGAGATAGTAGATCCAAAGGAGGCTGGAACCTGAGCATAAGATTGAGCATGCAGAATAAATGTGCCATATGAAGAATGGATTGACATGCACAGGAGTTGATTTTGGTGGACTATCCAGAGATTTTTAGGCAGAGATCTAAAGAAACCTATAAAAAATTATTCAATGGATTGTTAGTGGCTGATTTGTGACCCTATTTCAGTCATCTATAGATTGTTAGAAGGATGATAAGAGGATTAGCTCATATTTGTTCATAGATTGTGTTACACCAATTTTTGGTCATCTAACCTATTATTATTAGATGAACCTAAGTACACCATATAAGACCAATTTTACCCTATGTAAAATTTCTTTCACCATATAAAATAACTTATTTGTTTATATTTCCTGGTCATATTTAACCCAAAACAAGGAACTTAATTAAATAAATCCTTATTTATTTAATCATTTCCTAAGAATAAGTTATTTAAATCATTATTTAAATAATATTCTTAGTTAAATTTGACTAAATCATCCATAAATAATTAAATAAACCATTATTTTTTGAATTATATTCCCATCATTTCCTAAAATTATAAATAAACCATTTATTTATTTATTATTTATAAACAAAGGAATTGACCCAAGTCAAGAATCCTTTTCCCTCCAACAAATATAATAAAATATTCCTAAAGGGTGCTTCTAGAATTCGATTAATAATATTTTATTCATGCACCGAGTTCTAGACCACCCCAATATTTTATTATAAATAGGAGGGTTTTCCCCATTCATTAATCACCTCCATTGCATTAGATCACTCTGGATCTAATCTTGGTCACCATTTTTCCATTTTTGCTTTGTGAGCTCCCATTGAGTTCTATGTTTGTTTTTCTACACCAATAAGAGAGAGGAATGCTAGATCTGAAACACTGAGGACTTTCAAGAACCCATCCCACTGAGGAGAACCAGAAAACACCTTTCTTGTTTTCCTCTCAGGTGCCCCATTCTTTAATATAATATAAAATTCTTTTAATTACATTGTTCTTGTCTTGTCTATTGGATGCATAGAGCCATATTATATTTTATCTTCTTAATGTCTTTTGTGCTTAGATTTGAATTTGTGCAGCAAACTTAAAGATATTTTGTAGCCATAATCGATGTTAGGGCTATTTGTTATGCGTATCTAAAGTGATATTTTACGACAAAAGATTCATACTAAAAGATTGGACAACAAAGATAAAATTGTCGATACACAAGAGCAATGATTTTGAGAGGACTCAAACCATTGTTAGGTGGAAGATTTGAAGATCCATAGATGAAGACAATATTGTGGGCCCCAGATCAGTAAAAATAATTGACTGTGATTGGGCAGATTGATGGTATTCCAAGTACATTTGGAGGGTTGTTAGGTTACTGTCAAAGAAGAGCCCTAACTCTTGTACTTGTGAAGGACAACAAGATTGGTAGAAGGGAAGGTGTATAGGGCCTATGAATGTGAAGACTTTGAAGGACTAAAGTATCAGTCAAGTGGGCCATTCAACTAGCCCTAGATCTAGTTCAGTAGCCCTAGAAACATTTTCCCTAAGATATAATAAAGAATGGGACTTGCTTGCCTTTTAAGAAAGGGACTTGATCTTATAGGGAGAGAGGAGGGGGATTAAAGGGTTGAGGGAGAAGAATAAGACTTATGAAGGAATTTCTCAATCCATAAAATCCTTTGGGAACTTGGATTCCCAAACAATCCTTGATGAAATGCCTTTGAAACCAAATGGGGCCACACGGGGCCAAGTGGACCCAAGAAAGGTTCGGGGATGGAATTTAGTAATGAATGATGTTGCTATCTTAGACAATGTGATGGGAAAGGATCAAGCAAGATTTTTTAATTCGATGGGTCAAATTGATCCTACTAAATTCTAGCCTTGGGAACACCTAGGAAAAACTTGATCTTAGAGCTACGGCTTGAGGTATCTGTAGAATCCACCATTGTAATTAGCCCAAATTTTGAGGAGAGTGAGGGGACCCACCAGCGCAGTTGCCTCTAGGAGATCGGAGTTTACCTCTAGCTAGATTCCTGGGAAATTGATGCCCTAGGTGACATAATGGGGCTAGACCTAGGGAAAAGTGGAAAATTGTGAAAAAAGGGGGGGAAATCATCGCCCTTTTTGAGAGAATAGTGCCTAATTCACTTGGGGATATGGAGTCGGGGATGATAATGAACAAGAATTTGGTTTCTTAATCAAGGAGGCCCAGAAAGTCAACTTCGTACAAATGGTGCAATATTATTGAGATAAACTTATCTCTAAGACATTTCATTCATATAAAAATGTCCCATACATTAAATAAGCTAAATATACATGTAGTTCCACATTTCCATCACGCAACAATTAGCCCTAGTTATAGTGAAATTTAATAGTATGTAGCAACAAGAAGAAAATAGTTAAATTTTCACTCACAATGTTAGATATTATATCCAAACAGCTTCACATCTGCAAAAACAAAGCTCCACATAAAAATATCCCCAATCCATACATCAAAATGCATCCATCATCCAAAATAGTCCTCCAAGGAAAAATGTGAAGTTCTCTAAAGATAGAGAGATCCCAAGTCAAGTGATGGTACAAATGAATCCAACTAAATCCTATTTATACATTGATTAGGAGTTGATCATTGATAGAGGAAAATTGAGGAGTTTCATAATGGGAGGCAAGAGGACCTACCAAATGCTGTGTGTGGCCACCCTCAAAAAGTGGTTAAAGTGTTGTCTTGTTTGAGGTAGATTGGTTATCAAAAGACTAACACCAAGCCATAGTTGTATTCCTTGTATCAGTTTGATTGTAAAGGGCCATGACCCTTGGTACAAAAGCTCCAACCTATTTTATTATAGTATGTAATTTAATGAAGAACGGTTTGAAAAAGTTAAAAATTTTCATCTGCATTAGTTGATTCCCTAATGTGTGTAGATTTTTTTTTGCAAAGTAGATGTGTTGTGGCACTTGAGTGTGTTCGCATCAAATATTCTAAGACCAAAACCAAATTCTCATAGGTCGTAGAAATTCAACATATGTCTTTTTCACCTAAGAACTGCATGTAACTCATCTTATGCTACTCATGTCCAGTCTCAACTCATCCCACTTGACAATCTACCAAGACAAGGCTCATCACATCCAACTATGGTTTTAAAACAAGTAAGCAACAAAGTTTATATATTGACATACCATAACACCTCGCATGTATTAATTTCCTTGGCACTATGTGGCTTGTGTTAGCATCCCCTACATTCCTTGGCATGCTTTTACACACCCTAACACACCCTAGCACTTCCTGACATGCCTTGATAGTTTAGCGTACCTTGGCACTGCCTAGCATATAACCTTGTCAATCCCTCCTTAACACACCTATAACTCATTGACACTCCCTATCACACACTCTTATTCGTTCATTTCCATGCATTTTGATCGAGTGCTTCCTTGTGTTTCCCTAACACTCCCTATCATGCATTGGCACTCCCTTTGTTTGAAACGTCTTTTTCCAACCCCTCTTCACAATCATAGTATTTCCTCCTACAAGTCCTATTATGAAATTCTCCTAACACACTTTTTCCATGGGACACCTGAAATTCACTTACACTCCCTGACAGACACTTACACTCTTACTCTTATATGATTTTAATCTAAAACATAAGACATAATCCTACTCTACTGCTCTGTGGAATTTAATTCACAATTTAGAACATCAATCACAAACATGCAATGAGAAATAACACACACAAACATAATATTTTTCCAGGGGATAGAAACTGCTAAAAATCCCTTATGCCTTCTTTCATTAAATCAGATGAATAAAGATGTATTACAATTGCTTGCTCTTTCTAATCACATCCTGCAAGTGAATAGCCTATCTCTCCACTCACTGAGAAGCTCTGACCAAAAATCAGTCAATTTATGCCTCTAATTGAGCCGCTATTTCCTTACACAAGTACTGGGGAATTAGGCTCCTATTATTTAGGAAATTACTCTAAAATGCTTCCACAATTTCCGAGGGTTGATCACCTTACCAATACAATTCGTGTACACTCAATATAGTATATAACTAATTGTGCACTACCTTGGAATATCCACCACATATGGGATGATCACTAAGTTAGACTGAAGTCCCATTACACAGTTTACCTTCCACTCCATCCTCCAACAATTAGAACTAGTTTAACTGAAATCAACTTGAAATAACTGACCCTAATTCACTAGTAGAAAATGATGAAATTAATAACTAGGTGACTAAAAAAATTAATCACTGCAATTATTTCAAGTGAAATACTACTAAATTTGAGAAATTTTAAGTGACCGAACTAAAAATGACTAACTTAAATGACTAATCTAGTCTAGGGATTAAATATACGACTAGATAATAAGTGACTAAACTAAAAGAGACTAACTTAAATGACTAATTTAGTCTAGGGATAAATTATAAAACTAGATAATAAATGACTAAACTAAAAGTGACTAACTTGAGTAACTAATTTAGTTTAGGATTAAAATATATAACTAGATAATAAGTGAAAAAATTAATAATGATTAATGAAAATGACCATTATAGTCCAAGAATAAAAATATGACCAAATAACAAGTACAAAAAGTATATCAATTAGTCATTTATGTTAGTAATTTTTAATTGTGTCACTCCATAAATTAAAATTTGTAATTTTGATATTGAAGTGTTACATTTCACTAAACGAATCTCTGAATCCATCTACAGTGTTAAGATTTAGAGACAAAGGGGTCTTTGAGTCCATCTATAGTGTTAAAGTTTTGAATACTCTTTTGTCTCTAAAGTTTAACACTGCAGATGGATTCATCTACAATTAACATAATTGCATGTATCAATATCTATCTACCTTACACTAGTGCCTTCATTGTAGTTTTAGTAAAGGTAATATTTAGATAGTCAATTTACTATGTATATTTATATTTCTTTGGCCATAACGTTTAATCTTCAAACTTCATTGATTTATGTTAAAAGTGTGACTCTTGTTTTAAATCTAAGTTCAAATATTCATATTTACATTTAATGAATAGATAAACATAACATTTCTTTTTGTAAGTCGAAATTCATTCATATGGTGAAAAATATGTACATTAACCAACAAAGACAAAATGTTAGGTCACTATATTAATAGTGTAGTCCCATATTATGTTAGTGTAGCCCCCCTTATTGTTATTGATGTACCCCTATAACCCCAATATTGTTATTATTATGCCCTTAAATTATTATTGTTAGGTCGGCTAGGATTACATTGTGGCCCCACTAGGATTACATTGTGGCCCCATGGACTCCTATATATAGAAGGAGGTTTTGGTCATTTGTATCATGAAAGAATTGTTCATTTATGTAATGTATTGGAGGTTGCCCCCTCGAAGTGGCTTATTTCTAAGGTGTTGATATCTCTTTTCTTCTATTTTTGGAGTTGGTTTCACAACATTTGGTATCAGAGCTTTGGATTCTAGGGTTTCGCTGCTCTAAACAGGTCATCGTGGAATTGTCGCTATAAATTTTTTTGTACGAAGGTTGAGAATCTAAAATTTTTAGGGTGCGAAGCCAAAATTCCGAGGAAACTCGTCACAAAATTTCAGATATTGGTTCGCAATATTTTCGGAGATACGATCTGTGGAAGGTAGTGCTTTTTCAGGCTCCCGAATTTCATCTCAAAGAGGTGACATTGGTAAAAGATTCATAACTCTCTCTCTAAGCATCAGATTGGAGTTTCCTAAAAAGTGGTAGCAACTAAACATAATTTTGTTTCTATGCTATCAAGTTCAGAGTTGAAGGATGAAACAGTGACACATGGCAAGTCATACAAGTTCGCTTTACGGAACCAGTTCATAATTAGGTCATTATGGGAGATTGGACATAACATTTCCTTGGAGAATCCAAATCAGGTCAAACCTGTGCCATTCGAAAGAGAATTCAGAGGGCTACCTTAGTGCCAAATTTTATATATTGAAGAGCCACAATCACAGAGATAATCCAATTTCAATATCTATCTCCTCAAAAGCAAGAAAAAGGTGTGTATTTTTTTTCCGAATTGCATAAGTCTTGTTCGAAGAATCAATTTGAATTGATTAAAAGGGTTTATTGTAGAATAGATATTAGTATTGGGTTATAAAAAATGCCTCGTAAAAATAATTAAACACCCATTAAGCCTTTAGAAGGCTCTACTATGACTCATGAAGATGAAGAATTGCAACATCATGTATCAAAATTACAAGAACAAGTGCAACAAATTTTTCTTTCGCAAAGAGCAGAAAAAAATGAAATGGAAGTTTTGAAGAAAGGCATGGAAGTGAAGATGGATGGTTTGAAGAATAATATCGATGGTTTGAAGAAAGGCGTGGAATCTAAGATAGATGGCATGGAAGCTAGCATGGATTCTAAGATGGATGACATGGAAGCTAAGATCGATGAAAAAATGGAAAACATGAAGAATGATCTAAAAGCAGACATGGAAGGTTTGACAAAGTTGATACAAGAAATGTTTCCTAATGTTGAAAAGATAGTAGAGGAAACACATGATGAGAACAAAATAAATGTTAATCGTGATTTCATAAACTCCAATGTTGGTGGGAAGAACCACTATATTCCGAAGATGGATATGAGGAAGTTTGACGGAAAGGATACTGTAACATGGATAATACAGATGGAGCAATATTTTGATCTCCATAATGTGCAAAACACACAAAAGGTACGCATTGCAACTTTACATTTAGAAAAAAATACATTTGTATGGTATCGATGGCTTTGCTCCAGTAAAAAAATTGTCACTTGGTCAATTTTTATGGAGGAAATGATAGCACATTATGAGGATATAAAGAGCAACACCTTCTTTAGCCAATTGATAAATCTCAAACAAAAGGGTTTAGTGGGGCAGCACATTGAGGACTTCCAAAAATTGAATATAAGAGTAACTGATATTCCAGAGGAACACAGGATTGATCTCTTCATAGGCACTTTAAAGGATAACATCCAACATGAAGTTCGCGTTTTGGAACCTGATTCATTGAAGAAGGCATTCAGGTTGGCAAGAAAAATTGAATGTAAAATTATGGCGACAAGGAAGCCTACCACTCACTTCTATAAAGAGGGAAGTGTTGCTACTCCTAGATTTCCACAACCTACAAGGTTGACACCACAACAATTGGAAGAAAAAAGAAAAAAAGGGCTTTGCTACAGTTGTGATAGCAAATACACTAAAGGTCATAAGTGTGCTGAGAAGAAATTATTTTACATAGATTGTGAAGAGGAAGAAGAAAAGGAACAAGAAGAGGATATACACCAGGAACCAGCCCTAGAAGAGGAAGAAATGAATCCAACCATATCGTGTAATGCACTGGCAAGAATTACCACTCCTCAAACTCTCAAGATAGAAGGACATATCAAGAAGAAAAAGGTAATAGTGTTGATTGATTCAGGTAGCACCCATAATTCTATTCATTGTAAGGTAGCCAAGGAATTAAATTGTTTCCTATACCCAGCACCAGAATGTCAAGTGATGGTTGCAAATGGAGGAACTATAAATTGCTCTGGAAAATGCCATAATATCAAGCTAACCATGGGGGAATATGTATTGACTAGTCCAATGCTTTCCATTCCTATGGGAGGTGCTGATGTTGTACTAGGAGTACAATGGTTAGAATCTTTGGGGACGGTAGCTTTTAATTTTCAAGAACTTTTCTTGAAATTTTTTTCAGAAGGAAAGGAAGTCGAATTACGGGGTATTGAAGGGAAGCCGGGAAGGATAATAAGCTCTAATGTCATGACTAAGATTCTAAAGAAAGAACAACGAGGCGTGATTGCACAATTATGCTCACTAGAAGTTCCAACATCAAAATCATCTATTTCTGCAGATCTCCAACAAGTCTTGGACAATCATTCCAAGGTGTTTGAAACTCCCAAAGGACTCCCACCTATTAGTGATCATGATCATGCTATTCATTTGATTCCATGAAGTGTTCCTCCAAACATCAGGCCTTATAGATATCCTTACTTCCAAAAGAGCGAAATTGAACGTATGATTGCAGAAATGTTAGAGGCGGGTATAATTCAACCCAGTCAAAGTTCTTTCTCTGCTCCTGTAGTATTGGTACACAAGAAGGATGGATCATGGCGAATGTGTCCAGATTATAAGGAGCTCAATAAGCTCACCATTAAAGACAAATTTCCCATTCCTGTGATTGATGAATTATTGGATGAATTACATGGAGAAATTTATTTTACCAAGTTGGATCTTCGTTCAGGATATCATCAAATTAGAATGAAGACTGAAGATATTCCAAAAACAACATTTCAAACTCATGAGGGTCATTATGAATTTTTGGTCATGCCTTTTGGCCTTACCAATGCACCTTCTACATTTCAAGGGTTGATGAATTCCATTTTCAAACCCTTCCTTAGAAAATTTGTGCTAGTATTTTATTTTGATATACTAATCTACAGCAGGTCTTCGAAGGATCATGTTCAACATGTTGACAAGGTGCTCAAACTATTGGAGGAGAAACAATTATATGCAAAAAAACCCAAATGTTTCTTTGGAGTACAAGAGGTGGAATATCTGGGTCATATTGTATCTCATGAGGGTGTTAAGGTAGACCGTAACAAAATTAAAGCCATTAAGGAATGGAAAGTACCCACAACCATAAAGCAGTTGCACAGATTTCTCGGGTTAAGAGGGTATTATCACAAGTTTGTTAAGAATTATGGGATAATAGCAGCTCTTCTAACAACACTATTGAAGAAAGATGCATTTTCATGGACTCCTGAAGCAACTAAGGTCTTTGAACATCTTAAAGAGGCAATGTGCCTAGCACCAGTCTTAGCTACGCCGGACTTCACAAAAACCTTTATTATGGAATGTGATGCCTCAGGAAATGGAATTGGTGTTGTTTTAATGAAATAAGGAAGACCCATTGCTTTTGAAAGTCATTCAATCAAAGTAAAGTATTTACAAAAGGTTATTTATGAGAAGGAAATGTTGGAAATACTACATGCACTAAAGAAATGGAGACCTTACTTAATGGGAAGACACTTCAAGGTTAAAACTGATCATGATAGTCTTAAACACTTTTTGGAACAAAGACTATCTTCAGAAGAGTAGAAAAAATGGGTCACAAAGATGCTGGGTTATGACTTTGAAATTTTCTAAAAAAAAGGGAAGCTAAATGTTGTTGCAGATGGACACTCAAGAAAGGATGAAGAGGTGGAAGCATTGCTTTGTGCCATTTCAATTATCCAACAAGATTTGATAACAGAAGCAAGGTATGAATGGAAGAAGGGTGAAGAAGTGTGGATTCTCATTCAAAATTTGTAGCAAGTTCCTAGTACATCTGATACATTTAGTTGGAAAAATGATTCCTTATGGTACAAATATCGCTTATATATTTGCAAGAATTCCAAACTAAAACAAAAAATTATTTTGGAATTGCACTCTTCTCCTTCAGGAGGACACTAGGGATTTTTAAAAACTTACCACAAGGTGAAGAAAGAATTTTTTTGGGATGTCCTTAAATATGATATTCAAAAGTTTGTGGCAGAATGTTTGGTTTGCCAGCAAAGTAAAGTTGAGACAATTAAGACCCCGAGTCTTCTACAACCTTTATCCATTCCATGTCAACGTTGGGAGGATATTTCAATGGATTTTATCACAGGTTTACCTAAGTTTGAAGGAAGTAGCGTCATCATGGTGGTAGTTGATAGAATTACCAAGTATGCACACTTTTCTGCATTACCTCATCCATTTAAAGCGAGTACATTTGCTACCGCATTTATGGAAACAGTTCAAAAGCTATATGGAAACTCGAAGATTATTGTAAGCGACAGAGATCCCATTTTTACAGAAATTTTTGGATGGAAATATTTTCTTGTTAGGGTACTCAACTAGCTCATAGCTCATCTTATCATCCTCAATCTGATGGTCAAATAGAGATAGTCAATAAATGTTTGGAAGGATATTTTCATTGTTTTGTATCTGATAAGAAAGAAAAATGGGTCAAGTGGTTACCTCTCGCTGAATGGTGGTATAACACTTCCTTCCATATTGCAGCAAAAATGACCCCATTTATGGCACTTTATGGATATCATCCACCATCCATCACATATTATTTAAGGGAAAATTCTAGGGTTGAAGCAGTGGAGGATCACATCGAGCATCAACAAGAAGTTCTCCAACTCTTAAAGGATAACCTAAATTTTGCGTAAAATAGAATGAAACAACAGGAAGATCAACATCACAATGAGACAAGTTTTGATGTGGGAGACTGGGTATTTTTACGGCTACATCCATACAAAAAAATTTCCCTCAAGCAAGCTAAGAAGGATAATAAATTATCACCAAAGTACTATGGTGATTACAAGGTTTTGCAAAATATTGGTACTATGGCATACAAATTGGAGCTTCCTAATTCGTCATGAGTGCATCCAGTTTTCCATGTTTTATGCTTCAAAAAGGTTATAGGGGACAAACTTCTAGTTCAAACAATATTTCCAGAACTTGATGAGGAAGGAAAAACCATATTCGAACATGAAGCAGTCACGGAAACAAGAACTTGACAACTACGAAATCGATCAATTTCAAAGTATCTCATCAAATGGAAGAACTTACCCACTGAATATTCTACATGGGAGGATGAGAATTTTATACAAAAGCACCCGGAGCTACTGAAGCATTGAGGACAACACTTGTTTGAAGGAGAGGGGCATGTTAGGTCCCTATATTAATAATGTAGTCCCTTATTATTTTAGTGTAGCCCCCTTTATTGTTATTGTTGTGCCCCTATAACCCCAATATTGTTATTATTGTGCCCTTAAATTATTATTGTTAGGTCGGCTAGGATTACATTGTGGCCCCATGTACTCCTATATATAGAAGGAGGTTTTGGTCGTTTGTATCCTGAAATAATTGTTCATTTATGTAATGTATTGGAGGTTTCCCCCTCAAAGTGGCTTATTTCTAAGGCGTTGATATCTCTTTTCTTCTATTTTTGGAGCTAGTTTCACAACAAAAAAATAGGTGGTCTCACCCCGATTGGGTTTGTTCACCAATGTTTGCAATAAGTGAAAAAAATACAAAAATGAGGCTAAGGACAACATCCATAAATGAAAGGGTCAAAGACACCAAAATACATGTAATACATAAAAAAAACATGAGAGCATACTAGTCATCCGACGTAATGGAAGATTTGTTTACTAGGGTTGTTCCTAGAGGTGATGGTGGATGGAAGTTGCAACGGACATGCCCTTAGAAGTGTGTGAGCCAAGTGTCCAAGTTTTCTAATTTTTCTACAAGGTCGTTTTGGCCTCGCTAGACCATCACCAATACTCGCTCCTTGACCAAGCACTGGAAGTAGTGCATCCTATCTAAAGTGGGAATTATCTCAACATGCTCATCCCTACGAACCCATTCTACTACATCCACCCGATCCATCAGAGTTTGAATTAGGTTCGGACAATTTTCTAGAAAACGATGTTGAATATACCACGGGATGGGAGCTACATGCGTAGAAGTTCCCCAGTTAGTTGTTCCTCCTCGCTATCCACCACCTCGATGATGTATTTTTTGTGACCTCACACTTCCACCACCACGGGAGGCCTGTTTACATCCACCATGACCGCTTCACATTCCCACAACAGCAAGTTGGGAGTGACAAACAGTCTTACCACCTCGACGCGCTCCTACCGCCACTATTTCCATATCATCTAAGTCCACATATCCTTGCTTGGCCGGGGATGAGTATTTACCACGCTGCGAGGATGGTCACATTGTAATAAAACCAGGAGGGCCAACTCCAAACGTTATCAGATTCTGGTCTATTAGAAATTTCCCCTACCACCACACCCAAAAACCATATCTCTCTTCACCCTTAAATTTCCTCGGGAAACCACATGATATGTCCCAGCTACCATCTTGCCATTAGTTGGGAAACTTGGAAAGAACCTGAACAACTAGAGAAGGAGAAGGTGGGAGGAACACACCCCAGGCTAATGCTTCCCAAGAAGCTTCAGACAACCCACACTAGGATATAAACTCTATGTATTCCAAATGGGCCACTCTCCTATCTCCACTAGACACCAAGAACCACCCACCAAACCACTTGGCACACCAATTTCCTGATCAAGCACCAAAAATGGAGAATTCCATACAGAAGCACTGCCACCCCCAGAAATACCTCCTTCAATACCACCTCCGTGCACCTCTATCATACAAACAACTTCAACATACTAAAAACCACATAAAACTAAAATAACAAGATCCCCTGTTGACACATTGCAGTGTTCAAGGTTTCTATTTACTAGACATTCAAATGAAAATAAAGTGGAAAACGCAAGGGAGGGAGGATTTTTTTAATTTCCTTGGCACTTATAGATGCTACATATATTTATCTACATCTAGGGTCATCCATGGGAATAGAAGGAGTCATGAGAAAATATATAGAAAAGGAGTTTCTATGAAACATTGTTGTAGGTGTTCGACATGTTCAAGATTTATATTTACTAAGTATTCAAATGAAAACAAAAAAGTGGAAAACGTGAGCAAGGGAGGAATTTTCTGATGTCTTCAGTGCCTATTGTTGCTATAGATATCTATCTACATTTGTGGTTGTCCCTGGTAATAAAATAATTCAGGAGAAAAGAGATAGAAAAGGAGGTTTGGTGAGAAGTGGTGGTAGGTGTTCATGAATGGATCATGACAAGAAGCCCAAAACCCAAGTCCATCCCAATGATAATGGAGATGTGAACCCCAACTCCATAGGTATGCTCATTCTCATTCTTCTAGTTATCCTTCTATATTTCACTTTTTTACATCTGCTTGTTTCTATTTGTAAGGCCTCCTATATTGGCGGTTGATTGAGTAGAGAAGTTGTGCATGCAAGAGGTATAGATTAGTGACACTTATTATCATTCTCTCCATGTTTCTTTTTGGGTAAAAGACAAGTGAATGTTGCAATAAATGCTATTTTCTTCCTTTTGTGGGTGTGTATCAATAATTTTTGAAGGTTTCATTTCAACTCTTCCTAAGATGTGGGGTGCCATCAGTTGTGGGAAAAATGGCTTGAAAGGATGCATCACACTTATTTTTTGGTTAACCCATAAATTTCACCTCTCCCAAACCTCTTATTTATGCCTGTGAAGAAGTGAATCTTGATGGTTGGCCTAATGAAATGCAACCATATTCACTATATAAACATGGTCCCATTGAAAATTTTTACTTATTTTGTCAGCTATGATCTACCATTTCAAAATTGTAGATTTTTCCCCACCTCTATTATGACTACTTGGGCGCACTATCACCCTTGAGTTTATGCAACTATGTGGTAAAATTATGGACGTTAGTTTTTGAGTTATTTTGTGAGTAAGGGTAATTGATGAACCCTCTGTCCCTCACTTTTATATTTGCTTGATTGACAATGAAATGTGAAACTTTATCAAGGGAAATTAAGTGAAGTCATTTATATTACACATGGAATTATTACGTTAGATCAAAATTGGGTTTTTTTATTAGCCACATAAGTTATAATTTGTTCCTTAATATTAGAATTCTTTCACAATTCCTTTGAAGTATATATCATTGGTTTCATTTTTCTTCATGCACATATGTACGAATGTCAAAAAGCGATGACAGCGAGAAGTAACTACATACAATATACTAACTCTGCATCCAAATTCAATTATTTGTTGGCTATTGAATTTTTCTTTATCATCACTTATGACAATGAGAAGTAACTCCATATGATAGGATGAAAAGTTATCCCTCAAACCAATGTAGAGATGCAATTATTTATTGGTTCTTGAATTCTTATTTATCATCACTTACAATAAATGACACTATATTTGGACTTTCTCAAGGGAAAAAATCTTCACTTCCACAACTCATAGGACTCCTCAAAATATTTTCACTTCCATCAATGACGATCCCTTTCAATATAAATTTTTTATGCATTCCTCCAATCAACTCTTCATAGTCTCTATCTCTTGTTTCCCCTAGAAAGAAATACATATTGGCTATATCTAAGCCCCATAAACATACAAATACCTACAAACAACAAATCTAATTTTTAGTAATATGGATCTTGTTCAACAAGATTTTATTGCATGGGCACCGTTGAGCCAAAAATACTACATGTAGTTTCCAAAATACTAAAATCATCAAATTAAATAATTGCATAGTCTAAATGTTGTTATGGTAGTCAACTTGATGTTGCCAATCTATCGTGCATTTCTCAACTTTAACCAAATCATTAAGATATAGAATATTGGAGCTTAGTAATATGCAAACCAAATATTAAAAATATTTGGGCTTAGTATTGATTGGAATAGTTGGGGTTAGATGATTTTGTGCCAGTTTAGTATTCCATTTGACATGACCTAGAACTTAATTCTTTTGGTTGGGTCTATCTAGTTCTTCCTAGGATTTTTTTTTTGTTAATTATATCTTTTTTTTTGTTAATTTTTTTTAATTAGGGAGTGGTGAGACTACATCATGGTCATGTCCAAGAATAACACCCGAATAGAGATCATGATTATGTCCAAGAATGTCCAAGAATAACACCGGAATAAAAAAATTGAACCAGTGACTTAACATCTACCAATATTCAGCACCTAAATTTTTTGATTTCGAGTGGCAATATTTAGCACCTCGAATTTTTGATTTTGAGTGGCAAGAAGCATCATATGAGTTTCTAAGGGATAGAAACTAAATTTTAATCTTTCACTTAGAGGAATATAAGTGGTTCCTCCAAAACCCACCTTCAACCTACACGAAATACGTTAGAATTTGAGAAATCTGCGAATAGGTCCGGGGATAAGTCCTCTCTGCCTCAATCTGAATGGAAGGATATCTACTAGGGAATTTCCGCCACCCAAAATCCTATCGCCCAACCTGCTCCATCTCCTATCACTCGTTCTCAGCCTTGTGATGCCTCTCGACTCCGATCCCTTTGGACGCCTTAGAAATAATTAAGTAGGGCGTGAAGTAGCTTCTGATACCTCAGCCCACAAGGTGGAGGGTTTTGATGAAGGTATCTATGAAGATGATCCACATGCATTGGTACCAGTCAAACCAGACTATTTTTGTATGCAAATCCTTATTTTCATTTTTAGTTATGAAACCTGTGAGCTGAAAACTACAGATCTTGTTTATTTTTATAAATATTCACGATCGATATGTGGGAGTTATGAAATCTGTTGGTTGTGAATTCTGTTATATTTTTTAATCAAATGTTTATTATTTATAAAAAAAGGGTTATGAGCAAGAAATTCTGCACTCTTTACCAAGAAAATGGCAGAAACCCCTATTCGGAAATGATGAGGAGACGTCAGAGGTTCCTGTTCTCAATTATGTGTCTCCTCTCGGCTCCAATGAATCTTTGATTTCACTGGAGGAGAGGGTCATTGCAGAGAAGGGATTCTATTTGCATCCTCGCCTCTTCAAACGCCAAGGGAAAGAGAACCGGATCAACTCCTTTTTGGTTAAGTGTGAAGAAGAAATAGGTACAACTACCAATCTGCAACACCTCAAATTTTTGGGTGGCATCGTATGAGTTTCTAAGGGATAGAATCAAATCTTTAATCTTTCACTGCACGAGTCCCCTTTTATTTTTCTAGTAGAGCTACATTCTTTTACTAGCTGAGACATACATTTACAAGTTCTTAGTTCTGGTTGGAGTTGTTGGGCTGCATTTACCTGAGCTTGGGGGCCAATATTCCACATTCAATTTTTTGGACGAATATGATGAGAAGGGTTGAGTAATCATATTGATTAGCATGAGTTTCCTAACCGTATAATAGTTGTTGTGCACCCTTGCAACAACCAAGAAATTTACTCACTAAACGATACATATAAGCTAAATGAGTTTTAGTTTACACTATCCAGAGGTCCTGGCATCTCTAACTCATGTATTGACTACTACTCGCAAACAGAAACATGAGTTCCTTATCTCTGCAATGGGTGAATGCAAACATTTGGCATAAAATGAACTTCTAGACTCTCCATTGCGTGTGAGACAGTCATCCGACAACCAGCAAAAGGAACGCACCAGTCCCAGGTTTCTATACTCAATGTCCCTTATTTACATGTGTTTATTGATAGCATAAAATATTGGTAGTCTTTTGGCTATAGTGGATTTTATTCTAGGAATTAATATGAATACTCATTACTCCTATTTCTGAGTTATATTTGGCAGTCCTGTGTGAATCTTCTGCTTGGAATATGTCAGTTTGAACTTTGGGTGGTTTATTTTCGGTGCATGTCATTTAATATGAGTATTTTCTGAATTAAAATTGTTAGTGAAGCACCTACAACAATACCTAGACAAATTGTTTGACACAGATATGAACAAAAATTTCACATAAACCCAGAAAGCTATTGCAAGGAATTTTAGAACAAGGGCGATGGTGGGGCTGATAATGCATTGAATGAAGAATGTAAATTGAGCACATTGAGTAGGAATACTAGCATAGGTCCGTCTAACCCTTGTCATGATATGGACATTGAAGTTTCCAACCTCTGGTGCATTTCTTGAGTTTACCCAAATGGTCATCATATCAGATATTGGAACTAAGAGATATGCAATTTGTAGCTTCATAATAACTGGGTTCAGTACTGATTGACCCTAGTGTGTGCTAGGACTACTCTGAGAAGGGAGAATTTAACCAAAGGCTCAAATACAATTGTTTTACAAAAAAACAACTCAACATCAGTTAAGGCTCTCAAAAATAAAATATCAAAGTACTGTATACAGTTTGAAAGCATCATCTAAAAACCATAATGCCCAAAACTGTTGTTGAATCCACCACGAAAATATACTCATTAAGAGCTCAATATCTCACCTGTGGTTCAATGTATACAGTGTTGAAAGTATCATCTAAAAACCATAATTCCCAAAACTATTGTTGAATCCATCACGAAAATATACTCATTAAGATCTTAACATGTCACCTATGGTTCAATATATACAGTGTTGAAAGCATCATCTAAAAATCATAATGCCCAAAACTGTTGTTGAATCCATCACGACAATATACTCATTAAGATCTCAACTTGTCACCTGTGGGAATTGAACCAAGGTGGAGAGGATAACAATGATTCCTCCTCTCAACCACCTGAGCTAGACCCAAATGAATAATAATATTATATGTTACATACACACAGAACCCTAATATAAGAACTATTCTATAGGAGATAAAAATGAGAGAATTTTTTTTACTAGAATAGAAATACCATGAATATGATTTTTACATAGAAATATTGTCATCATGTATTCATCTCAGCCATCTTAAATGATCAAAATAATTTACACTTAACAAGATTTGATACCTCTCAACACTTGATATTTATGGATTTAAGATGGATCTATGCTGGTATATAGGAACAACTTCCTCAAAAAATTAGAAAATAATACTGTTAGATAATACTTATCCAATAAACTTCTGGACAGATACTAAGTGTTCCCATCATGCTTGATTTGAGCATATTCTATGAAATAGCATCCATAGATAGCCCAACTTTGGTAGAGGGAGTCTACATCTTTGTTATTTTCTTTGTACAAATGTGAGAAAGAAATGGGCCTCAAGAACAGATTCAACATCCTAATTTCCCCTTTTAGCCATTTGATTCTTCATAGAATCACAATAAATATTAATATGCAAAACTCCTTTTTCATGCAAAAAAAATTACTAGTAACATTAAAGATAACCCCATAAAATAAAGCACATGCATTGGATTTGTCAATGATATTAGGGGAAATTTGTCTACA
>CM076577.1:803353461-803513858 GCA_034641835.2 Pinus albicaulis
TGATAGAATTTGTTTGTTAAGAGTGGTTCAAACAAAAATCTATTAAAATATGATAAGAACCACTTCACGTAGATATATATATATATATCTATATCTATATATATATATATATATATATATATATATATATATATATATATATATATATATATATATATATATATATATATATATATATATATATATATATATATATATATATATATATATATATATATATATATATAGGTGTGAGAGACTGAATGTGAATAAGAGTGAAATAGGTGTGGAATAGGTGCGAGAGAGGAGTGAAATGAGAGCAGAAATAAATGTAAAAAGCACCCATCCAAGGGCTCGGATCCATATATTTAATTTCTAAATTAATTCCAAGTTTTTTTTATTTTTGATCGGGCTCTCTGTTTTAAACTGTTTGTTTTATTTCTCTGTTGGATCGCATATTCCATTAAGCGTACAGTAGGAAGGAGAATCGGATTTGCAGGCACATCGAGGACCGTTAGATCTAACACCAATCAACAATGAGAAATCACATCGTAGTCAGGAGGACATCACTCATCGCAAAGTATAGTGTTTACAGTTAAGAATTCGCAAGTTAAGTCATTTAACTTGTGATGCAAAGTGAGTCGGCGGAGACATAACGTGGACCGTTGGATCCAATAAAGGCCAACGGCGGAGATTGAAGCACACAAGGAGCGATTTCACAAATCACAACATTTATAAGTTAGTGTTAAGGCCATCACAAGGTAAGTTAAATGGTTTGCGATGTGAAATGGATAAGGGCACGTGTCGGCTCTGCGTAATATCGCAGATGACAAGACCATAAACAACTTAATAAAGGTGGTTTACTAAGTTATTTTCATAGTGAAAGCAATTTTACTTAGGGTAAAATTGGTCTTACATGGTGTACATGGGTCCATTTAATGATAATAGGTTAGATGACCAAAAAATGTTGTAACAGATTGCCCCCCAGTGTGCGAGCATTAGGAGCTAATTTTATGATCGAAGTACATTGTAAGAACTCAATCACTAGACATTGAAGGGGAAGTCAAAGAGGGAGAAGTATAAGGTAGACCAAAGTGTTGAAAGAACTAGACCCTGAGGAGGCGAGAATTACAGGTGCGACAAGTATATTTGATGAGTAAGTACCTATGCTATAGGCGGCGAGGGAGGCATACCTATGCCCGTCGAGGCAAAGTACAAACAATAAGGCGTTCGATAAATCACAGAACTGGCCAATACAATACATGCTAGCATAAACATGAGCTAGATAAACAACACAATAATGAATCCCACATACATATTGTGCCTGGGATAATAGCCAAGACTTGTACAATAATATCTGAGTACATGAGATATAAATGCAACCTAGATGCCCCTAAAAATAGGAAAGGGCTCTAAAAATCTGACTGATATATGCAAACAAAAAGGCACTATAAGCGGCTAAGGCTGACATCATCAAATGTATGGAGCTACATCAAAGGATGTGATGAAGAGGTCATCTGGGTATGTGGGGGGCTACTTGTAGGGCCACTCCCTCATGAGGGCTGAGACATCTCACATACACTCGAGAATCACCGATATCAACTGTTGCATCACTGAACCATCAAGTATAGGGATCTGGATCATGCTGAAAGGAGATGGAGCTGAGAAACAATCAAGTCAAAGGGAAATAAGGAGTCCCTTTGCCTGATTCGAGGCACCGAACGATACTGGAAGCTAGAACCAAGGTACACCACCCTCTAGACCTGCCTTCTGGAATGAATGAGCTGATGTCGATAGAAGGAGGTCCACCATAGGTGAGGCAATAAGGGATCCTCAACTAAGGCACGAGAGAAAATAGTAGAGCGACTGAAAAACTGACACCAATGATGATGATGGAATGGGGGGTACCGAGTAGCGAATGAACGAATTTCCTTGTTAGAGCATAAAGTGCATGGATGACCAGGCAGCGAATGATACAATATCATGAGGGATAGGGGACAGTGGGACTGAAGGCCATAATGTGGGACATGAGAGAGGGACCAAGCATTGAAGGATGGATGACTATAATGGTATTCAAAGGGACTTGGGATAGACTCCATGAATGCAATGATGACTCAACTCGTATGTTCTAAACAAGGGTGACACGATGGTGCTGCCACACAGAAAAAGGTCCAATGGGGACCATGAAAACATGAGTACAAGATGGTAACTCATGACAAAAGTCGACACGAGCGTGGACAAGTATGGGGACAAAGTGGTGCCCCTCAGTACGAGTGTTGCAAGTGAAGAAATTCGATTTTGAGGAGGGGGTGAAGTGACACTTCTTGGAAAACATGTGTCCTATTGAAGTATCAAATCACTAAAAACTAACAATACCCATTTTAGGGCTCGATGAGAGCTTTCCAACGGTACAGACGGTTTGGTAAATGAAGCTACGGTTGGGTCGCAGCGGGCGAAAGAAAAAATGAGGGTTTCTCTTTTAATAAGGCGTTTTCCCTCCAAATTCACTCATTTGCATGTGGAGCTATGGTGAATGTAGAGAGGAGAGAAGGCCCTAAATGTTGCGGCGATCGTAGCGGACAAACCAACTGTTGGAATCGAGATTTGTCAGTTGCAAGTAAGAGGCCTAACCCTACTCTTCCTTTTTAGTGGATTAAAAGTTCAGATTAGGTCCCCAGGGCTCAGGAACAGACCCCTGCTCCTCCTCACAGCTGGGTCACACTTTTTGGGGCAAAAAGTACGACCTGGGTAGCAGGTTTTGAGCAAAAAATTGTGACCTCTCCCAGGTTTGGGCCTGAAAAGTGCGACCTGTCAGGGAGGGGTTTTCCGGTGCTGTTTTTTGGTTGAGTACTGGGTTTTTATGATGATATATAGTCTTTCCTATCTACATTTTAAAAAATATGATGGTTTTGTGAAAATATGGTAGAATTACGGATCAACTGGAGAGAAAGAGACCTGGGCGCACTACAGTGAGAGATCCAGGAGGATCAGGGTGTCCGCAGTGCATTGGCTAGGTTTGGGGTTCTGACGTTTGTGGAGAACCCTTTGATGAGAGCTGGAGAGCCCTTATTGGCCCGAATTTTCAGCTATTGGGACTTGGACCATGAGGTCTTTATAGTGCAGGGGCACCAGATTGAGTTGACGGTCTAGGATATATATTTCCTGACTGGTCTCCCACCACTTGGGATGGTAGGGAATACTCAAACATTATTACTCCGGGGGTGGAATATCATAGAGTTTGTAAAGTGCCATTGTCGACTAGGTTTCGAAGTCAAGGGGAATCAGATACCCATCGGGGACTTGGAGAGGTTAGAGACTCATGCTGTGGCCGCAACAGTGCTGCGGATCCTGGGAAACCAGGCACTCCATCACATCACTGGAGGGCAGATGATGCTGGTGGAGAGTGTTTTGAGTGTGACTTACTATGGGTGGGCCCAGATGATGCTGTTATCATTGAAACGACAGTTGTCGCTATGCAAGCGGCAAGTGAACCACAACTGTGTATATGTGCTTGTTCTTCTTTGAGAAGATCCCACTACTTTGACCTCATATGCAGCTCCAAGATGGGGGCCCGAGAGAGCCTAGGATGTGCCGATGGGGGCGACTACTATGCAGAGGAGGAGGTGGGGTGGTTGGACGACTGTTCCGACCCAAGTTCTTTGCTCATTGGGATCAGATGCCACTGTATATAGACGACTATCCCTATAGTGGGATGATTTATTGTGGGGACCCGGATCTGCCACTGCCACCTAGTTGAATATGGGGATCCGATGGTAAGTGAAAAATTGCTAATATTTTATGTGCATGTAAATTTCTAGAATATTATATGTGGTACTGATTCTTTTACTTTTGGTATGCAAATATAGCACCAGTAAAACCGATTGGGTACATGGGACGACCTGTAGTATCAGGGGCCGCAAGATCTAGTGGATCGAGGGTGCAGCAAAATGAGGATGCAACAACCCGCCTGGAGGATATTCGTCATAGATGTGAGAGGATTTTGATGGGTGTTTCAAAGCACGGATGGCAAGACTTAGATGACCAGTACATAGAGCCATGTATTGGTTTACCCTCTGAGTGGTGAGGGGTCATGCGGCACATGGCAATGGCCGGACATGGTATGCATGATCTACGAGCTGCGGGAGCAGAGCCATTGGCTCATGATCCTCCAGATAGTGATTAGTGCGTAAGGCCAGTTGGTGCCCCCAGTTTTGAGTTTTTTAACATGCTATGGGCATGTCATATGTATCAGAGTGGATGGACTCTAAAAAATTTTATACGACACATATTATGGATAGGCATCGTTTTGATATTTTAATGTTATTATCTTGTGTTAAATGCATGTGCTAAATGCCAATCTAGAATATTGTTTGCAATGCAATCTACATAGTGATTTTGTGCTCTAGGTACATGATTGAAAGTAATGATTTCAAATTCACGCATCAAAAGCTTCACTCGTAAATATCTTCTAAAAAGGATAGGATTATGCACATGATAGACACCATTCAATTACATGAAAAGAAGTAGGGAATATAAATGAACATGAAGGTGGAGGATGTGATGCGAAAGGGAATCAGCTAATAAACCCCACACTGCATCATATTCGGCCTCATTATTGGTAGCTGTACCAATGCATACACCGTTTGAGAGAAAAAAAGAATGCAAGGGGGTTAAAATGGCCCAACCTGCCGTGGCTAGATTTTGGGAGTAGCGACTTGCACCATTGGCAAACCAATATAAGGTGTGGATGGGGGGTCCATCTGAAAGGTGTCGCAAGACAATAAATGGGAGGATGAAGAACACTGCTGGCAATCTAAGCGCAAAGTAGAAATCGAACGCACTCTGCAGAAGGGAGTGATCTGGGTAGGATTCTTACGACTCACATGCCGTTGGTGAGGGAGAGTGTGGGAGCTACCGGAGGTGCAGCTTGAGCTCAAGCTGCATAAGTCACCAAATTCATGGATGATGGCATCTTGTTTATGGGTGGGAAAGATGAAGTCAGGGGTGGACATGGCTTCCATGATGTCGTCATCACAAAAGAAGGTGAAACGACTGGAGGAAGAGAGACCACGTGGCACAACGAAGCTACCTGACTCATCATTGTGAGAAGAAAGGCTCACATGCGCATCATCATGGGGGATGACGTAAGAACAAGCAGATAAAGGATCCACTGATGTTGAGCCCAGGGTGATCGTTGAAGGGAGGTCAAGCAAAACAACAGGAGAAGATTCAGAGGGAGCTTCTGTCGAGGGTCTCATGGATGATGATAGGTAGAGGATGGTGGCCGCATGCTCTGTTATCTCGACATCAGGAGGGGGAATGTCAATAGGAGCGGGTAAATCCTCAGTCTAGCCTGTAGCATACTGTGCAAGTACAGGAGAAGCGGATTGGTTTTGTTCAATATCATACTCTCGAACTACCTCTAAAGAGGAACGGTAATGCGTAAGGTGGGGAAAATGATGAGAGTAATGGCCATGGAGATCACACAATGCACAAGGTTAGTTAGTGTGCATAGTTTTAGGATTCTTGGCTACAGTCAAGGAAGAAACAGAGGCTTTAGGGACCGCAGACTTAGGGAATGAAAATTTAACCATGGGTTTGATATGGGGTATTTCAGGATAGTTATGGGTGGCATGGCCGACGACATCACACAAAGCAAAGGTAGGGGAGGTTTAGGGTCTGTCGAGGCAGCCTTGTCCTTGGAGGCCCTCTTGCGAGCTTTTCCCTTCTTATCTAAAGCGGTGGCAATAGGAGGTGGTTGAGGCACTGTTGCAGCAGGAGAAGTCATGGGGACTGGTTGAACCAGGGTCAATGCAAGGTAAGGTTTGGGTTGACCTGGCAGGGTAGCAGCTGGAGGATCAAGGTACCAGAAGGGAATCCCAAGGGTCAAGTTAGGAAGAGAGAGGGTGTCCATGATAGGTGTCGTATAGACTCTTGGTGGGGGAGCAAGGAACGGTATCTGACCGAAGGGGTAATGGCCAGGTGGGACGGCTCCTAAATGGTTAAGCCTGGAGGAACCATTCCAGGAGGAAAAAGAGGCTCATGAGTACCAGCTGAAGGGCTAAGAGGGGAAGGTCTAGAAGGCTGAATCGAAGGGCTAGGAGAAGGCTGTGGAGGGCGAGGAGGCTGCTGACTAGCTGAGGTGGGCCGCTTGAGGGCAGTCTGAGACTATTGCATCATGCAAACATTCGATGAGCTGCGATCAGAGACAGGAGGAGGAAAACCAGGGAATGTACCAAGCAGTGAGGAATCTTTGTAGACTCTGGGTGAAACACTAGTCAAAGGATCGACGGTTTGCTTGTTGGCCACTGAAGAGATAGTGGACTTAGGGGAGGTCTGAGACTTCGGTTCTTAATATGTCAAATAGTCAGTGGTGACTATCTTTCCGTTATGAGGGAAAGAAATCTTGCGGTGGACCATGGAAGGGACAACAGACATCGCATAAGTGTAGCTACGACCCAATATAATGTTGTAGTCTAAGGGGGCATCTATGACTTCTATGTCAACACAAACAGTCTTGCCTGCTAGAGTAATAAGACAGTTGCGGAATAAGCCAATGGGCTTAGAGGCGTGGCTATCCCATGCTCGGAGAGTGATCGTGGAAGGAGCCAACTGAGGAGATACGAGTTGCTTCCAAAATGAAGTGAACATCACGTAGGTGGATTCGCTCTCATCAATAATTCACTAGGAAATGTTAGCGTTCTGGATCTTGACTGGGATTTGGAAGGCGACGGAAGCAGGGAGAGGAGGGTGTTCTAACCGGTCAACATCAAAGACAATCAATCGATCTTCAGAAGGATCTACATCACCCATGGTAGATAGTAGAGCTTTTTGTTGTGAAGGGCACAACTGGAGGAGTTCCAGCATTGAAATGGCAGCAAGGGATTGTGCCAAATCATCGACTATGCTATATGAATGGGAAACTTTGCCAGAAGTAAAATTTTTGCACAGTGGTCCCTTAGGGATCTTGGTATGAACCTCTGCCCTAGGCTGAGGGATCTGCAAGGGGCCCTTAGGTGTCGAAAGAGGCTCTGTAGAGACAAAAGGAGGCGGCTCAGGGACAGACGTAGCGGGAGGCTTGTTGTACTGATGGGACCGAGTCTGAAGATTGACATATACAGTTAAAGGTTGATCAAAATTCATCATGAGAATCTAGTAATCGGGGGTACTAGATGGAACAGGCTGAGTGGCCACCTGACCTTCAGGAGGTTGGGTAGCCACAAATCCTTGCTGAGGGAAAGGATTAGTAAGCATAGCCAGTTGGCTAGGCACAGCACTGGGAAGGACAGAAGGGGAGGCTTGCTATCCATGCAATGTTGCTTGAGACTCCCATAGCTATTGCATCTGTGGAAAAGGAGGACAATCATGCGTGTAATGGCCATGAACACTACAACAAGAACAGGGCTTGTTCATGCGAACAAGGCTTGTTCATGCGAACAAGGCTTGTTCATGCGAACAAGGCTTGTTCATGCGAACAAGGCTTGTTCATGCGAACAATACTGTCCTACTTGGGCTGAGTGTCTTGTTGTTGGTTCGTAGTGTGAGGAGCATTACCTTGATTAGGTCTAGGATTACCAGGGATAGCTTGATTTTGAGTGCCTTTCCTCTTCTTTTTTGAGGGAAGAGGATAAGTCACGCCCTGCTGTGCATGCACCCGCCCTCGAGGGGGAAGTGGTTTCTGTTGCGGGGTTTGAGAAGGCAAGGGAGGAGGAGGTGCTAATGCTGGGGGAGTTGGAGCATCGGGCTATGGATACGGATAAAAAGGAGGTTGGGTAACAGTGTAGTAAACAGGAGGTTGGGAAAAAAAGAGGAGGCATGCTATATCCTGGATACGTGCTACTGGGAGGGGGAAAAGTTCAGGAGGTGCTGGGCCCCCCCTGAGGAAAATCAGAGCCCATGGGAGGTTGAGCAATGATGACGACACAAACACAACACAAAGGAAAAAGAGACTGACAAGGGCAGGGAGGTGCAAGATCAATTGATTACAATGTCGAAACAAGGGAGCAGAGGTGCAGGATCAATTGATTTCAATGTTTTAGAGTCTTTTCTTGGTGGTGTTTACCAAGCCCTTTTTCTCTTAGGGTGTGTGTGTAAAACTTTGTAAATTTAAATTTTTAAACCCAGACATTTGTAGAGAAAAATAAAAAGTGTGTTGTATAACTGTAAATAAACCTGCAAATGACATTATATAGGCCTGCAAAAATAGAAAATAAACAACTAATAATGCAATAATCTAAACCCAAGGAGGCAGGTCTCTCAATAACTAGTCTATAGGTGAGTAAAATAACTAAGAAAAACACACTAAATAAGCCAATAGATCTAAGGTCAAGAGGGACAGGGATCTAAAAGACAAGATCTGTTGGAAAATGGTGCAGAAAACAACAACAAATCAGAGGAAACATTGTTGTAAGAAAGGGTGGTGAAAGGCTATCTCCTGAAGGGAAACAGAGTGAACCCTAGAGGAAAACCCAAACAAAGCTAAATGAGGTGATTTGGATGGATAAAAAGCTGATCTGAAGCGGATCTGAAGGTGAGGTATCAGATCTGAAAAAATGGCTGAAGACTCTGAAATTTCAGATAACCTGCAACAACAAAACTCTTCCACAAAAAATGGAGGGTACTGAAGCCCTAGGGGGCTAGGTTCCCACTTAGTTGAGCAAAAAAAAAACTACAAGTCCAAAACGGGCAGATATGGAGGTCAGACAACCCTGAATAGAGGCTCAGACAAACCCAAATTTTTTTTAGAAAAATTCCCACAAAAAGTCTAGGTCGCAGTTTTTGACCTGTTTTCAGTAGAGGTCACACTTTTTGGGCTTTAAGGTGTGCCCTAAGGGTCTAGGTCATAGGTTTTGGGCTGAAAAGTGCAACCTGCACTTCCGGCACTCTCGATAGTAGATTTCAGAAAAAATTGTCAGCTCAGCTGCGGTTGATGTCTGTCACCTGCGCAATGGGTCCGAAAACAAGCGGAAGTTAGAATTTTTATCGTTTAAGGGTTTTATAGGTTAAAAACAACATCAAGGAAGCAAAAACAAGGGGCTAAAGAAAAATCCTAGGGTTTGAAGCCGCTGGATATGCAAGGATCATAAAAACGACAGTGGTTCTAATCGTAAACCCATGTGGAGTCACTAGTTGTTAGTATGAATCCTAATTCCAAGCGTAAAAAAAAAGACCACTTTAGCTATGCATAACCAATAGCCCTAACAGCAGAGATGACTACCAATATCTTCAGATCTGCGATTAGGGTATCAAGATAAATGCTGCAAAAATCTAGATCTATGCATTAGAATACATTAAACAGTAGAAAAAACAAGATTTACTCCATGCATCCAATAGACAAGACAAGGATATGTTGAATGAATTTTGTATTAGGGGCACTGGGAGGAAAACATAGGAGGGTGTTCCCAGTTCTCCTCAATGGGATGGGTTCTTGAAATTCATTAGCACTTCAAATCTAGAATTCCTCTCTCTTGATGATGTAGAAAACCCAGACAAAAATAGTAGCAAAATATGACTATGATGGTGGATCAATAGTCAGACTAAAAGTATAGCTCCAGAGTGATCTTTAGGCAAAAAAAGGTGGTAAATGAATGGGAAAACCCTTCTATTTATAAAAAAATATTGAGTTAGTCTAGATATTGGTGCATAATTAAAATATTATTAACCAAATCAAGATCCAACTTTTATGGTATATTTTATTATATTTGTTGGAGGGAAAATGAATTTGACTTGGGTCAAATCCCTTTATTTGTAAATAATAAATAAATAAATGATTTATTTATCATTTTAAGGATGTGGTTGAGTAATAATAAAATAAATAATGATTTATTTAATTATTTAAGGGTGATTTAATCATATTTAACAAAGAATATTATTTAAATAAGGTTTAAATAATTATTCTTAGAAAATAATAAGATAAATACTGATTTATCTAATTAATTTCCTTGTTTTGGGTTAAATATAACCAAGAATATTAATTAAACTGTTGTTTAACTAATTATTCCTTGAGGAAAATCAAAAAAATGTATATTTATTTAATATTTCCTCATGGGGTTTCCTGTTTAGACCATAAACAACTTAATAAAGGTGGTTTACTAAGTTATTTTCATAGTGAAAGCAATTTTACTTAGGGTAAAATTGATTTGACATGGTGCACTTGGGTCCATTTAATGATAATAGGTTAGATGACCAAAAAATGGTGTAGAAACTGCAAAGAAGAAATTCGTTGTGAGTAAGGGAGTTGTGTGGACCCATAAACCATAGTTCCACAGTGTATTCTGATATTTTTGTAGCTACTCTGCATCAGCCGATATTGGGTTTCTCTCACTATAATGGAGGGGAAAATAGGGTTATAACACTTGGCCATCAAATAATGAGTGTTTGACCTTGCTACACCTGCGAAGTCCAAGTTGGCTTCGACAATGGAATTGTGATTCTTCCTGGTGTCCGCCACTATATCCCTTTATCTAATGAATGCAATCGATGCTAGGTCAGCCATAAAGTGCTTCTTATATGCTTGTACAATCTTGATCTGAAGTTCATCGTATGAATTATTTTATGTGTCCATAACCAAAACATCATCAAGAGGAAAAACTTCCACTTCCTCGCTTAAAGCTATCTCTGCTGTTGGAGGTGGTGGAGACTGAACGGTGACCTATTGTGCACTCAACATTAGCTTGACATCTTGATTTTATGGCTCTGTTTCCTCCTCCATGTCCACAATTTCTATAAATTATTCAATCTACTGAGCAAGCTCCTGGTCCTGCATCTGTCCGCTATCCTCCTTTTCTGGTTTTCAGATATGTTCTTTCTCTTCAACTTGCTTCTATGTTGTTTCTATATATATATTCACAACCTGGTTCAATAAGACTTCCCACCCTCCAGGAAAAGTCTTTGTGCTCTGCTGGCCATAGATTTTGCAAGCAAGGATAACCAAGAGCTAATAGGACCTCCTGTGAGACTTTATCTTGTATGTATTGGTGGTTGTATTTCAAGACTTTGATGGCTCTTTCATTGACCCTTTAACAATATCATTTATGCTCTGATAGTTGTTCGTGGCATAGAAATATGAATCCATGAGTGTTTATGGCATGTTTATGGCTCAGGAAAATGGTACATACGACGATAATATTCTGCCACAAACATAGCAATCTCTTATCGGCTGGCACTTTTCAATGTCATGGTCTTCACATCAAAATGTGGAATAATCTAGTTGATGACATCTACACATGGGAATATTGGAAATGTGCATGCAACCCTTTTATATTATAATTTTTGAACACTGAGATATAATTGTCAGTCCTCTAGATCTATATTGAAGCTCTTTGCTGAAAAATCTTCGTTCACTTTCTACCATGTGAGATCTGATTCCTTTTCCACAAATAGTTAAGCATCTGCATAAACTGGCAAGTTTACTGGCGTTTTCTCAACTGCTTCCTCGGTAATAGTTTTTGTGGTATCCTTTGATGCATCTCTCTTGGGTGTTATAGTAACAATGACTACATAAGAGAAGTGGTCAACAACTATGTTACCCGCAGGAGGAAAAAGGAACTCATGGAAAGAAAACATTAGCTTTTGCAAATTAACTTTCAAAGCATGATCATGCAACCAAAACGTGGAATGATGAGAAAAATTGCGCAATTTCCATGATCAAGTGACAGAAATTGGCTATGCTAATTGCACATTGTGCAATCCCAACATCCAAGGATGCAGCCTCAGGCTTGATACTACACAATGCACAATTTAGTTTGGGATGTGATTGGGAGATACTACATATTGCGCACTCTCAGTGGACAAGGTGGTATATTGAGCCTTGAAATTGTGAAACACAGAGTTGAACCAACCTGTACTATGAATTGTGAAGTCTCAGAGGCCAATATCTCGGCTTGAGCGTCATACTTGTGAAATTCCCAACTGGGCAAGGTCAAAAATTTCCAAAATAGTGCAGATCTACTCGATGAAGGTCTGGTAAACAAGTATATATAATTCATAATGAAATTTAAAGTGAATATATGACTAAGTATGGATGTTTCAATGTAAATCAGGTGTAGAAACTCAAAAAATGAAAGGAAAATCAAACATGTGAGGAGAGTCATTGAATCCACTACCCCTGGTGTGTAAAAACAAGAAAACTAATGCAAAACTTATGAAAGGTGAATGAAAAATTGAAAAAACACTTATACATGCTAATATAAGTTAAAATACTAGAAACCATGAAGAGAAACAAGAAAAAAAACACTCACAGAAGTGAAATGATAAAAAGTGATAGGAAAAGTGGCAAAAGACGAAAAAAGAAAAAATCACCAGGAAAAGCGACACAAACTCCGTCGAATGTTCCTTGATCTCATTGGGAATGTTAGAGGTCCAATATTGAATGTACAAATGAGATTTAGAGGTATAAATTAAATTATTTAATTGAATTAGAGTTTATCACGTGCATGCCTAAAATCAAGGCAAAAGTGACACTTGGAAGAAATTTATAAAAATAGCAATTGTTCCACCTTTGGGAAACTAATATTGAATCCCTATTTTATAGGATTTATTTTTTGCCTTTTTTATTTTCAGGAAAATTTCAATGCACACTAACAAGGAAGATTGCATAATTGTGGGGAACTGGGCAACTTCCCAGCTCAGTGCATTGCGCAGTTTCTCAGGTCAAGGAATGGATTGCTGAGCTTTTAGGCTTAGTGTTGGGCTACCATCCATCACTGCACACTTCTCAAGCTCGGGTATGAGCTTCCATTTTGGATTGCACAATTTCCATCATCAAGGTTGGCTTGCCCCTATGGATTGTGTAGTTTCTGGAGGCAAGCCTGAAACTATTGTAAGGTCAACTCAGAAGGTTAGTGTTATACAAAAAATGACCTCCTCATCATCTCAGAGGAGAAGGAAACTTTGGTTGGAAGAAATATCTAAGTTGCAGGCCTATTTTCCATGGTAACACACCCCAAAAAGTTTCAAAAAGAGTTATAAGGTTTCTTAGCTCTCAGCCGAGGGCGTTAGTGCCTAGGTTAATGCACTATTTTTCCTAAAGGGAAGAATTAGTGGATTTTCATAGGTATAGAGGTCAAAACATGAGTTTACTGAATTACATATCAACATGACATCTTGAATTTCACTCAAATTTTCAGCTCAAAAAGATAGAAACCTGCGCCTCAATCCTAACTTGGGACATTGCTAATCCTATCTAAGTCATATGGAAATGGCAACAAAAATAAATAAAGGAAAGTTATTAGCTTTTGCCTTATTTTGAGCTCGTGAAATAATTGGTAAGGATGAGCCTCTCCACTTCTATAAATTGTAGGCCTAGAAATTGTAACAAAGTTCGATGGGTTGGAATCGTAACAGTTGAATGTTCATTAAGAGATTGAAGAGCTCAAGCATTGTTATGCCAAGGAGTTGAGAGAGAGAGAGATATTGGGTCCGAAGGACTAGAGGAGGCTTGATCTATCCAAGATGGTTTTAATTATCTTTCTTCTATCAAATAATATAGGCCTTTTTCTGTTCTATCTACTTGATGGCATTGATATTGTATTCCTTTACATGCTAATTCAATGGCGCATTTGATAAGTAACTTCAGATGCATGCTAATTTATTTTCGAATGTATGTTAATTCTTTGATTGTCAAGCTTCATATGTTGTGAATATTACGCTTTCTCTTGTTCATGTGCAGGATCTGATCTAGGAGATAGTGGAGAGGTATTCCACTTTGCTATAGTGAGATCTCCATTGGGATTGCATGAAGGACTAAGGCAAATCTTATCCCTTTTCTTTGTCAATCATGATTTAGCATGAATATATGTGTGTTTCTATGTGATAGTTGAATTTAATCTTAACAGTCTGCCTTCGTTCCCGAGAAGAGCTTAGAGGGTATTTCATCCTCTACCACCCATGAAATTAATCCTATATAAGAAATGGCAGCTCCACAGGAGACTACTTCTTAGTTCCTGGTTGTGATCCTTCAGTTCCCAATTATTTCTTTCTCTCTTTACCTTCATGTTCTTCTTGGTTCCAATTCTAACCACTCAGTATGCTTCCCAACATCCTCTATTTTTCATAGCCTTTGATCAGACCATGAATTATGCTTTTTGAAACTTTTGTCTCTGTAACACACTCTTACTATGCAACCCAGAGCATTATAACACCATCCATCCTCTTGGAAAGAGTGTTAGTTATGCTACTAACACTCTACTTTTCCTTATGAGAAGCATTATTCGGCCAATATCTTGACATCCACCCAGTCCTATGGGTTCTTGGGTTAAAAAGGTTTCTTGTAGTATGTCCTGGGATCTGCAACTGTGCACTGTGTTTGGTTGGCTGTTTGACTAATATTTTTTTATTTTTAGGAAAATAGCTTAAGTGCCTTTGTGTTTAGGAAAAAATAAAAAATAAAATATATATATATATATATATAATAAAAAATAAAATAAAAATGAAAAATAAAATAAATAAAAAATAAATAAAATAAAATAAAATAAAAATAAAATAAAAAATTGAAAAAATTGTTTATCTTTATGTTTTAGTTAGTTTGATTATTGTATATATTGAGTTATTTGTTAGCGAGCATTGCATATCTTCATTCTAAAAAGTCATGATGATGGATCCCAGTTGGGATTCGAAACGTTGACACATGTTCCTCAATACTGTGGACAATCCGGAAAGCTTCTTAAAAGATGTATATATAACCTCTCCTTGTAGGAAGCTCTTTTATTGAATGAAAATTTAAATAATTTTTCTTGCATAGATTGTGTTAAGAGTCACATAAAACTCCATTCATCAACACCCCCTCCAAAGACTCTAATACAAGTTCACATGAAATCGAACACTTAATACAAATAACCAACAACTTTTTTTTGAGCTTACACACAAATTAGTTTAGGCTAGGATCTAGGGTTAGGCAGTGGTGATTAAACTGCGCAAGTTCATGAAACTGAAAACTAGTGTCATTAAAGAGGGAAAAATCCTGCTACACTCATATCATCTGGGACCGCTCCCCTAATAAAGGAGATAAGCATGAGACAACATTGGAGTGTGAATGTAACTAGAACCAAGGTGATGATAGATACAGATAATACAAAGTCATGGATGAGAATGAAGAGGTCGCCGAAGGTACTATGCCACCATGACCTAGGTTTGGTGGTTTTTGAGCAGGTTTCCCCTGGCAGAACTTCTTCCCCACTCTTGGGGCCCTATCCTAAACCTGGAGCGCATATAGGCTTCCTCATGATAGAAAACAGCAGGGGGACAAGTGCTCCCCCCACCTCCGGTTCACCTTCCATAGGAGCGGCGACAAGGGATGACAACGACTATCAACGGAACTATGGCCCGCTCCCTGACTCAACATGGGCATCTCCCATAACGAAATCAACATCCAGAATAGTAGCAGAAGAAAAAACAATCACTTCTTCCAAATCCATACCCAAGGCCACCACAAGAACTAATATCGAGCTCCCTACGCATCGAATCAATGAAAAAATCTAATACATGAAGGACCATGCATTGATAGGCAAGTTCATGGGTTTCTCTCCCATAGAAAAATCCCTCTTAGGCTGGAAATCCTCCAAATGGAAGCCCAAGGGCCACATTTATCTTCAACTATGTGTCAAGGGCTTCTTCAATGTGATTGTCACCTGCATCGAAGACAAAAACCACATCATGGATGGTGGGCCATAGTTATTTAACTCCGCAGGTGTGTACCTACACAATTGGGTAGAAATATTCAAACTAGACGATCAATATTTCACTTGGGCTCTATTCTGGGTCAGGCTCTACACCCTCCCCTAGGACTACTAGGATCAGCTGACTCTTTGGGACATAGGTAATTCTCTTGGAGAATTTATTAAAACGGTGGAGGAGACAAAGATCAACAAACATGCAATGTACACAAGGATATGTGTCTACATGAAAATCGCAGAGTCCCTCCCTGACGAGGTAAGTCTACTACATGAGGATTATGAATGGATTCAAACAATAGATTATGAAAATGTACCTTTTAGATGCCAGAAGTGTTAGCAACATGGGCGCATATTCAGAGATTTCCCCCTAAATCAGAAGGTTTCACCAAACAATGATTCAATAGACCATGATACTGAGGGGTTTATGAAAGTCACAGGAAGGAAAAGACACAACAAGAATTCAAACACGAACCATAACAAAAGAGCCCCAACATCAAGCAATAAATTTGAAGCCCTAGCTCAACTGAATGAGAAGGATAATGAACCTCCCAAATATTTAGGGCAATGTTCGCAAGAGAATCCCCAGACCTCAAAGACTCAATGAACCAAGATCCAACCGCAAGCCTTTCTGATCCCCTAGAACTCTACGCATATAAGGGACAACTAAGAAAATAAACGTAAAGGTGCAGCACTGGAATCAATCCCATAAGAAATGGAGGAAGAACTAGAGAGCATTGATTGTGGGGACCTTGATCTCATGGGGTTAAAAGAAGCATGCAAGAAGAAATAATTTCTTTCAATCCCTCCACACCAGATCCAGAAGTTGGAGGAATTCCTCACTCGAGCTCAACAGATTCCTTCTCTTCGCATTCAAGGAGTTTGCTCCTGAATACTAAATTCATCCTAAAAGAATCCCAAAAATGAGGAAGAAAAACATATTTGCAGCGATCAGTCACCACAAGCAAAGAGCTAGTAGAATCAAGGAGATTCCCCAAGTTAACCAAGTTCAACTTTGTAATCCCCAACCCCCCTCAATAAATATCATCTCATGGAATATCAGATGGCTTAACAACCCATCCAAGCATAGGTTAATTAAGAAAAGAATTATTGAGGAATGCCTCGCAATAATCTTCATGCAAGAAACAAAATGCTCCAACTCTACTCTAGACAAAATCTTCAAAAGACTCTGGAAAGGAAGCAATACCTTAGTGATGGATGCTAATGGGACTTCGAGAGGCCTAGCATTCAATTGGAATCCCCACATTATTACCCTAGATAACTTTCAGGCTAATCGACACTTCATTCAAGCCTCCTTTCATTTGATTGGAACCACCATCCATGGACTTCTCATGAATGTATACTTCCCGCAGTCTCTCCAACAAAACACTTAGCTTCTTGACAACATTGCAGATCTCAACAACTAGTGTACTTACCCTCTTTTTCTGATTGGAGGATACTTCAACATGATAACCAACCTTCAGGAAAAAAAAGGAGGAAGGCCTCACCTTGATATGGACAACACCAGGTTCAAGAAATTCATCCACGACAATCACTTCATAGATCTTCAAACATCCAATGACATCTTCACTTGCAATAACAGAAGAGGTGGATCTCATCAATTTTCTTCTAGACCGGACCATTTCCTCATCACTGAAGACTTAATTAATCTAGGAGGAGAGATTGCAGCCACCATCATTCTGTCCTCTAGCTCAAACAATTGGTCGATACAACTCCAATGGCTCAAAATGGGTATGGACATACCTAAACCTTTCCGTTTTGAACACTGTTGGCTCAAACATCTAGGGTTCAAAGACCTTGTCTCGGATTGGTGGACCTCCCTCAAACCACCCTTAGGAATAAAAATGTATCAGTTCCAGCAGGAACTGAAGATGCTCAAGGGGAAGCTGAAGTTGTGGAACATGACCACCTTTGGCAACATATTCAAAGAGAAAAGATATTTGGAAGAGAAAATGAAGCAAATACAATAAAAAATCATATCAGAATGACGTTTAGCAGACTCAGAGAACAAGTAAAAATCCCTAACAACCCAGCTGGAAGAGAGAAGAATCCAGGCAGAGATCGTGTGGAAATGGAAATCTCGGATATGCTAGCTTAAATATGGAGAAATAAACACAAATGTTTTTCATTTCTCCACCATCCAGCACATGATCCACAACATAATCACAGTCCTAAAAAATCAGAATGGGGAGTGTAGGGAAAAACAAGAGGATATCATTGAGGAGCTGCATAATCACTTCAAGGACATCCTCCAAGAACCCAATATCCAACGGCAGGAGGCCATAGGAAGAATCACATAGCCCATACTCAAATTTGTCACTGAATATCATAATAGGATTTTTCTCAAAGCCACTTCATTGGTAGAGGTTGAACAAGCGGTTTTCTAACTAAAGGAAGGGAAAACCCCAAGCCTGGACAAATTCACCACCAACTTCTTTCACTTCTTCTGGGACACTATCAAAGAGGATGTTTGGGGCATAGTAGAGGAATCACACACCACCCATTGGATTCTGCCAGCTCTCAATTCTACCTTCCTCATTCTCATCCCAAGGGAATATAATTCTTCTTCTCCAAGTAAGTACATATCCATAGCACTCTGCAATGCAATTTACAAAATCATTTCCAATGTTATAGCTAACATATTGAAGAAGCTTCTTCCCATGCTCATTTCTCCAGAGAAAAAGGGTTATGTTGAGGGTAGGAGAATCCTTGATGGAATAATCCTAACCCATGAGGTCATTCACTCCCTAACAATTTCCAAAAAAATGGGCATGCTCCTCAAAATTGATCTATCCAAGGATTTTGAAAAACTTAGCTGGAACTATATAAATAAAATCCTTCTGGTCTTTGGTTTCAGCCACACTTGGGTCCAATGGATCATGAGCCTGATATCCTCCCCCTTTATATTCATTCTGGTCAATGTAATTCCTTTGGAAACTTTCAACCCCTCTAGAGGTATAAGGCAAGGGGACCCTCTTTCGCCCTTTCTCTTTGTTCTTATGGCAGAGCGTCTAGGCTGCCTGATAAAAATATCCATCCATTTGCACAACCTTCAAGGTATTCCTTTACACAATATTCTCCCCATTTCCCACAAAAAATTTGTGGATGATAATATGATAATGGGCCACCCCTTGATTTAGGAAGATCGCACCCTTAAAACCCTACTTGATTGTTTCTCTGAAGCCTCTGGCACTACCGTCAACCCTGAAAAATCTCAAATCTTATTTTTTAACATGCCCCTTATTATGTAGCACAACATAGCTCACATCCTAGGCTTCACCATAGCTTCTCTACCATTGAAATACCTGGGAGCTCCAGTCACGGACTCAACCATCAAACATACCGCCTAGAGAGAGTTGTTGGATTGAATGGAAACCAAATTGTCCAACTGGACCCACCAATCAATTAACATAGTTGGATGGTTGGTTCTCATTAAAGCTGTTCTTCAGTCCCTACCCACTTACCTCTTCTCTATTCTAGCGGCACCAAATTGGGTCCTCAAAGCCATGCGCAATTTGCAAAGAACCTTCCTTTGGGGGGGAACTAAAGACAAAAACAAATGGGTGCTAGCAAAATGGAAAGAGGTCTATACACTGAAAGCATAGGGAGGACTAGGAATGAGAGATCCAGAGCATAGAAACAGCATCATGGGCGCCAGTATAAGGTGGAAATGGGTATCAAACCTTCACACACCCTGTGAAACCCTATGGGCTACCAAATACATAGGTAACTGGCCCAGGGAGGAACTAATCAGATTCAACATTGATCTTGGAGGATCCCAAATTTGGAATACTGCCAGCCACCAGAAAGAGTTTATCAAAACCCACAACTTCTGGGAATTGTGCAATGCCACAAAAACCATATTATGAGAGGATTCATGGTACAAATTTCCCAACCTATCCTCAATTTTTCCTAGACCCCTTTGGAACACAGTCCTACAGGTATAGAAACAAAACTGTGCCCAAGAATTCTAAACAAAAGAAACAAATCAAGGTTACAGGACTTGGCTATGCACAAATAGATGGCAAGAAGACTGGAAAAATGAGCATCATAGAGACATTTGGGAGGAATTAATGACTAAAAGAAGAATCAAAACCCAGCAGGGGCCATAAATTCTACGATGGGGCCATACTCCAAGTGGCAACTACTCTTCCAAGGAATCTTATCATCTATTACAACAGCCGACCCCTGAACATACCAATCAAATATGGAAGAATATATGGTCTGCCAAGCTCTGGCCCAAAGTAGCTTCCTTTTTATGGCTTCTCTGTAAGCGACGCATCCTCACATGGGAGAATATTTTGAAATGAGGTTTTGTGGGATAATGAAACCATACATCATTTGCTAGACCTATGCTCCATATAAAACACCTTGTGGGACAAGATTGAAATTCTGTGCAGAAGATCCAATCGAGACAAGGGTAACATCACCAATACCATCAAAAAATGGTCAGATAAACTCTATTCCATTAACCTTATGAATCGCCTCTGGCAGCTGATTCCAGGCATACTTATCTGGAATATTTGGAAATAAAGAAACAACAGGATCTTTGAAAGACGACCTCTAATCGAGAGAAAATTTGGGCCAAGCTACACAGTAACCTAGAAGAAGCTCTCACCATGACTCACTGGGGGAAGGACGATCTCTCAAAAACCACTATTGAATGCACCATTTGGAACAACTGGCACATAAGCATCAAGACCCCTTTGGAAAACCCCTCCGCAAACATAGGCAGAACCAGTGCACCTGAATAATGGACCCCCCCCGATCGACTTCTTCAAATGCAACTTCGATGGAGCCTCCAAAGGTAACCTATGGAAAGCTAGATTTGGGGGTATCTTCAGAGGCTCCCATGGTAAACTCCTACATTCCTACTATGGAAACCTAGGGTGGGATAGCAACAACTCCGCCGAGTTGGAGGGGACCATCTAGGGTATCTCTAGAGCCATTGAGTTCAAATTTTTTCCATTGTAAATGGAGGGAGACTCACAAATCATCACTCAAGAAGCCACCCGTATTCTTCATGACACCTCCCCATCAAAGGTTTCTACGGGTTGGAGGATCTCTAATCATCTCAATCTCCTGGAATAGTTGCTACAACATCATAGGGCCATTACATTCCACCATGTGCGCAGAAAGGCAGACATAGTTGCTGATCTCCTGGCCAAAAAAGGCATGGAAAGCCACAAAATGATATATTACTCCAACGTCTATCATATTGGGGATGATTCCTTGTGCGAGGAATGCCAAACTCTCCTAAAAAAGGATCATCCCTCTCCGGATGCGGGTGACATGATGCGGACGTGCGAAGCCAGTTCCTCCCATGCACAAGCTGACGAAGTCCTGCAATGCCAGCTCTAATTTGATGTAGAGCCTCATCTCTACAATTATTTACATGAGCTCCCTGATGCACCTGATCTTCTTCCGTACCCTCAATCACATGCAACACCATGAGAACTGTCGCAACTTGCATTCGCGAACGTGTCAAAAAATCGCACAGCATCTGTGCTTGTGCCACAAGTCTTCAAAAGGCAATGTATTTCCTCATTGTTTCATTCCCATGCTGCTCTAGTTGGCCATCAGAGCCTTCTTCTCCCCCCTTGCAATTCTGTTGTTGCCTCTGTCTCTCTGCATGCCCCCCCAGTGGTGTGCCCTCCCTGGGAACCCATCTTGCTACTCCCCTCCAGGCCGCGTGCTCCCCGCGGTGTTACCCCTAACTGCGTGCCCCCCTCTAGAATTCCTCACCTCTACAGACTCAACCCACTGCACACATTGAGAGGTAGGCTCCATCGTTGCGCAACCCCCTCCTGTGAACCCCCCTATTGCACAATTCTCATTTGCGCACCCCCTGCTCCATTTATCTATTGACCGCTCCCCTGTAGAGCAAGTCACTGTACATGGGCTGGCCTCCCCCTCTCTATTGCTTCACACCCCATGGCCACACCCCATGGCTCCGCATCAGTGCCAAAAGACCATGAGGTGTAGCGAAAGAGGCATGCTCTCAATTTGATGTCAATGTGGTCAAGACAATCATTTGGAATCCATCGAGGGCATCTGTTCTAGCAGCCATGACAAGGAAGCACCACAACACTCTGAGTGCACCCAAGAGCAGATCGCCCTAGCTCAGGAGAATCAGAGGGGCAGAAGGGGTCCCAGGAAGTCCACCATCGCACACCCTGAGCAACCTACTCCTCAAAAATCTGAGCCTCTCCTAGTACAGGAGGCCTCGGGGAGGAAACCGATGTGTGGCTCATGGACTTAGAGGCTTTTTGGACATGTGTTCGTGATGCCGAGTACCCTATCACTCCAATCCGCTGTGCAACTTCTACAAAGCCCTCGCACATTCCTTCGATTGAGGAGGAGGACATAACGCAAGAGTACATATGCTGCATTGAGGAGGAGAACCCTGTCACAGAGGATGATGAAGGAACAACATGACTACTCGGCTACTCGACTCTTTTCTATTTTCTGTTATTTCAGCACATACTATAGATATTTTTCCTTTTCATGTGTCACAACACATCTTGAAATATTTGACTGTTTGATGCTACTAAAGGGTTGGTTTCTTCCTAGGAGGTAGCCCCAAACCTACACTATTCTGAAAGCATCAAAGGATGGGATTGGATAAGCATAAATTACCATCTCAGCCTGACGCCTATGTAAAGGTTTACTTTTAATTAATATAGTTTAGCCTAACTTACCAAAAAAAACATTGGAGTGTGAGAGAAGGTAGCCCTCCTTCAATTTCATTTCCAGTGGGTACTCTATATATTGGGGATCCCCTTAGTGACATAGGAACTGAATCGGGGACTCAGGTGTCCTACCCATACAACATATTTTCCACGAACATGACCCCCTCAGTAGTGTCTATGATTCGAGGTAATCTTAGTGGCCAGAAATTTTACGGATGAATACAAGGTGACTAGGGTGGGTTTCCCTAGTACCTAAAGAGACAAACCTACTCCATCTTCATTTTTTGGGAGGGTTCTCATCTTCATGAGAGTACTTGGCCCCTTAATCTGAGGTTCGGGCAAAGCTCAGGAGTAATCGTTGTTAGAAAATTAAATATTATAGAGCAATGCAACACATGAAATATGCAAAAAACACAAGAACACAAAACACATAAAACTAGAGAGACACAGATATACGTGGTCCACCCAGTTTGGGCTATGTCCACCCTGAACAACCAGTCCTTCCTTTCTATTATCCAGCAAAATGAAGAGACACAACCTACAACAGATCCATTTTAATATCCTCTATTCTCTCTCACAGTCTCCCTATCTATTTCTTGCTCTGAGAATACACATACAATACACAGTCACGATACAATACCCTCATACAAAGTGAGGGGTTGCCTTCTAGGTAAAAAACCCTAAACTAAACATAAATTCTACCATCAGATCATTTGCCTAATAAACGACCCATATTGACTAGAAATTACTATACTTTTACAAGGCAATTTTACATCTATTTTTAGCTTCAGGGGCACTGCCCTCGAAACCCCCACCGGGGGACAGTTGGGCCCCGGACCCCCCAGCTAGGGGGTCAGCCCCCTTGGACCCCGTGGGGGGGAAAAGTCCCCCCCCCCCGCTATAGGGGTGTACAGTTTTCCTGGGGTATACATCCGACTAAAACAGGCATCTCTAAATTAGGATGAAAATCAGGCTCCACACCCAACAATCGTAACTATACATATCGTCAGCTCTCACTATAATCCACTATGATACTAAGTTTCATGTCCAATGAGTGGTGGTTTTCAAAAAGAGTCATATCCCTTGGATGATTTTTTATTGTCTTTTTGTGTTTTTAATTTTATTTTTAGGGATTGGTTTGTTATCACGGAGACGATAATAAATATCACTTTAAATGTTTTTGATAAAATATATCTGTCACCGTGGCTACATTTAGCCCTCTTCGTCTATCTAGAAGATAAATAGGTCTTCCTCCACTAACCTTAGAATATCTATCAAGCCTTGATGATCCATATTCTCCCTCTTCAGGAAATCATTCTCTAGTTTCTAACACTAAATCGCGTAGCTCTTTCCAAGAAACTATACTGCATGAGGACTTTTTCAACAAAGGAGTAATACCTCCTTAGAATCCTCCCCTCACTAATTATCTTGGTCCAGTTTTGATTATGGTAGCACCTATACCTGTCATGTATTCATATATTCCCACATCCAATATTCACATTACGCTTTTGGATCGTGGTCTTTTGTGGACAAGTTTTCTCCACCATCACTTCCCCTACCAATTATCAGTTCTACACCATTGATCAATCACCCTGTTAGTCAAACTATGCCTAGTCCAGAAAACTTAGATGCAATAGCTATGAGTGGAGTCCAATACCTCTCCATCCCCACCCCTTTCATGTATCCTCCTATACCTTTGGTTTTTGTTCCTAGTATCGTTGCTAGCTCAGACCTCCTTCAACAACACTTTTGGTTGGATCCCTTTGCTAAGTTCAAACCCCTAGGATCAAATGCTTGGGGAAGATGTTCCCAACATGCATATACCAATAGGGGGAATTTTTTCCCCAACCATCTATAGGACAACCTAGTTTGTCACTTATTGATTTTCTTCTTCCTAGTGGTCACTATCTCGGTGTTAGTCATGTGCCAATTGCCAACTATGTGTCTAGTAGCATCTCGTAACCAAGTCCTGTTGCAACCGTTTGGGAACCCCCTCCTTAAGCTCACCTGGCTCAAGGGGGAAATTACTATCCTAAGGGAAACCAATCTTTCCCCCCCAGCCTAATATCCCATACGGACAACCACCTTATATACCTGAACCACCGCAACAAGGAAGTTATTATCCGATGAATTCCATGTATCTTGTTGGAAACACCTTGATGGGGGACACAGGACCTTCAGGTCACGCATCACCACCTTGGCCAGATTTAGGGGCACCCACACCTTTGCCATTTTTGGCAACATTAGATATCCTAAATCCATATAAGTTGACTAATGACCCCATAAATCATAACTTGCACTGGCTTCTTATACCACACAATATACCCATAGATATTGTGAAATTCGAAGGGAAATAAGGGGATGACCCAGCCACTCATGTCACCACCTACCATTAATGGTGTGTATTGAATTCCATGTTTTATGACAGAATTTGGCTTAGAATATTCCCATGCACCCTCATAGGAAAGGATTCCAAGTGGCACATCGAGTTACCAGGTGCGTTAGTCAACACTTTTGGAGTGCTAGAAATGCAATTATTAAAACACTTGAAACTTCTTATCTACTACGAAACTGGAACGTAAATTATTATCACTTCATGCCAAGACACCACCACCAACATCCTTGATCATATCCATCAATGGAAATGTTGGCAGAGGATTTTCAAGGCCTTGATTCAAGATCAACTATTAGTAGACTGGTTCTACAAGTCACTTCTCCCCCCCATTTTCCAAAGATGTTTCCTTAGCCGGTGCAGTCACGGAATACCAATTCATTCATCATGCTCAACATCTAGAATTAAGCTACTTGTAATATGGAACACCTTATGATCTACTCCCCCATGCCCCTCAAAATTCCAATGCTCCTATTACTCAGCAACCCAGAGCTCATATTGATGGTCTCGTTAGTTCAACCTTCCTGGATGCTATTAAAAAACTCAGCAAGAAAGATGCCTAGTGATATATTGTTTTTTATACCACCTCTAATATCCAATTGGATGTTCTTCCAACCACTGCGGTAAAATATGTGCAGTTTACAAAAAAACCCAGTGGTAGTAACAAGAAGAACAAGAAAGATACCTCTCCTTCTAAGGAGTAGCCAGTTACGTAGAACAATCCCAATCAGAAAGTTGCTGCCAAATCTAAAAAAAGGAAGGAGAAAATTATCAAGTACCCTTGCAAGATATGTGTCAAGGACCACATGACTTACAAATTTCGTCACCTTCATGAATGCACAAAATTTCTTGCACAGAAGGACATTGGTCGAACCCCTGCAGTCCTCAATAATCCTTTCCCTACCTAGCAGAAGCAACACCTCATAGAAAACCCACCGCAACCCCTAAAAGGGGGAAACAGTGGATCACATCCTCCTTACTCTAATGAAGGATCATCAAATTTTTAGAAATTTGAATTGGTTAATCTTAAAACACGAGCCAAAAGTTATGGAAATCCAGTCACTAAAGCTCAGGAAGATGCATTGAGTTCAAATCCACCGTCGCCTAAAGATATTCATATATAAAGGCTCATTGTTGACCTTGTGATCCATCCCCCCTAAAGGGAAACTTCATCACACAACACACAATACCTCTACTCGTGCTTCCCAAAACTATAGTATTGTAGAAGATTTGGTGCAAGCACCCCTCAGCAATGTATGCTCTCAAATTATTACAAACTTGTCCAACACAAAGGAAAGCTTTGCTTTCGACAATTGGTGGAATTGACCCTCATGATTCCATGCTATAATTTTTTTATATGGAGAGAATTAAGACTTATATTTCCGATCAGCTTATGTTTCAAGTGAAATTTGTGTTGAAAGGCAGAGCTATACATCAAAACATCATTGACGAAGGTGCTTTGACCTGCATAATGTCCAAATCATGTTCGCTCACTCTGGGTTCTCCTTCCCTATCTCCGTCATCGAATTCCCTTAAAGCATTCGATGGCCACATTTTCATCCCAAAAGGATACCTTTCCAGCTACCCCGCCACTATGAGTGGGAAAATGGTAAAGGTGTATATTGAAGTCGTAGATCATCATCTCGACTATAATCTTCTTTTAGGTCATAGTTGGTCTTATACCATGACTACCATTGTCTCTTTGGTATTCCAAATCATCCTCTTTCCTTTGGATGGGAAAATAGTCACAGTGGATTAGCTATCCTTCTGCACCCTATATACTCCCCATTACCCAGTAGCACTATTTTCTTAGTGGGTGGAATCCCTTACTCTTATGTTAGTGTTAGTACCGGTCTTCTGAAGGGATCCTCCCTTTTAGGTTATTTTCCTCTTCCGTCATCCGAGGTTCCATATACACTTTGAATGGTATTGACCATTCTTGATGTCCCTACTGATTCCCCGATCTTACCAGCCCCTTCAAAAATTGATTTCTATGGAGAAGATGTGTCACTTTCACTAGCTAAATTGGCTAATCAAGCCATTCAATCTGTTTCTGATTCTTCCACTGCTTTGGTTACGACCGATGGTACCATTTCCTCTCCCATCACCTCTCCTTCTAACGATCTCCTTAATGAAGTCATACATTTAGATGAAGCTATTCGAGAGATCATGTCTTTAGAAGAGAAACCTTGGGATGATTCTCATCACCGTCCTTCGATATTTGATTCAGATAGGACATCTATACAAATCCTTACTTTTGAGCCACCTGATATTGTTCCTTCGGCTTATACGACGATCCAAAATATGGATGCATAATTAAACTTGGTCAATCTTTTAAATACAATCCTAAGGAAATTGTGAGCGTCACCTACATTTTCAAGGAATTCTGTGATGTTTTCTCTTAGCCTAGATCTTATGAGGAAATTCCAATTATATATGGGAGAATGTGTGAATATGGGTAACACTTTCGTTAAAAACGCGTTGGAAAATTTCAATATCCCACTAGTTTAGCTAAAATTTTGAAATTAATTCGGCCGAAATTTTTATGCCGTTAATCAAAATTACTTTTATGCTTACGTTGATGGTAACGGTAACCATATTTTTGGCTAGAGGTAGAAAAATACGCCTTAAAATTTCAGCTAAACTAAGATTTCAGCGAAACTATTTTCTTATAAATATAGTGCCCCCCAAACTGCAAGATGTTTTCGAGCAGTTTTCTGTTGCATTACCATTGGATAGTGTTGTGATTTTTCTGTTGGCAGTCACCATTGTAGAGGGATGTTTAGGTTTTTTTTTGTTTTTTAGGTGTGTTTTTCACTTTTTTTGCACTGTTATTGAACCAGAAGGGGAGAAAGTGAAGGTAAAGGTGAGGTTAGCTAGTTCTGGATCAATTGGATGATCTGCAATAGGTCTTGTTTTTCTTCTTTTCTTTATTCTTGTTTTTTCGGTTTTAATCCTAATTTCATTTTTTGATGTGTTTGAAGGATTTTTTTAGGATTCATGGGGTCTGCTATGCATCCTTGACATGCTCATTCTCCCTCCTCATCGTCTAATTTGACTCCTTGACGTGCTTTGTCTTCTCGTCCAAGTTCCAAGTATTATTCTGCTTTTAATTATGCCTGCAAATCATTATTGTAATGAATGTAAAAGTAGGTGCTCAATTTCTTGTTTTTGATGATGCATTATTCTCTAAAACTAGATTCTTCCGCTTTTAATATTGCCTGCAAATCATTAATGTAATGACTGTAAAAGTAGGTGCTCATGTTCTTGTTTTTTATGGTTTATTTTTCTCTGAAATTAAGACTGTGTTTTTTCCATGTTTGTGGTTGACTTTAAAAGACTTCTAATGAATATAAAATATTTTTAATGACTGTAAAAGACTGCTAATGACTGTAAGGATAGATTACCAATAGTAAATTTCAAAACACCATGTAATCCTTTCTTCAATATCATATTATATTAAAATGCCATGTAATCCTTTCTTGGATATCATATTATTTTTTTTCGACTGACCAGATGAAAGTAATAAACCAAACATTAAATTATTCCATAATACTTAATGTTTAAGTTAGGGATCACCCAATATCACAATATTAATTTTTGGAACATATAACCACAAACATTGGGGCATTCCCTACGTGGTTTGTATTCTCACACGACCCTACCCCCTCATAATGGGATTTCGCACACAAACTGGTTCATCAACAAAAATGTTCCCATGCTAACCAGTTTTATCTAGCAATCTGAGGCCTCTTACAACTTACAAAACAACTTACACACAGACATGGCTGACATAACGACAAGCAACAACTTATAATCACAATGAATAGTAGCTTAAGATCCCACAACCCCGCTTCTATATTTTCCTCTTCCTTGTGGTTTGGAAATTTTCTTCCTTGTTCGATCAATGATAGGGTATGTCCTCACCTTTTGCTCATCGATGACTCATTATCTCCTTTTCACAGCGAATTAGCACAATTTCGGCTAAGGTAATGCAACTAGCAGGTGACGTTTCTTTTCTCTTTGAATTTCACAATGACAACGATTTCTTAGTCTTATGTTGATTGAAAGGATATAAATATTTTAAATTTTTTATTGTTGGGATTTAAATATGTTAAAAATTTGATGGATAAAAGTGAAGTTAACTATTTTGATTGATTATTTTAATTTCTGAAATACCAGTTTAAATCTATTGTAACCTGAATCTATAAATATGAATTCCTAAGTAAGCCTTAATTGCAGGCTGTTGGTAGGTTTGAACTCTGAATTTTCTAGATTAATCCTTAACTGCAGGCATTTAGTAGATTTGAACTCTGAATTTCCTAGCAGTCAAGTTGGTTATAGATGCAGTGTGCCTTTGGGCCACTTATAAAGCTTTTAAATCAAGCATTTAAAAAGCGACAATCTTCCTTTATCATTCTCTGTCTCAAAAAAAAAACAAAAACCTTCCTTTATCATTCTATATAAAGTAAAATATGGTCTTTGTGTAAGGAGTAACTTTCATTTCCAACAATAGCATAGACATCATATCAATAATTGTGATTCCAAATCTCGTCTCGGTTCCAGTTATTCTTCTGCTTTTACTTCTGCTTGCAAATCATAAGTAATGACTGTAAGTTGTTTCGTTAGCATTCATCTCTAGTTAAAATCTATATATTGATTTCATTTTTATAATATTTTCATATGATAATAATGTTCTTATCCTTGGAATGTATGTTATACGAATGAAAAGAATGGGAAATTTAAAAAAATCTTGAATGGGTTACTTTGCTTGATTTGATTAAAGTCACAGATCTATGGCTTACCTTGCTTGTAATTAAAGTCCTTGAGGATTTCACTCTAATATGACTATTTATACATGATATGAATAATTTTCACAACATGTTTTGGACTCTAGATTTATGGATTACTAAGTAAGACTTATGTGTAGGTTGTTGGTAGGTTTGAAATCTTAATTTTCTAAATTAATCCTTAATTGCAGTTTGTTAGTAGGCTTGAACTCTAAATTTCCTAACAGTTAATTTGGTTATAGATGTAATAGGTTTTTGGGCCAGCTATAATGCTTTTAAATCTAGCACTTAAAAAATGACAATCTTCCTTTATCATTCTCTGTCTCAAAAAAACAAAACCCTTCCTTTATCATTCTATATCAAATAGAATGTGATCTTTGTGCAAGGTAGAAATTTCATTTCCAAAAATAGCATAGCCATCATTTCAATAATCTTGATTCCAAATGTGATTTATAATTTAAGTCCCACGAGATAATGTGTTTGTTTTCCTAATCCATTTTAATATAGTTAAAAATAATCCTAGATAATAATTTTGTATCTAAAAACTTTGAGTTGAGAAACTAAAATGGTTTTTGCAATGCAGAGAGGGTGAATTTCCCTCCTTTTTAATCTTTCGAAACATTTTTTAATTATTTGGAAAAGCTTCCTACAACTTCCTCTTAGAAAACTACAAAATATTTTGCAACTTCTAAGATGTGCTTGTTAGGAAAACATAAGAAGTATATAAACTTAAATTCCTCTCCATAAACACAGAAAATAAGTCTCTATATCATTCAGACCACATTCTGGTGGAAATACTTACTACATAATAGTATATTAATAAAACCCTCGAGGGATTGATTAAGAAACATTGGATATCTCATTTGCAGGCATAAGTACTTTTCAAATTTCCATCTTTGTGGCAAAGACTATTTCCCTTTCTAGTTTTCACTGCAGAGTGATATCAATTTTGTTTTTAGAAATGGCCCTTAGATTTTAGGTTCTTATGGACTATAACTAGACTAATGAAAATTTGAATTTCACCTACAGAAACATGTCACAAAATTTGTCCTTCTATGCATTGGTCTTCCTTTTATGTTTCTCAACCTGAAAACTCGAAACTTTAGAGTTTATTCCTATCTCTCCAACAAAATAATTTGATTCAATATAAAATTTAGAGGAAAACAACATAGAAGAAGGTTTTTATGCATGCACTTCCACCCACATAGAAGTTGAACTACAAATGGACTTCCAAATTATATTTGACATGATTTGACAATTGGACTCGTATCTATAATATAAAATACAAATAATTTCCTTTTTAATGTAAGGAATGTTCTCATCTATCAATACAACCATTTTGAAAAGTGTTCCAAATGATGAGACATCTCCTTTAATTGGATTAGAGTGAATATAAATTTCACGTAGATAGAAAATGGTAATAATGGGAAGTAGAAAGAAGGCCATCGACACTAATAGAAAATAAAAACAACATGAGAATCCCACAATCAGTTCACATCCATTGCATTGGAATCGAGGTAAGTAAATAAAAAGTTTCAAGGTTAATAAAACTTAAATGATCCATGTAACCTTTAGAAATAAATGGGAGATAAAGAGGACATCACAAAGGAAGATAGGAAAGACAACAAAACATTTAACTTAAATCCATAGGTCCATCTTTTGCATAGTTCCACGGTATCTAAATAAAATTTCATATGACATAGAATAATCCAGAATTATTGTATGATCTTTATGGAACTGTACAAGATTATTGTATGATCTTTATGGTAGTACATGCTTTCTGATTTTTGTTAAATTATTAAATTGTAAATCATTTTAATTGTTATGTTAAATTGTTAAATTACATGTTTAAAACTGAGAATTAACTTTTATTACTTTGCATAAATAATTCATCTACTGTTTTTTAAATTTTTTACCATCAACTGGTGGCATTTTTCTTATGTAATATTCCCAATTAGCTATGAGCTAGTTGGAATGTTAATGTTTGCTTTTGCTTCTTAATTTGCTGAATAAGAGGGTATGGAGACCCATAAATCTCCTTAGTAGGAATAAAATCACTCCTAATGTCAAAGAAGGTCATCTTACCAGCTTAATTAAGCACTCTTGTGTGTAAAAAGGTGCTGGAGCATGAATACTGGGTCAACCTTGACCAAATCAACAAAGTTGTCATGGAGGAGTGGCATTCATTATGGGACAATGCAGTTTTGGAGGGAGACTCCATGAATGTAAGTAATGCCTTTAATGAGTGGTGCAAAGGGTGAGGAATCTCACCACTTTTATAAGGAAGAGGATGGAAGCCATAGAATATTATGTTATGTTTTGATATTTTAGATTTTATGGTCTATTTAGAATTGTTGCTCTCTTCAGTTGTTTAGCTAAGATTGTACTGTTGTTTAGCACAGGGTGTTCCCAAGGGGGAATCCCACCTCTATCCTTGGGGGACTTCTAGTTCCCACTTAAGAAGCATATTTGCACTATATTTCCACATTCAGGCATCAAGCTAAGCTTTAGTCTTATGATACAATGCATTTCCTATTGAGGTTGTGTTGTGTTGCAAGGCAGAAGTTGTGGAGAGTTGATTTGGGTGATCTCTGATCTAGTTTTTTATTGGAGGAAGGTTTCCTTCCATTGGGAGGCTAGTAAGGAAGGCCCTTGAGCATCATTGATATATTTGGCACCAGGCCACAGTGTTTTTATCCCTAATATCTCAATATCAGTCTGGATCTGCATTATTCTAGGGAGGAGTTGCAGGGGTTTTTGTAGTACACTATTTGAGGAGTGATTGCTTCAGTGGTGTTAGCCATCTCTAATTTCTGTTATACCTAATGATGGCTAGAATATGTTGGCAGCCTTTAAGAAACAATTTCAAGTTAAAAAGTTAGTTCTTGAAGCCTGGTTGTTCTCTCTGTCCAAAGAAACCTACCTTCACTAATTTTTTCACTTCAAAATCTTGTTGTTTCCAAAGAGAAAATTGTTTTTCAAAGCCTCATTTCCACCATTTCATTCCTCCATTTTATCTTCACAATTCCCTTCATATCACTCATTTTTTTCCCTCAATTATCCTTGTTTCCTTCAAAATCCCCTTTAAAACCATTTAACCCTTTTTTATTTGGTTTTAAAAATCCCTTTTACCTTACCCGAAACACTAAAAATGCCATAAAAACACATAAAAACCTTCGAAAAATCCTTTCCGCTCCTTTAGGGCCTTAAGCCCCTTTCGCTTAAAGCCCAAGCCCCTTTTTCTACAATAAAACCATGCCCTGCGACCAAAGCGCTAAGCCCATCGACATTTCAGCCTTTTTCCTTTCCCTGCGACCTTTTTCCTTTGTAAAATGGTTTCCGCCGATGCGAAGCCCTGATCGTTCCATCGCATCGGCCATCGCATATCTGCATTCCCCGTTCCTTTGTTCCCAAACCCTTTCTCCACCGATATGCTGATCTCTGGATGAAATCTCTACCATCTATCTTCCCCAAGATCCGACGGCTATCCCTCCACTTCATCGCATTAGCGCTTCGCAAATTCCTATCTCCCTTGTCTCTTGACCCTTTTCCTCCCGCCAATGCGATCCCATGATGAAATATCCACCGTCGATCAAGTCTGATTGGATGGTCCGCATTGTTTCGCACTATTATCTTCACTTTCTCCTATCCATCTTCTGCAATCCAATCTCCACCGTTGATCTGACTCCCTCAGATCCAATGGTCATCGCTATCTCTCTCTTTCGCATTCCACCCCTCCCCTCACACCATAATCCCTTTGTGCGATTCTGCGATGCATTCTCCACCATTGATATTCTCAATCTGACATCCCACATTACTTCTGCCTTTCAAACCTCACCCTTCTCATTTCTCCCCCATCAACAGATCTCGACTATCGATCCTCACAATCTGACGACTCTCATTACTTCCCCTTTCTTCCGCCCCACTAGCCTTATACACCTTCCTGTTTGATTTGAGTCGTTAGTCATATCTGATCAGATGGTCCTCTCTCATCAACACATCACATTTTCAAAATCTCTCTTCCTAGGACCCTCTTCTCCTCAAATATTTGATTCCCCAATACAATCTCAAACCGTTGATCCTGCTAATCCAACAGTTCCCAGTGATCCTCGTATTTTAACTCCATCCAACCAATTTTCACCCTGCGCATTAAAATTTTTCTTCACGACAAGAGAACTGACGCAATCATCAGGTCCCACCACCCCATCATCACACATATTTTCCATTTGTTGCACTCACTCATAGCCATGGATCTTCCCCCCCAGATCAAACGGTCCATAACCATCTTCACGTTCATTTCAAAACTAAACTTGATTGCCCATTTTCAACACAAAATAGGCAGTTTTCGCCTGGACACGCGTCGCCTAGAAATGTGTATCGCATTCAATCAGCCTAAAACCATTTACCACCTCGACCCCGCACGAAAACCACTCATGGTTTTCTGCAAAATCGCTTTTCCAATTATTCGCGCCAAACTCAATTTTGAACCCTAGTTTTCGTGGTTTTGTGCCATGAGACCCTTTTTCGCTGCATCCACCACCTCCTCACAGCTCTTGCACCTCCACCAAGCCTCTGAAAGTAGTTTAAACCCAAAAACGCAGGTTTTATTTAGTTATTTATTGTTTGGTTGCAGGTTTTCATGGTGGTTAAATATTGAAGCCATATAGAAAAAATATTGCAAAAGCTGAGGATGATGATCCTCAGGGCCTAATTCAATGCAGAAAGGGACAGAGGGTTAAAATTCCAAGTTTTCGCCAGTGCGTCATGAACACTGGGCATTCAGTAAAACCCCCCAGCGTGCCAAAGACCTGTACAATACGGTAAACAATGAAGATCAGAGATTAGAGATCAAGGGATAAAGGTTAAGCATAAAGCAAGAAAATCAAAGGCTTAACTTGTAGATCAGAGATAAAGACAACATGAAGAATTATGAAGGCAAAAAGTGAGATCAAGCCTTAACATAGGTAAATGGATAAAGCGGCGTGAAGACAAGTAATTAAAGATCAATTATTCAGAAAAAGGACAAATCATAAGACAGACGGCCCCGTGCACGTCAGAGCGAAGCACTTAATTCAGTTAGAGTGTCTGACTGCCACCATGATCAGCATTTTACCTACCAAGGACAAAACTAGCAGTTTATACAAACAGAGACTTCAACTGAGAGAGTAGTTATTGTGAAAGTACGGGAAAGCCTCAATGCCCACTCTTTCAATTAACTCGTCCCAGAAGCCTAAATAGAACTACTATAGTTAGAAGACATCTTCCAAGGAACACACGTTGGAGTTATTACAGCCTGCCAGATATGCCTGAAAGACAGCAAGAAATACTCAAGTGGGCAAGAAATTAATGTAATATTTATGACACAGAATGGGCATTCGAATGCTTTTCTCCTCTGTTTTATTTCACCATTAAGACCATCTATGTCACCTCACCTCCCCATTCACCTATAAATCCTATTCGAACTCTCATTGTAAAGTTGGCACTTGATGAATTCTGAAGTAATACTTAGACTATTGTTTTGAAGAAGTGTGGATGTCTTTGCTTTTCTGTTGATGAAGGAGGCTAGAACATTGGATCCTTGAGCCTAGTTTTGGTGAAGTACTATCTATTCGTTAATGTTATTTCCCATTTTTCACTTTGTTCTATTATGCTTTGCTTGCAGTAGAGTAAAAATGTTAGGCTAAGAAATGTCTCCTAGAAGCACCTTAGGCCTATTTACTCTTCACTGCCTTTATGTTTCCATTTGCTGAAAGTTTTATTTAGTAGTTTGACTTCTTTTAAACCCTTAAGATTGTTTATTTCAGAATAGTTCAAATAGTTTGTGTCAAGGTTGAATTATGGTTTTCCCTGTCTTCATCATAGTACAAAAACTCTTTACAAGCTCTCATGCACTACCTCCCATGCTACACACTATCAAGCTAGATCTAGCAAATCACTTGCTCCAATCCTTAGCCACTTGATAGCCAACCTTGATTGCGTATTAATGCTAGGTGATGGCCTCCTTATATAGATAAACCACCAGCCTAAACTTTGCAATACTCATAGCTTACTCCACCTATCTATGTGTTGCAAATAGCAACAGTATAGTTACAACTGATAACTAACTCTACCCTTTCATCTATCTCTTTCACTGGTCTTCACTGAACTGATCATGCACTGTAGTGAACTGAAGTGTTCTTGAGTTGACTAATGAGTTAATATTTAGTAAATTAAATATTATTTAATTTACTCCACTCATATCTAATTGATTAGTTAGTTTAACTAATCTCAACTAGTTCAACTAAAATAAATAGAACACAACTCCACTATTTGTCCCGTTAACTCCTCCAAAACTTCTGCCACTGAAGTCTAACTGAAGCCAACCATGCAAGATGCCATCAAACCCTAGGAACCACGTGATTCATTGTGTCAGTTGCATGAGCCACCTCCATGACTCAAACTGAAGTGCGCCAAGAGAGTAAACTGCTGTTTATAGTCAAAATATTATTAAGGGTAAATAATATTTGACTTCCATATTTTTAGGAGATCAGTCTAAAAATAGTCTGGGTCCTAAAAAATAGGGTCTCATCTATTTTTACCGACATGTCGCATCCATCGAGAATCTCCAAGTAGAATTCCCAAATTATGCTCCGTATGTCTAAAAATAGACATAGTCTAAAAATAGACTTTGCGCCAGAATTTGCCTGCGGGCCCACTTAGTGAAGGCGACTTCATTTCACTAAGCTCCATCATCTTGCTGCATTCTCAACACTCCCTCTCGGCAAGATATGGATTATCTGCAATCCCTATCCTGCCTCTGTGGAATTCGAACTTGCTCCTGGTGAGCGCCTTCGTCAGGATGTCGGCATCCTGATCCTCCGTGGGAACATATGAAAGCATCATGATCCTCCGCTGAACACAATCTCTGATGTGATGATACCTGATGTCGATATGTTTGGACCTATCATGAAAAAATGGATTAGCCGAGAGCTTGATGCAGCTCTGGTTATCACAGTAGATCACTGTAGGCTCCAAATGCAACCTGAACAAACCTGCGAGGATCTTCCTCATCCAAATAGCCTCACATGCGGCCAAGCTTGCTGCCATGTACTCGGCCTCTGCTGAACTGAGTGCCACGGATCTCTGCTTCCTGCTGTGCCGAGAAGAGAAGCTGTATCCATTGTCATTAAACTCCTCCAGTGCTCTTCCGGTCCGTTGGACTCTCTGCCCAATCTGCATCAGCGCAACTAGAAAGTTTCACTCCATCCTCCTGTCTGTACCATAGACCATATCCCGATGTGCCTCTGATATAGCGCAATACATGCTTGCCCGCCTTCCAAAAGAGCTTGGTAGGCTTAACCATAACTTGCGAAAGCTGGTTAACTGCATAGCATATATCGGGTCGTGTATTGACCAGATACATAAGCGACCCCACCAACTGTCGATAGACAGTGGCATCCACTACCTCCGCAGAAGTAGCATCCTCCTTCCTCCAACCACCAGGAAGAGGAGTGTCAACAGGCTTGCAGCCTTGCATGTTGAACCTCTCCAGAATCTCCCGAGCATACTTGCCCTGAGAAACAAGCAGTCCTCCACTACGCTGCCAAATCTCCAATCCCAGGAAATAATGAAGGATGCCCGAGTCCTTCATCTCAAACTCTCGTGCAAGATCCTCCTTGCATGAAAGTATCAACTGCTCATCGCCAGTCAAAATCAGATCATCTACATACAGTACGATGATCAACAGTTTCCCCTCCACCACAATCTGGTACAGGTTTGGATCCGCCTCACTCTTGGAGAATCCAAGCCCGGTGAAGTAGCTGTCTATCCGAGTGTACCAAGCACGAGGTGCTTGCTTCAGCCCGTACAGTGCTCTCTTGAGTCGGCACACATACGACTCACTGCTGAAGATCTCAAAACCTTCAGGCTGCTCTATGTACACCTCTTCCTCAATAACTCCATTGAGGAACGCAGTCTTCACATCCATCTGATGAATGTGACACCCCATCTGCGCTGAGAGAGCAAGGATCGTCCGTATGGAAGAGTACCTTACGACAGGTGCAAAAGTCTCCTCATAGTCAATCCCCTCGATCTGTGAGAAGCCACGGGCGACAAATCTCGCCTTGTACTTCTCCACACTCCCGTCAGCCGCCTGCTTCACCTTGTAGATCCATCGCGAACCTACAACTGATTTCCCAACCGGTCTTGGGACAATCTCCCATGCACTGTTCCCGATGATCGAATCATATTCTTCGATCATGGCATCAACCCATGCGGGTTCCTCCACAGCTTCCTCAAAAGAGGATGGCTCCGTCACAACACATTGACTCACAAGAGCCATGTATCCAGTGTACCGATCCGGTGACTGTCTCTGTCTGCGCTGTGCTGTAGGTGGTCCTACAACCTTCTCTGCATACCGAGCCAGTCGCTCAGCTTCTGTAGTGCGCATGCGCCCTCTGATGGTTGGCGCTGCCTGGGTGGTTTCTTCCACCTCCTGAACCTCCTCTTGTGGCTGATCCACATCCGGAAGCTCCTCCTTGGGAACTAACAGCTCCTCATCTGCATGCAAGTGTAGCTCCCTCTCAAGCGAACACTGCATGGCTTTCTCCTCCTGAAATTTTATATCCCGTCGCACAACAGTCTTTCGACTGTCTGGCACATACACTCGATAGTTGTGAGGTGTATCAGTGTACCCCACAAATATTCCAACTTCAGCAGTTGGATCCAGCTTCCTTCTTGCATCCTTCGTCACATGCATGTAGACAGGAGATGCGAAAATCCGCAAATGGGAAATATCAGGCCTCTTGCCAGAATAAGCCTCCTCTGGTGTACTCATGCCAAGAACCTTGTGAGGACAACGGTTCTGCACATACACTGCTGTAATGCATGCCTCAGCCCACAAGTGAAGGGGTAGGCCCTGATCATGCAACATCGCCCGTGCAGCACCCACGATCGTTCTGTTCTTCCGCTCAGCCACCCCGTTCTGCTGTGGGTTATGGGGTGCGATGAGCTCTCTACGAATCCCTTCTGCGCTGCAGAACTCCTTGAATTCAGCCGAGATGAATTCACCACCGTTATCACTCCTTAGAGCAATCACCTTCTTCCCCGACTCCTTCTCGACCAGTGCTTTAAACTCACAGAACTTCGCGAATGTATCGCTCTTCTTCTGCATGAAGAAGATCCGGCACTTTCGAGAGAAATCATCAACAAAGATCACATAATACTTGTGCTTTGCTGTCGAAGCAACTGAGAAAGGACCACACACGTATGTGTGAACTCTCTCAAGGATCGTCGTGGCGCGACTATCCTTCTCGTGAAAGGTGGCTTTCACATACTTCCCTAAAGTACACCCCTTGCACTGATCTGACTGCGCAAGAGTGCCCTTAGGAAGTCCAGTAGAAATCTGCTGCAGAATCTTCAAAGCTCCATGGTGAAGATGGCCCAATCTTCTGTGCCATAGTTCGCCCTCATCATCCCGGCTCACCACTTCTCCCGCCTTGCATGCCATAGCTGCGCAGTCATCTACCTGCAACTGATAAAGGTTCTGAGTTCGAACCCCTATCTTTCGGGTCTCTCCAGTAGTCTTACTTCGCAGGAAGGCTTTTCCTTCGCTGAAGACCACATCATACCCCTTATCCTCCAACATCGCTACTGAAATCAGGTTCTTCTTCAATCCGGGTACATGCATGACATCCTTTAGTACAAAGGGTTTACCAGACTCCCTCTGAAAGGATACGGTACCGATACCAGTCGCACTGTATCTACCATCATCGCCCATCTCGATGTGCACACCCAAATCTTTGTTCTCCAGATCTGAGAACAACTCCTGATCTCCCGTCATGTGAAATGACGCACCGCTGTCCAAGAACCACACCGATCCCAGCATACTTGAAACTAAGCATGCAATCAGTGAAACTTTGACAGCCACCCCCACACTTCCCAGCTCATCTCTGCACTGAGTGAACTTCGTGAGGTATTTGGCGATGCTGTCGCCCTTCTCCATCTTGATGTTCCTGAGCTTATCTTTGAGCGCCAGCTTCCTTTGGTCACTCTTACTCTGGAATAGATCCGTCAAAGCTTTCCACATTAAATATGGAGTAGCCTTTCCATGAAGGCTGGATACAATATGATCCTTGACGCCCTCCAACAGGATCCTTCGACATTTCGCGATCTTCTTTTGCCATGCATCGGCCAAAGCTGCATCAGTGGGCTTTGGGACATCCGCATCTACGAACTCCTTCAGACCATTATCTTCTAACACTGCTTCCATTCGATCCTTCCATGCAACATAATTCGAACTGCCTTCAAGAGCATATTCGAGTCGCAAACCATTGAAAGAAGACATCTTTCAACACCGGCACCAAGAAGAACAATCTTCTGCAAAATTCGAATTCCAAACTCCAAGCTCTATCGCTTCCGATCTATACTTGAAAACAAATTATTTCCAAATCAGAGATTGACTGCAAAGGGCATTCACGAGATCTTTCACCTTACAAAGAAGGATGAATATTCCGGAGGCTACCTGGCCCGCATGCAGACTCTGTCCGAGGAAATAAGTTTGCAATCACAGTAATAGACTTCGACAATTAACTTCGCTCCGATACCATGTAGAAATTAGCTGAATAAATCACTTATTCAATGAAGATTAACCCGATCATACATCAATTTCGAATTGCATGCATAACACATAACCCTCTTCTACAATTAATTGTCACATGCGGAAAATATATAGAAGCAATCGCACATCAAATCAATCACACATTAACTCAGTATGTATGGGGAAAGCCTATAGCTGAAAACCCCCCAGCTATTGTGTATATTATAATGGAGAAATCATGTAACAATCATAGTACAAAAACTCTTCACAAGCTCTCATGCACTACCTCCCATGCTACACACTATCAAGCTAGATCTAGCAAATCACTTGCTCCAATCCTTAGCCACTTGATAGCCAACCTTGATTGCTTATTTTAATGCTAGGTGATGGCCTCCTTATATAGATAAACCACCAGCCTAAACTTTGCAATACTCATAGCTTACTCCACCTATCTATGTGTTGCAAATAGCAACAGTATAGTTACAACTGATAGCTAACTCTACCCTTTCATCTATCTCTTTCACTGGTCTTCACTGAACTGATCATGCACTATAGTGAACTGAAGTGTTCTTGAGTTGACTAATGAGTTAATATTTAGTAAATTAAATATTATTTAATTTACTCCACTCATATCTAATTGATTAGTTAGTTTAACTAATCCCAACTAGTTCAACTAAAACAAACAGAACACAACTCCACTATCTGTCCCGTTAACTCCTCCAAACTTCTGCCACTGAAGTCTAACTGAAGTAAACCATGCAAGATGCCATCAAACCCTAGGAACCACGTGATTCCTTGTGTCAGTTGCATGAGCCACCTCCATGACTCAAACTGAAGTGCGCCAAGAGAGTAAACTGCTGTTTATAGTCAAAATATTATTAAGGGTAAATAATATTTGACTTCCATATTTTTAGGAGATCGGTCTAAAAATAGCCTGGGTCCTAAAAAATAGGGTCTCATCTATTTTTACCGACATGTCGCATACTTCAAGAATTTCCAAGTAGAATTCCCAAATTATGCTCCGTATGTCTAAAAATAGACATAGTCTAAAAATAGACTTTGCGCCAGAATTTGCCTGCGGGCCCACTTAGTGAAGGCGACTTCATTTCACTAAGCTCCATCATCTTGCTGCATTCTCAACACTGAAATCATCCTTCAAACGTTATTGTATGCAGCCTGGAAGAGAGGATTTGTTCTGATCTTACCCTCTGTTTCTTGCTAATATAGTCATATTTGAAGGTCTTTATAATTGAATTCTTAGAAGCTTGGGTGTTCCCCGTTTTATGGATGGAATTAGTTGTGTTTATTATTTGTTTTCTAACTCCTTTAAGTGAAGAAATTAGAAGAAACAAAGTGTTCCTCTCCTTCTTTTTCTTACTTGAAAGTCTGTCTTGTTTATGTTATCTGCATAAAGTATGTTGATAGGATTCATGGTTAGCCCTGGCTATCGAATATTTCTTTGTGTTTAGATAGTGTTGCAAGTCCCTTCATTGAAAGGTATACATAATTAAGGAGTCTTAACAAACCTTAAAAGTTCTACTTTTCCTTCCAAATCCTTGATGTTCATTTCATCCCACCTATATGATCCCACAGATCCATTGACTAAGTTAGATTTTCCCTTTGGTTTCCCAAATTCATCAATCAGAACAACTTAGACTTCCACATGAATCCATTTCCCAATGGCTTGTAGATTTCCGCACTCTATCTATGTTGCCTAGATCATTCTGTCCAACCAAAAAAACAAAAAAACTTGCACTTAATAACTAGCCTAAAATCAACCCTTTACAAGCAAACAAGACATATCCTTATAAACATATTGAGAGATCCCTCTCTGAGACTAGGAGGGATGGATCCTAGAGCTCTAAAGATTGGTTTGAATTTTTCCTTGTCATTTGGTTTGCCAATCATCCAAATCATAGGACCACAACATTTTGGAAATCACTGTGGGACTTTTTGCTTAAAAGTCCCTAAAAAAACACTCAGTATTCATTGAAGTGAAATTACCTTTCTTCAAGCACTACCAACATAATGGTGATCATGATAGGACCTGTCTAAATCAGTGGCAATCTCAGTAACCCTTAGGATTCTGAGAGAACCTTATCAAACCTTGAAGAAATCAACTAGTAAGCAATAGAGTAGACTTTATTCGTTTCACCACCTTAGCTAAGTGTTGAAACATGTATAGGACACTCTCACAAACATAGAACTACAAAAAACTCATAAAACCCCAAAAACATTCAAATTTGTTTCATAATAAACATTGGTGGTGGACCATAAACATTTTACCTTCAAAAAGCTAAAAAATTTCACCTGACGACTCCACTAGCCCCACTAGGCCTATTAGTCCTCTACACCTCCATATTTCCATAGGATTGTGTTAACAAACGCTGAGGAAGTTTAGAAATGTAGTCCCCTACTATAGAAATCACTGTGAGAGGAAAACAACCCTAAAAACCGCAGCCTCTCTAAATTTTGGAAACAAAAATCTAGTATCACACAGGGTCCATACTAGATCCCATCCAGATCCTAATCCTTCCACCATAGTTGAAAATCCAGAAAGGATTTTGTGGCAAACTTCTAGATCTGGAAAACCAAATACTAATAGGACCATCCCAAGAACAAAATCTGTCCCTAAAAATCTCACAGTCTTGAAAGATTCTCACTTTGACTTACCTCACACAAAGATCCTATTTAGAAATAAGTCTCGAAGTGACTTGAACCAAGTTGATTTTGAAGCTAGAGATTTACAACAGAGCCTTAGCATAGAAGCTTCACCTTCTACTCCACCTCATTCTTAGCTTCTCCATCATTTCATCTCCTTCCATAACAGATCTGATCATCATTAGTTTGTTGGCCTGAGTGTTTCTTCCACTCCTATTCACACTTCTGCTACCAAAAACACTCCTGTTCAGCCCACTGTCCCTTTTATAAATCCACCCCTTGTAAATCCTCCATTATTTCCAGCCATGGCAGCATGGTATGCTCCCTTAGTGTTGCCCCAACCTCTGGTTCCTTTACCCAATGAACACCAGTCCAAAATTCCCCATTTCAGTGGAAATGAACCCACTACTGCTCAACAGCACGTAGACAAGATGAACGATGCCTTTGATTATATGGAAATAGAAGACGAGACCATAAAAATGAGAATTTATGCTCAGAGTTTGGGAGGATAAGCCAAAAAATGGTTCAAAGCCCTAACTCCCCATAGCATAAATGATCTCCCTTCTTCATTTCAAACGTTCACTAACAAATGGGAAATAAAAAATAACCCTCTCCAAACACTTTCAGATTACAACAACCTCAAGAGAAATGTGTTGGGTTGTGAATACAACCACCTTTTAACACTTATTTCATCCATTTTTACGCTTCTTTATCATGTCATTTATTATAATTTATCATATAAATCCATTTTATAATGATTTATGCTCTTATGGATGAATATTATTTCTTCTCCTTTATTTTTAATAAATGGATGATTATTATGCATAATTTTATCAATGATGGTTTATTAATATATTTTGTACCAACACTCACCATTTTAGCCTCCAAGATATTTTCCAGATTGCAGATTTGATCTCCAAATCATCATCAAATATTCCAACTCAGAAATTCGCTAGAATAAGAAGTGACAATTTTACAGTTGAGATTCTGGGCAAATGAAGAAGAATCTAGAAAATCCGGAACATGGGTTTTGTCTAGAATGAACCAAATTAACTTTAGTTAAGAATTGTTTTCCAAAATTCGTCATTTATTGAGAGAAACACAAGGTTCTTTGAGCATGATTTTCTTCGATTTGCTATTGCGGCTCACCTCCAAATTATCTCAGCTGCAAATCTAAATTCGACTTGCTCTTGTTGAAAGATGGATGGAAATATATTTTCTTGTTGATCAATTGGTTAGGAACAATCCAATATTGTTATGAGAGATCATATTTACTATTCAATTTATCCTCTTTGTGATTATAAAAGGAGATCATGTATTATGTATTGAGGAAGGATGGATGAGAGATGGAGAGATTTCTTGTTGTAATTACACAATTCCTCATCGACTCTCATTGATTAAATAGAGATTGACTATTTGCAAACGTTGTTATGCATGATTAATACAAGAACTTGTTGTCGTTTAATTTCTTAGTTCTGCAGTAGCCCAGCGGCGTTTCACCGGTGGTTGAGGGCCCGGCCCTGGTGGATTGATTCGTTGTTTTTATTTCTACTCTTTTAATTACTGTTGCGTGATAATTGTGATTGGTTTTATTACATTTGTAAAGTTAATTAAGTTTCTATTTAATTGTTTATTGCTGTGTTGCATTAATGAATCACATTGCTGTTCCATTTCAACAAGAATCTTAATTTCGGTATTATTCATCTTGTTATTGCTTATAAAGCTTTGCTGTTCAATATTTACTTCATTTGTTATTCCATTGGATTGATTAATAACGTTTTCTGTCAACAGGGTTTGGTGTTCAACAGAATTAGCTATTTGATTCCTTTGCGTTCATAGTTTCTATTCAGATTCATTAGTTAATCCCTGCTGTTCAATTCATGTAGTCATAATTCGTTGCTTATTTACATTGTTATTCAATTATAGTTTGCTGTTCATTTCCAGTTCATTAAGTTTACAATTCTTTCTTAGTTAAATTTCTATTTCCTTTTAATTTCTTTAACACAGGACTGTCAACTGTAGAGAATATTGGTTATTGCTTCCACGTTCCCAGATTGATTGCCTTGTTCCAGTTTGATTTCAATTGCATCAATTTCTAGAGGAATGAGTTATTGCTACTGTACCCTCGATTTTTGTTTGCTGAGTGAATAGTTGGATTTCAGAGCATTTGAGTTTATGTTGTTGTAGTTAGATTTATTTTCCAAGCATCCATTTACTCTTGTATTTAAAACACTGTACTACATCTCGCAAGGCATTACTCTTGGATAAATTGCAGCCTCAAATAGAGTACACCCTTGAAATAAAAAGTTGTTCTCGGATTGATAATTAATGTAGGATAAATAGGTGTTAAAAATACACCTTTTATACCTCAAAATTTTGGCGCCGTTGCCGGGGAGAGTGTATGCCATTTAGAAAGAGTGATGCATATTTAATTTTTTCTGCTTGGTAAGAATTGGGTATTAAAGACGGAAGGTAAGACCCTGCATACCGAGCAAGGAAAACACTTGTTCACTAGCCCGCTTCACAGCAGAATTGAGTGAAATCTTAAGGTAGGAATGAATGCTTGCATTTTCTTGAATTTTAGAGGTAGAATTTTTGACAAAAAATCTTGTAATTCCACTCGAGTGATGATGTAAGCACCACCCATTTCACTAACCAATTGAAAATAACATTGGAAGGAGGATCCTTAAAGAAACACATGAAGAACATCTTCTATTATGATAAGAAATGGCTCACATTACAACTTTCGAATTCCCTATCAAGGATCTAGGAGGAGTGACACAAATGCACATAATTCCCCCATTGTCTCTTCCAAATTTTCATGGTTTGACAAATGAAGATCTAGATACATTCTTATTTCAGTTTGAAATACTTTGTAGAGGATATGATTATTGTACTAATGATGAAAGATTGAAAGTGTTTCCTCTTACTCTAAAAGGAGCAGCTCTCCGATGGTTCATGAGCGTAGGTGGGAACTACTTCCAAACATGGGAGGACATGAAGAACATATTCTTGAAGAAGTACCAAGACTACTGCAAATCCAATGAAGATATTTTCAGTATGATACAAGGGGAAGATGAAAGCTTGGAGAACTATGTAGAGCGATTTCAATATAACCTTCAAAAATCAAAGCATAAGCATTTGGAAAAAGAGATCTTAAAAACACTCTTTCTTAAGGGAATCCAAGATGATTTTTTTAGAACTCTTAAATCTGATAGGAAAAGGAGATGTTTTTCAGTTATCATATGATGATGTTTGTGATTTGTGCATAAGGTATTCAAGAGGAATTTCTAAGGCTGGTAAGAATTCTAGAGAAGTTTCTTCTTTCTTTTCCAAATTTACTACAAGAACAAGAGACATAAGAGTTGAAATCAAGGTTTTATTTGAAAATTTTAAATATGATCTTATTAGCTCTCTAAATTCACAATTGAATGTTTTGCAGGTTCAGAAAAATAAAAAAATTGATGAAGTGTTTTTCCCTCATAACCAAAAAGAGCATCCCATAGATAGTTGTTCTTCCTTATCTAGGATGGAAGTAGCATATCAAAGAGACGGGGAAGCTGCAACAAGGTCAAAACCACGGAAATCATGGCCTATAGGTATGGTTCAAAACACTTCCTCTCCATTCTCTTACTTGCATAATTCATTATGGAATACTCATATGTTAGGGCAACCATGCCAATCTCAATATAACCACCACCAATCTTGTCTACAAGTTTGGCATGGTTCATCTTATGATTGTATGACTTCTCTCCCTCATCTTGTAGCACAAAAAATCTTCCAGCTCTTCCAAAACATCTTGCTTGCCTATCAAAATCATCCACTCAACACAATCAACTACATCATCAAGAGGCTCCATTCCCTACAAAATATCCTGCTCAACTCATTCCACACCCTCACCATAATAAACCAGTACAACATGCTTACAGTGTTGAATTGCAAAATTTACCCACCCTTCCCACTCATTTTATCTCACATGCACTATCGGATAAAACTTACACTGAGACTCAGAATGTATCAAATCCAAAAATTGGAGAAGTTATGAAAGAAAATGAGGTTTCTTCTAGTTTGCACCAACAAATCATTTTAAAAGCTCAAGAACTTCATGATACGATGGCTATGGGAAATCAAGAAAGTAAGGGATACATTGAAGATTGGTTTCACTCCATCATTTGTTTGCAACATCACTCTATGCTTCAACAATTTTTGGCACCATCTTTTCAAGGGAAGTTGGCTTCTCATACCCTAATTTTTATCAACATGCATTTTTCAACATTGGGTATGTACATATTAGAGGCCTTATTTCTAAAATGGTTCCACTGGAAATACTCTTATACATAAACATATTCGATTCTCAAAGAAGAGTAGGATAGTGGAGAAAGTAAAATAAATAAGGAAATAAAACAAACATAATTTTTTATTTTTGTAAAAATAGTTTTTTTTTGTTACAACACGCTGTGGAAATCAATATTGATGATAAATATTCTAATTTATTTGTGTATGTAAATGAATTATATTGCAAATAAAAATTCTACAAACACTTATATTCATTTTTATCATCAATATGGAAAAATTTCTTGAATATCATTTTTTTGGGCTTGCAGGCTTGATGAAATTTCTGAAAACAAACTTGGGACAATCATGTTTTGAGGGACCAAAATCGAATATTATTATAAAAAATTTCTATTGTATGTAGCCCTTGATGTCTACTTTCCAACCCAATTTGAATCAATCCATTTGGGTTTGAAACGAAAAAGTTAGAACCAAAACATTGACAGGGTGTCTAGTAGGCAGCTCAAGAACAGAGTTGGGACAGTCAGTTTTTGGAGGCCTAAATGACTATATTTTTAAAAAATATTTTTATGGTAGATTACTTTATAACTATAGTTTACAACACAATTTTAATCACTCAATTTTGATATCTTATGAGGAATTTATGACCAAAATACTGACTACCTGTCATAAATCAGCACTCTTGAAACTCTATTTTCTCGGCTGTTCACTAGCGTATTTGACCCATCAATTCTTCTTGTCTTCAAAACCTGTTTCTATTGGAGATAAAAATTTAAATTATATCTCATTTGGCTTTGGAATCACTCAAATCCAACGAAAAACAAAGAAGTTATGATTGAAACACTGCAGGTTAGCATGATTGGCCACTACTCTCCCGTAGGTAATAAATTAATTTTACTTTGTCCATGGAATTGTTCTATAGAGTAACTACTTGTTAGTTTTTTACATAATTATTGGATTATGGGAGTCCTATCACCTCTCTTTATCCATGATTTAATGTTTTATTGCAGGTAGACACTCGTTTTTTGCAGGTCTTAGCAGAACAAAGAAGGTCAATTTATGGACGAGCGATTCTTGAAAGAAATTTTAGTAAAACAAGGGCATTTCATTTAGTTCATTACCTAAAATATTCATAACAAAAGAAATGAAGAATTCGTTTCCATTTGAAGATTCATGCCACTACTACCAAATTTTTTTTCAAAAAGATCATTTTTCCATTAACAGATTGATATTCCCTTAGGAAATAACATCATAGCTGTTGTAACTTGATAAAGTGTTGTTTATTTTCTGATTTCTTTTATGTTTTGGTGTTTCAAGTGTTGATCCCTCCAAATTGTAGTTTCCGATCCATTTGAAATTAAACAATAAGGACCCCACCATGCAAATTTTAGTTACAGAAGGCAATTCTTCAACAACACCAATTTTGTAAAAAAAAAAAAAAAAAAAAAATTACTTTTTCTTGAAACCTATACATAAAGTTTGTTTTCTTTTATTTTGCTTGTTTTTTTTGTATAGAATTTTATTTCTTGAACCGCTCTTACTTTGCTTGCTTCGAATTTTTGTTGTTCCTTTTCAAAGGAACAACACTTTTGTTGTTCCTTTCAAAAGGAACAACAGTATTGTTGTGAGTGTTTTTGCTGTTCCTTTCCAAAGGAACAACACTTTTGTTGTTCCTTTCAAAAGGAATATCAGTATTTTTGCGAGCATTTTTGTTGTTCCTTTCCAAAGGAACAACATTTTTCACCATTTATTTTTGTTGTTCCTTTCCAAAGGAACAACATTTCCACTAATAAATTTTTTTGTTTCTTTCGAAAGGAACAACAGTTTGGCTAATTGTTTTTTGATGTTCCTTTCGAAAGGAACAACATTTTCGCAAATTGTTTTTGCTGTTCCTTTCCAAAGGAACAACACTTTTTGAATGCATTTTTCTTGTTTTTCAGCAACATTTCTAGGACTTTTTGTGAATTTTTCATGACTCTTTGAAAGGCAAACATACAATTTATGTAAGGATACACAAATTAGAGGTTACTGGAATCAGCTAATCAAGAGAAATTTTCATTTTTAAGAAATTTTTTTTGTAGTGATAAGAAAAAGGAAATGACACAACCATCTATATCCCTTTGTTGTCTTTATTTTCACTAAAATTAATATGATTTATTATCTTTATCATGTTGGTTCTTCCCTAAATTCTCATAACTCTCTTTGATTTTTATTTCATAAGAATAAGGACATATTTTCTCTATTGAGATGTTCAGACTTCCTCCACCATCCCTACTCTTAAGGAGTGTTGAGCCACCCTTTATATATAAATAGGGAAGTGCTATATGTAAAGAAAAAGAAGGAAAAAAAATCTCTATATGATTACTAACAATTCTATGATATGGCAGATGGAGGATAGGGGGTCTCATCAAGAGCCAACTTACCATGATCATAAGGGAGCAGTGAAGTGGCATTCTCATTATAGCCACCACACCAGGAATATGATCCAATGGACAACTCAGAAAAATAAAAATTCCTTGGAACAGGAGGTCTCATCACGAGCCAGCCTGCCCATTTTTCACCCCTTCCTAGTGAATGGCATTGTGATTCATCTGGTTCCCAAGCCAGCACAGTGGCCTCCATCATGACATCACACAGCAATGCCCTAGGCATAAATAAAGGATAATGGTTCCAAGGGTGAGAAAGAAACTTTGTCAAGGTTATAGACACCTGTGGGCAACAGAGCTCTACTGATGGTATTGGAGTCATATTTTTCACAAATCAATAGTAATGATAAAATCTTTTCTTATATCTTTATCTAATATCAAATGAGAGTATGCTCCTAAAATATTTGTTAGGAACCTCTTATGCATGAAATTTATTTATAAATCGATCATAGTGGTTTATGTGGATAATGACTGCATAAGTACTTTTTTTCACATCAGCTGTCATTTTCCCTTATTTTCGAATCATTACATAAACATTTCCATATCTACTCATGATTTCAAAATATGCATTGATTTCAGTAATGTGATAATTTTTTGATCGTATCATAAGTATGCGTGTCTTTCCATGCTGTACAATTGCTGTGCAGTATGTTGCTCTTATATTTGCCACAATATTCATACTGCATCTCTACAGAAGTTTTTCTACTTAAAATTTTTGCATGCATCTTATCTGTTTTCATTCCAAACTAAAACTGTGGATTCAAGAAAATTGCATATAGAATTGTGATTTGTTTACAGAAGAACAAAAAATATTGGGGGGAAAGTCTATCCGCAGCACAACCACACTATTGCAATTAACAAAAAAGGCTCGCGAATGTGCAAAATTCTTCAGACATGATGTGCTTGCATGGCTTCCACATTTTGCATCACTTTAAGTATCTGCTCAACCTACATCAGCTTCAACGAAGACCAGTTCCTACATGTCTTCCACATTTTTTTGGGGGTAACATTTGAGGTAAAATAACATAATTTTCTGATTTATTATGAATTTAGGAGAATTTAATGAAAATCCATTGAGCAATATTTATCATCATTCATTCTGTTAGGGTCCCGTGATTTGGCCGATTGGCTAGCCAAATGACGATGTAACATCAAACCAAGCTTTGGAGCCCAAGGACCTAGCCTTCCTGGACTCAGAGAGGGCTCTCTCTATATATGTAAAAGATATTCATTCTCAACCCCTCCCTTATTCCATGTTGTTTTACACCAAGCATAGATTTCAACAGATTGTAGCAACCACCTCTCTTTGTCTTCTAGCATTGCATGAGGACATGCTAATTCTTCATTTCGGGGGAGGAATTGCTACACATGATGGATTTTTTCCACTTTCTTTCTCATTTAAGGCATACAATTTCATTTGTATATAGTGCATAAATTGATTTGCATATATCTTTAAAACTATGAACTAAATTCTTGCGATTTCTGGATAACAAAAAGGTATAATTAAAATACACAAACCCAGATAATTTCACGCTAAATTAGTTCATAAAATTTTGAAAACTATGCACTATCACCTATAACCATTTTGTTTATATCTCATGATCCATGCATCAAAACGATCTGATTTTTGAGAAAATGGTTAATGAAGTTTGATGTTACTTATGTCACATTCTTCTGCAACTTCATATACATATGGCTGAACGTCAAATATAAAAATTATTACTCCTTCATCAAGATATCTAAAATTGAATATTCATTATTTGAGGGAAAATTTATTTGTTCCATCCATTTCATGAGTTGGGATGAACAATTTTTTTCTGCTTTGTTAACACATGGGTTTTTTTCCTCTTTGGGTTGCATGAGGACATGCAATATATTCAGTTCTGGGTTGCATGAGGACATGCAATATATTTAGTTTGGGGGTATGTCGGGCCACGAATATGACCACTTTTTAACACTTATTTCAAACATTTCCACTCTTCTTTATCATGTAACTTTATCATAATTTATCATATAAATCCATTTTATAATTATTTATGCTCTTATGGACAAATATTATTTCTTCTCCTTTATTTTTAATAAATTGATGATTATTATGCATGATTTTATCAATGATGGTTTATTAATATATTCTGTAACAGCACTCACCATTTTAGCCTCCAAGATATTTCCTAGATTGTAGATTTGACCTCCAGCACATCATTCAATACTCCAACTCAGAAATTCGATGGAATAAGAAGCGACAGTTTTGCGGTTGATACTCTGGGAAAATGGAGAAGAATCTTGAAAATCCAAAACATGGGTTTTGTCCAGATTGGACCGAGTTAACTTGTTCAATAAATGGTTTGCCCAAATTTGGCATGTATTGAGAGAAACATAAGGTTCTGTTGTCCTCTACAACAACCCCCCATTTCATATAATTTTTATTCACAACACTATAATATGAAATGGGTCCCTTTTAGTTTTAATTGGTATCAATTTTGTATTATTCAAAAAGGTCCGAAAACGAAATGAAAACATTACAAAGTTACCTTTTTGACAAACCAATAATGGATTTATGATATAAATAATTAAATCTTTTATCATTGCGATAAAGCGATCGCAAGATCGCATATCGCAATGACAAAGGAGGCATAACTTAAAAACCATTGGTTTGCTCCGATGCGATAACACGCAATAGGCGATCGGCGATATACCATGCATGCTTTTAAAAAGAGCCCCAGTTAATGCTCCCGATGCGATGCGATATCGCTATCGGCGAACGAGGATTCCAAGAGATGCCAATATAACAAAAGCGCCTTTTCGTCCTGATGCGATGCGATAAAGCCAAAAGCACGAACTTCAAAAAAGTTGTTAAAACGGGGATATTACGATTAATTCGTATTAAAAGCCTTATCTTTCTAATAGAGATTCACCTGCGCTCAACCGCCAAAACGGCCAAGGCACGCTTAAACAAATCATTCCACCAATAAACAACGTGATGGACATTTAAAAGATTGACAGGTTTTTACGGCCATTTAATGAAATAGTAAGCCTAAAATATTTTCACGGATTGGATCCACGGCCACCTTAAGTTAATTCTTCATCATGCATTAATCAATATATTTCGCTCGTATTTGGTTTTCACTGCCAATTCTCTGTGTTACGCTTATTTTCACTCCTGTGCATAATTCTTCCAAGCTAATAGATGCAAGCAGAATGGGGAAGAAGTCCAAGAAAAATGCAAACGCTTCCGCTTCGCCAGCCATAAAACAAGCCATCACTGATCCAGGAAATAAAAAGAAAGGCTTATTCCCCCATTCTACTACAGCGCTTATATCCTGGACACCCTGTGTTTTAATTCTGAATTTCCCGTGCTCGGCTGGAGGTGGACTCCACAAGACCCCATGCCCATTCACATATACCATCAGAAATTGTGGAAAACCTCCCATAGGGACCATTTATACCAAATCTGCAATGGCCTCATGTTACCCATTCATTACTCTATTTTTGATAAACCTGCTCCCAAGATTTCCTACCAAGCAGGGATTGATTTAACTGGCTTAGGGAGATGGTTTGCAGAGGAAAAGTTTACTTATATAAGAATTTTCGGCAGCCAAGCCAAACCTCATGTTCTTCCTTTGTACATACCTGATAAACTGTTGGCAAGGGAGATAGCCTATCAGATTATTTCCGAGGGCGTTACACAAACTCTAAAGAGAAATAAGAAGCAGGTCTGGCCCTCTTTTCCTCTTAGATGTGGTGTCTACACCTTGAATGATCTCAAACATGCAGAGAAAGAAGCTATAAAGATGAAATCATTAACTCTAGCAACTCTCCCTAATAAGCATTTTGATCCCGACAAAGTTTCCTATAATGCCCTTGAACAGGCCAAATTGGCAAAGTTTGATCATAAAGAAGATATGTTTGATGACCTGTTCTCCACAGCCGAGTCAATGTCCCAAGTTAGATCGTTGGCCAGAATGAAATATAAAGATGAAGGGTTAGTTGAATTCAACAGACTTAGAGCACAGAGGTTGCAAACTCTGCCCCTAGATCTGTTAGCAACAAGCCCAGCAGCAGGATCAAGCGAGCCTGAACAATGACATACTAAGGAACCAGCACCATAAAGGTAAATCAAGATACTCAAATTGATCCCAAATTGCTCCCAGGAATGGCGGCAATTCGATTCAATTATAACAGTACGAGGGTTCAAAGGCCAGGAAACATCAGAAGTAACGGACACACGGAGACCATTTTAAGGAAACAAGTTCCGGGTGAAACCGGCGGCCTACCGGTTCTAAAGGAGTAGATATAATCCCAAAGTATCCCTCCGATCAAATTATTTTGCGGATAGAAGAAATTCCCTCCCTTGGATGTCTTCCATGGCCGAAATATAGTATGGTAAAACGACAAAGGAAAGAGAGAAGAGCCGATCGGCCTACTGTTCCGGGAACAAACGGTGACGGAAGCGATATAGTTTGGAAGGAGGAATTTGACCCCTATGACGACCTAACAAAACTATCGGGAATTTTGCTGGAGCCTATTCGGCGGCAACAATAAATAAGGCATGAGAGGTGAGTCTTTTATTAAAAACAAAGATGCGAGAAGGATTTTCAATTTTCTCATTACGAGCACAATTATCGAAGCACGGCGGAAGACGGAGCGAGCGGAAGCGCAATTGTTAACACAACAGCAAACTGATAATCAATTAACTCAACAATTGCGGGAGGAAAAGCGAGAGGATTGATCGAGGTGCGGTCCGAGCGAGAAAGAGTTAGCGAGAGGCATTGGCACAACTCAAGACGACCCGACCTGAAAATCTTTAGAAGATAAAAGATGAAGCGGTGCTCATTTATATTGACTTGAGAAAAAAAAGAATCTTCCACGAGTAGCTGAATTCAGGGCGAGGCGATTACCAAATAAACAAAGCATTATTAACACGGATAAGGCTGTTATGTCGACAAATCGCCCAGGCAGAAGACAGCACATGTGACTCAACAAGCATCTACAAGTGATAAATCGGTGGAAGTCTTAGAGGCAGGACTTGACCGAGTAGATGAGACATTGACCAATTATCTTGAGTGGCAAGGTACTGAGGAAGGACAGTCAGCTAAATTGCCAAAGATCCTAGAATCGCATAAAGAAATATTATTTATGGAATGGCAATCCCAGTTAATGAAAGCAGAGAGGGCAGTTTCCAGATGCAAATTAACCACAAGTAATTTGGTTGAATTGATTAATGACACTCTCTACCTATCTAACATGATTTCTCAATGTACCCCAGGTAAATTGACATCAGCTAAAACATTGGAACAGTCATGTTACCCAGAGCTGGAGAAAACTCGCAGATTAATCGCAGGAATTAACAGTTTGACATGGGACACCTATTGGATGTTCTTAGTCAAACCTTACAGCCAGAGAGCCGCCCTCAAATGCCTCTCAGATGCAATCGGGTGCATCATTCTCGAAATACAGGATGCCACCTATGATGCCCAACTCAATTCTCGCCTTAACCGACCACCAGAAGTGGAGCCGATGCTTGCAATATGCCAGCTCAGGACTAAAGACGAACAGCCTAAGTGATGAATCATGCTGCCGATTACGAGATGGCCATAGAAGGAGATATTCCAGATCAAGTTATACCAATTTAGTAGCATTTTAATTTTGTAGTTTGTTAGTTTAATTTAGTATTTATAGACCCTTTCATGTATTTAGAAAGGGTCGTAAGTTTTTGTATATGAATGAAACCTGAAGTTGCACTACTGTACTTCAGGCATATTTTTTTATGAAAACTGGACCAATTTTTTCCAAATTTTGATAACGAAGCTTTTATGTGGATGTGCACTACTGCCTTTATCTAAAATTATTTCTGAGTCGGAAGAAGGAATTCAAATTGCGATTGAAGTTGAGAATGATTTGCAGCTCATATGGTACTATTATCTATGTCTGAATTCATTCTTTTATGAAAATTTTTGTTTGATTACTTTTGCTATTATTGAATATTTAAATGTGTTTTAACAGTAATCTTTATACTTTCCACTATTGGATGTTTACAGTTTGCTATTCTTTCAATCATTTACGTATCAGTAATATAAAGATAAGTGTAACAATGTTTTATCAATTACTTCATTCAACTAATTGAATGAAGTAATTATTATTTAAATGAATATCTTTGTTTATTGAATAGTGTCATCTATATGCCTATTGACAAACACGGATCATCAAACGTTGCACTTAAGAATAGAAGCTTCCCGGGATAAAATAGTCATTTATATTTGTTGTTTATAGATTAACTACTCCATTCACTATCACTTATTATTAAACCAATCACTCATTCACCCATTTCTATTCTTTATCGGGAAACTGGTCCCATTATATCCAGTCGGAGCCACCATCCCAAACGGAAAAGGAGCTGTTTAAGGTCCGGACCGGGTGGTCATCCCCCAATGTTTTTGCAACGATTTTCGAGGCATCAACATTTTTGGCGCTAGAAGGAGGGCCATCAACTGTGAATGGCAAGCAAACCCAAATATGCAAACCATTCTAAGAGTAATTCTCCCTCCACATCACCTCGTACTTCCCAATTACATGCTGGTTCTCCAGCATCCAAGCAAGAAGAAGAGGTATCCACTATCACTGCTCAAACCCACCATACTCCAGAACAATTAAGTCTTGAATCTCCTGAAGTTCAGTCTCTCATCCAAAAGCTTCAGAGTTTCTCGATTTCACCACAGAAATCTGAGCTATCTCAAAGCAGTGAGACTTCGCAATTCAATCTACCTCACCCTCTCACTAGACTTCAGAGTGGGAAGCTCGGTATTGAACCTACTGAGTTCCATTTACCTAAAAGGAAAAGGGAAAAGAAAAACACTGAAGATTCTGACAGTGAAGCACTTTCATCCACATCCTCCATCTCATCCTCCTCAGTGCGAAGTCAACCATCCACTCCCTCATTACATATTGTTGTTCACCAGGAATTTGGAACTTCAACATCTCAACCTACTCACTCCTCAACATCAATTCCTTCCCAGACATCTGGAATCTCAACAACAGTATCATCCACCACTGGTATTACAATGGCAGATCCATGGACCAGACCTGGTGCAGTCCATATGCCCGCACCATTACATGCATTACCAGATGCTCCTGAAAAATGGCTACCCAAGTTTAATCCAAAAGATGGAACCCAAGCTGAGGAACATATCAATAACTTCATGTTAGCGGTTAATTTGAAGGGAGTAACAGAGCAAGATGTCGTTGTTAGGCTTTTCCCTTATACGTTGCAAGGATCAGCAGGATCCTGGTATTTTTCCCTGCCTTCTAGTTCTATTACCAGTTGGAACATTTGCCAAGAACAGTTTCTCACTAAGTATGGAGATGACAGATCTTTAGCTACACTAATAAATGATCTCTCCAATCTTAGGATAGAGCATAGGGAACCAATTAAAGAATTTAATGCTCGTTTCAATAAACTTTTGAATAAAATCCCAACGGCCTCCAAACCAAGTGAACAAATCAGAAGCGAATGGTATATTACTGCCCTACCTGCCAATATAGCTATTTTTGTAGACAGGGCCGGAAAACCAACACTCGCTGAAAACATGAAAGAAGCACTTGCTGTGGAGAAATGTATCAATGCTCTAGAAAAGAAAGCGGCTCTTGAGGAAAGAAAAACCAAAAAAGTTTCGTTCAAAGATGACTCAAAGAAGAAAACCTCGAAAGATCCATATGACATGGAGGGCCTCCAAAAGGTCCTCAAGACCATGTCAAATGAAATGGTTGAAATAAAGAAACAAGTCAATGAAACTTCAACCAAAAGGCCTTTTAAGAATTACAAGAAAACCGAATCAAAACCACCGAATGTCATATCTAATGCAGATTCAGATCAAGAAGAAGAGGAAGAGGAAACAATCTCACCAACTGATAATGAAGAGGAAGTTGTTGAATGCCATGGCATGTGGGATTTCATTCTGCACAACTCCGATACAGATAATGATGAAGAAGCTTTTCCTGTCTCTACTAGGAGTAAAAGTACCTTTGAACCAGTTCAGGCAACTTCAAAGAAACGGAGTGCAGGTGCTGCTACAACAAAGGAAAAAGTACCTACAAAGAAGTCAACTGCAGTAGTTCCCCAAAACCAACCTTCAACTTCAAGTACTCCTTCAACATCTAAAACATTAGTAGTGTCCGATTCAATGGATTACAATATTGTTGATGATATGAAGAAAACTAAGGCAAACATTACTATGTTTGAACTTAGCAAATTAAAACATCAGCAGAAATTGCTTCTCAAAGAATTGAATGTTGTTCCCTCTTCACCTCTTCCCAGTGCTAAAGCTGCAAATGATTCGGGTCAACCACCTTCTGGTATGATAGAAGCTGCTGATTCAGTCCTGATTGGAGATAGATCGAATTCTCATACTCCACCCTTCCTTTTGACCTTTGAGATCTACAACAAAAACCTACACAACTGTTTGATTGACTCAGGGGCATCATCCAATATAATGCCAGCTTCAGTTTGTTCCAAACTGAACATAGAACCCCAAAAGTCTTCCATACACATTGTACAGTTAGACAGAACCCAGGTCCAGGTTTTAGGAGAGATTAACTCTGTAACTATCAGGTTATCAGCTGATCCACGGGTAGTTCAACGAATTGATATCCTAATAGCTGATATACCTGAATTTTATGGGTTGATCTTGAGTAGGGATTGGTCTGAAAAGCTCCATGGGTATATTTCTACCGATTGGTCTCACATGTGGTTACCCTATAGGGGAAAGCCAAATCAAATAAAAATCAATCGAGAGAAACACATGACCCACAATGTAACAGATTTTGAACAGGAAAATCAACCAATTGCATTTAATAACAACATCTTGGGAAATTATTCATCAGAGTCATTTTTTGGAAATCTCACTGCCCAACCATCCCCTTTCTCAGTAAACAGTTTAACATCACAGATTGAAAACTATTCACAAACGGATAGGTCAAGATGTTTTAGTGATACTGGGGAAACTGTAAATAAGATTGTTAATACTTCTTTATTTTGGTCTTTATATTTTGATGGCTCCAAATCTAACGAAGGTTCAGGAGCAGGGTGTATCTTGGTTAGCCCGCAAGGAGAAAAAACAATGCTGTCCTGTAGGTTAGAATTTGAATGCACAAACAACACGGCCGAGTATGAAGCCTTAGTCCAAGGTCTGTATAAAGCAATTGGCCTTAAAGTGCAATATTTGAAGGTATTCGGCGATTCTGAAATTATTGTCACACAGGTGAGAAATACAATTCATTGTCTTTCAAATCACCTCAAACATTATCAGTCGTTGGTACAAGAACTCACCACGCACTTTTCTGCATTCAATATTTCTTCTATCCCTAGGTCTCAAAATTCAGCAGCAGACTTGCTAGCCAATGTTGCTTCCAGAATCATACCCTCCGAAGATTATAGCCCAGATAGATTTTCAATAGAATTACTTTTTAGGCCGGCAATTCCTGACAATGTCACTAATTGGAGAGTATTTAATCACGATGAAGACATTTTACAATTTTTGACTTCAGAAAAGTCCTATGATGACCAGATCATTGAGGAAAGCAAACATGACCTTCAAATGAAAGGTAAATCTGAGGAAAATTCAATTCCAAAGCCTGTGGTGAAGCTTGAGGATATTTATGATATCAAAGACAGATTTAAACCTGTGACCAATCCAAAGCTCCAAAGCTCTACTTTAAGGTTTGAATTGATAAACCTTGGCACTGAACAAAATCCTCAAAACGTTAATCTAGGATTAGGACTTTCTGTAGAAGAAAAGGAAGCATTCATTAAACTCTTAAAGAAACATAAACATGTTTTTGCTTGGAAATATGACGATTTAAAGACATATGATACAACTATTATCCAGCATACCATTCCAATGCTTCCCGATCAGAAACCAATTCAGCAGAAATTAAGGAAAATACATCCGAACCTAGAGAGTCAAATAAAATCAGAACTCAATAAACTCTTGAAAGCTAAGATTATTTTTCCCGTTCGGCACTCAAACTGGATCTCTAATATGGTGCCTGTCAGAAAGAAAAATGGCGACATTAGGATTTGTATAGATTTCAGAAATTTGAATAAAGCAAGCCTCAAAGATAACTTCCCATTACCTACTATGGAGCAGATACTCCAATCAGTAGCAGGCTCTGAATTAATGTCCTTTTTAGACGGTTTTTCAGGATACAACCAAGTTTTGGTTCATCCTGATGACAGACTTAAAACCACATTCAGAACAAAATGGGGAACTTATGCTTATCAGAAAATGCCTTTCGGACTTATTAATGCAGGAGCCACATTCCAAAGAGCGATGGATATCGCTTTCAAAGGATTGATTAATAAAACAGTAGTTGTCTACCTAGACGATATTACTATATTTTCTAGAAAGAGATCCAATCATTTGTGTGACTTAAATCAAATTTTTCAACGTTGCAAAAGGTATGGTATCTCACTCAATCCTAAAAAATCCTTCTTCGCTCTTGATCAAGGAAAGCTCCTGGGTTTTATTGTTTCCAAAGACGGTATTTATATTGATCCTGACAGGATTAAAGAAATTTCCGAAATCCCATTTCCTCATAACAAAAAATCCATGCAGTCTTTTTTAGGTCAGATCAACTTTGTCAAAAGATTTGTTCCTGATTTTTCTCAGATCATTTTACCATTACAAAATATGATTAAGAAAAATTCAGTGTTTAAATGGGGATCTGTGGAAAAGGAAGCATTTGATTTAATCAAACAATCAATAATCAATGCCCCCGCTTTAAACAATCCCAATTTTTCTAATCATTTCACATTGTATACTATCGCATCCAATTCATCTTATGCAGCAGTACTCACTCAGATTAATGATCATGACCTTGAAGCACCGATTTCATTTTTTAGTTCAAATTTCCAGGGTGCAGAACTAAATTACTCCGAAGTTGAAAAACAAGCCTTTGCTGTGTATAAAGCCATTAAACACTATAGGCCCTTCCTTTTAAAAACTCATACAAAGGTTATAGTCCCTTTTTCTGCAGTAAGACAATTACTGATCCAAAGGGAATTAGGTGAGAAAAGGGCCAATTGGGTTACAGCACTTCAGGAGTATGACTTAGAAATCAAGCCAGCAAAGATTGTGAGGGGTCAAGGTTTTTGCAGGTTGTTAGCAGGAGCATCCAACATTCTGGAATCAGGTGATACAAAACATATGGAAGAAATCAATCAGATAAGTATTACCAATTCTGAATCTCAATACGCAGATTTAATCTTTTATTTGAAAAATGGATATGCACCTCCTAATCTTTCTTATAAAAACAAACGGGCCATTAGATTAAAAGCAAAAAACTTCATAATCATTGATGATGTACTTTTTAGACAAAACTATGATTCGGTTTTATTAAGATTCCTAGAAAAACCTGAAGCACAAAAGGTTTTGCAGGAGCTACATGATGGACCAGCCGGAGGACATTTTGGAGCTGACACAACAGCTCACAAAATCATTCATGCTGGGTATTATTGGCCCACTTTATTCAGAGATACTCACGAATATGTAAGGAAATGCCAAATTTGTCAAACCTCCAGTGGAAGACAAAGAAAATCAGCTTTCCCTTTGCAACCAGTCAACATTGAGCAACCTTTTGAACAATGGGGATTGGATATCGTTGGAGAAATTTCTCCACGGTCTTCCAAACAACATAAGTATATCCTTACTGCTACTAATTACTTTACCAAGTGGGTTGAAGCAATTCCGTTAAAAACAACAAACTCTGAAGGAATTATAGAATTTATAGATCAATTCATTATTACCAGGTTTGGTGTCCCAAATGCTCTTGTTTTTTATAATGCATCTTATTTCTCTGGTAATGCCATGTTTGAGTTCGCTATTAAAAGAGGTTTTAAACTAAAATATTCTGCAAATTATTATCCCCAGGGTAATGGTTTAGCAGAATCTACCAATAAAAATCTCCTTAAAATCATTAAGCGAACTATTGAACAGAATCATAAAAATTGGCATAAATCTTTAATATTCGCACTATGGGTAGATAGAATAACACAGAAGGCCTCCATAGGTACTTCTCCATTCAATCTTGTATATGGGAAAGAAGCAATACTACCAACCAATCTAGCACTTCCTTCTCTAGCCCTAGTGCAGTTTATTGAAGAAAGCCCCTCTTCTTCTATCCAACTTAGACATGATCAAATTTTAAAATTAGAAGAAGAAAGAGAAAAGGCCAAAATTACTCATGCAAAACATCAGCAGATAATCAAAAAATCATTTGATTCAACTTCATCTAGTTCTAAACAGTTGCAGGTTGGTGATCTAGTTCTGAAATGGGATAAAGCCCATGAGGATAAAGGTAAACACACCAAGTTCCAAAAGATGTGGCTTGGACCATTTCAGATCAGCGAGAAGATAGGCCATTCAACATTCATGTTACAAGATCTAACAGGAAAGAGGGATTCTCTTCCTGTTAATGGCCTCATCTTAAAGAAATTATTCAATTGAGAAGGTAATCCCTTCTCCTTTAGTTCTAAGTAGGATTTATTTTTTAGGATCATTAGGAAATAAAGTTGTAAGGTATCTTCCATTGACCTTTGCTGTATTTAAAAGTTGCTCAAAAGAAAGGATTGTTGATATTCACTTTTAAATAAATAGAAGTCTTGAACAAGAGGAACAATTTCTAGGAAACTAGGTATAATTGCATTCTGAAGCCACCCTTCAATTTTTGTGAACTCTTCTCAAAGTTTAGAAGTATTAAAAAATCATTTTATGTTTTTAAATTGGTCAACAAAAAGGTTATCAATATCAAAACAGAAACTAATCCAATTTCAACATCTTCAACTCTTACCCTGTCATCCATTTACTCTTAAGGAGAAAATTGTCCATCCCATTCACCAAAAGTTTATGATTACTCAGAGTGTAATTCTAAAATTTTGATATAAAACATAAGAGGTCTTATTACAAGCCTGCTTACCATGATCATAGGGAAATAGTTTAACTGAAATTACCAATACTGCATACCAAAACAGGGTAATGGCTTAGAATTATAAGACAAGGGGTCTCATCACAAGCCAGCTTGTTCGGTTAGATTACTACTAGTGAATGGCATTGTCAAACAGCTGGCCACCAAACCAGGATAATGGCTTTTTATCTTAGAAATAACAGAAAAAGTAAAAGGAAATACAAAATATGAAAACATATTTTGAATTCATTCTGTTAATCATACTCTCAAATGGATGGGATAATGGACAATAACATGGTTAAAAGGTATCCCTGTCGGAACTATGAACGTTTGCTGGCAGCAGAGGCTCTACCTATGACAGACGAGTTAACCAAAAAGCTGCTTTGGAAAGGTTTTTTGTTTTATCATTATAAACCAATAGAGGCCTATTTAAAACTTAGAATGTATCTAATTTTAAACAAAGAGAGGAAATTAGCAAGAAATAGTTTCATTTTATTTGGAATGCATATATACTTAGTTATATTAGAATTTTCCCTTTTGATTGAAACTCTACTTTGAAAAAGTTTAAGTATTTCCATACTTTTCAGAGATAATTGTTTCTTCCAGCGAATCGCCAATTGTTGTCCTCTACAACAACCCCCCATTTCATATAATTTTTATTCACAACACTATAATATGAAATGGGTCCCTTTTAGTTTTAATTGGTATCAATTTTGTATTATTCAAAAAGGTCCGAAAACGAAATGAAAACATTACAAAGTTACCTTTTTGACAAACCAATAATGACTTTATGATATAAATAATTAAATCTTTTATCATTGCGATAAAGCGATCGCAAGATCGCATATCGCAATGACAAAGGAGGCATAACTTAAAAACCATTGGTTTGCTCCGATGCGATAATACGCAATAGGCGATCGGCGATATACCATGCATGCTTTAAAAAGAGCCCCAGTTAATGCTCCCGATGAGATGTGATGTCGCTATCGGCGAACGAGGATTCCAAGAGATGCCAATATAACAAAAGCGACTTTTCGCCCTGATGCGATGCGATAAAGCCAAAAGCACGAACTTCAAAAAAGTTGTTAAAACGGGGATATTACGATTAATTCATATTAAAAGCCTTATCTTTCTAATAGAGATTCACCTGCGCTCAACCGCCAAAACGGCCAAGGCACGCTTAAACAAATCATTCCACCAATAAACGACGTGATGGACATTTAAAAGATTGACAGGTTTTTACGGCCATTTAATGAAATAGTAAGTCTAAAATCTTTTCACGGATTGGATCCACGGCCACCTTAAGTTAATTCTTCATCATGCATTAATCAATATATTTCGCTCGTATTTGGTTTTCTCTGCCAATTCTCTGTGTTACGCTTATTTTTACTCCTGTGCAGAATTCTTCCAAGCTAATAGATGCAAGCAAAATGGGGAAGAAGTCCAAGAAAACTGGAAACGCTTCCGCTTCGCCAGCCATAAAACAAGCCATCACTGATCCAGGAAATAAAAAGAAAGGCTTATTCCCCCATTCTACTACAGCGCTTATATCCTGGACACCCTGTGTTTTAATTCTGAATTTCCCGTGCTCGGCTGGAGGTGGACTCCACAAGACCCCATGCCCATTCACATATACCATCAGAAATTGTGGAAAACCTCCCATAGGGACCATTTATACCAAATCTGCAATGGCCTCATGTTACCCATTCATTACTCTATTTTTGATAAACCTGCTCCCAAGATTTCCTACCAAGCAGGGATTGATTTAACTGGCTTAGGGAGATGGTTTGCAGAGGAAAAGTTTACTTATATAAGAATTTTCGGCAGCCAAGCCAAACCTCATGTTCTTCCTTTGTACATACCTGATAAACTGTTGGCAAGGGAGATAGCCTATCAGATTATTTCCGAGGGCGTTACACAAACTCTAAAGAGAAATAAGAAGCAGGTCTGGCCCTCTTTTCCTCTTAGATGTGGTGTCTACACCTTGAATGATCTCAAACATGCAGAGAAAGAAGCTATAAAGATGAAATCATTAACTCTAGCAACTCTCCCTAATAAGCATTTTGATCCCGACAAAGTTTCCTATAATGCCCTTGAACAGGCCAAATTGGCAAAGTTTGATCATAAAGAAGATATGTTTGATGACCTGTTCTCCACAGCCGAGTCAATGTCCCAAGTTAGATCGTTGGCCAGAATGAAATATAAAGATGAAGGGTTAGTTGAATTCAACAGACTTAGAGCACAGAGGTTGCAAACTCTGCCCCTAGATCTGTTAGCAACAAGCCCAGCAGCAGGATCAAGCGAGCACAGGCAGGCGACATAATAAGGAACGAGCACTATAAAGGTAAATCAAGATACTCAAATTGATCTCGAATTTCTCCAGGAATGGAAACAATTCGATTCAATTATCAACAATCCTGAAGGTTCAAAGGAAGCCCAAACATCAAGAGTAGCAGACACACAGGACACCAGTTCAAAACAAGTTCCAGGTGAAACCAGCGGCCTACCCAGTCCTAAAAGAGTAGAGATAATCCCAAAATATCCCTCCGATCAAATTATTTTGCAAATAGAAGAAATTCCTCCCTTAGATGTCTTCTTTAGCCCGAAGCATAAAGCTGTGGTAAAATGACAAAGGAAAAGGAGAAGAACTGATCAGCCTTCCCTATTTCCAGAAGAAACAGTGACGGGCAATATAATTTGGAAGGAGGAATTAGACCCCTCTGACGACCTAACAAAACTATCAGAATTTGCTGGAGCCTATTCGGCAGCAACAATAAATAAGGCATCAGAGGTGAGTCTTTTATTAAAAACAAAAGACCAGGAGATTTTCTCATTACAAGCGCAACTATCAGAAGCACGGCAGAAGGCAGAGCAGGCAGAACTGCAATTGTTAACACAACAGCAAACCAATAATCAATTAACTCAACAATTGCAGGAAGAAAAGCAGAGAATTGATCAGAGTGCAGTCCAGAAGCAAAAAGAGTTATCAGAGGCATTGGCACAACTCAAGATAGCAAATGAACAAATGTTGAAGATAAAAGATGAGAAAATTGCTCAAATATCAGCCCAGCTTGAGAAAAAAAAGAATCTTCCACAGGTAGCTGAATTCAGGGCAGAGGCAGTACAAATAAACAAAGCATTATTAACACAGATAAAGTTGTTATGTCAACAAATCGCCCAGGCAGAACCTTTATGTGACTTAACAACATCTCTAAGTAATAAATCAGCTGATGCTAGAACAGACTTCGAGCAGGCCGATGAGACATTGACCAATTATCTTGAGTGGCAAGGTACTGAGGAAGGACAGTCAGCTAAATTGCCAAAGATCCTAGAATCGCATAAAGAAATATTATTTATGGAATGGCAATCCCAGTTAATGAAAGCAGAGAGGGCAGTTTCCAGATGCAAATTAACCACAAGTAATTTGGTTGAATTGATTAATGACACTCTCTACCTATCTAACATGATTTCTCAATGTACCCCAGGTAAATTGACATCAGCTAAAACATTGGAACAGTCATGTTACCCAGAGCTGGAGAAAACTCGCAGATTAATCGCAGGAATTAACAGTTTGACATGGGACACCTATTGGATGTTCTTAGTCAAACCTTACAGCCAGAGAGCCGCCCTCAAATGCCTCTCAGATGCAATCGGGTGCATCATTCCCGAAATACAGGATGCCACCTATGATGCCCAACTCAATTCTCGCCTTAACCGACCACCGGAAGTGGAGCCGATGCTTGCAATATGCCAGCTCACGACTAAAGACGAACAGCCTAAGTGATGAATCATGCTGGCGATTACCAGATTTCCATAGAAGGAGATATTCCAGATCAAGTTACACCAACTTAGTAGCATTTTAATTTTGTAGTTTGTTAGTTTAATTTAGTATTTATAGACCCTTTCATGTATTTAGAAAGGGTCGTAAGTTTTTGTATATGACTGAAACCTGAAGTTGCACTACTGTACTTCAGGCATATTTTTATGAAAACTGGACCAATTTTTCCAAATTTTGATAACGAAGCTTTTATGTGGATGTGCACTACTGCCTTTATTTAAAAGTATTTCTGAGTCAGAAGAAGGAATTCAAATTGCGATTGAAGTTGAGAAAGATTTGCAGCTCATATGGTACTATTATCTATGTCTGAATTCATTCTTTTATGAAAATTGTTGTTTGATTACTTTTGCTATTATTGAATATTTAAATGTGTTTTAACAGTAATCTTTATACTTTCCACTATTGGATGTTTACAGTTTGCTGTTCTTTCAATCATTTACGTATCAGTAATATAAAGATAAGTGTAACAATGTTTTATCAATTACTTCATTCAACTAATTGAATGAAGTAATTATTATTTAAATGAATATCTTTGTTTATTGAATAGTGTCATCTATATGCCTATTAACAAACAAAGATCATCAAACGTTGCACTTAAGAATAGAAGCTTCCCGGGATAAAATAGTCATTTATATTTTTGTTTATAGATTAAGTACTCCATTCACTATCACTTATTATTAAACCAATCACTCATTCACCCATTTCTATTCTTTATCGGGAAACTGGTCCCATTATATCCAGTCGGAGCCACCATCCCAAATGGAAAAGGAGCTGTTTAAGGTCTGGACCGGGTGGTCATCCCCCAATGTTGTTGCAACGATTTTCGAGGCATCAACAGGTTCTTTGAGCATGATTTTCTCAGATTTACTGTTGTAGCCATCCTCCAAATTATCTCAACTGCAAATCCAAATTCGACTTGCTCTTGTTGAAATATTGATGGAAATATATTTTCTTGTTGATAAATTGGTTGGGGACAATCCAATATTGTTATTAGAGAACATATTTACTATTTAATTTATCCTCTTTCTGATTATAAAAGGAGAGCATATATTATGTATAAAAGAACGATGGAGAGATGGAGAGATTTCTTGTTGTAATTACAAAATTCATCGTCAACTCTCATTGATTAAAAAAATATCGACTATTTGTAAACTTTGTTATGGATGATTAATACAAGAATGTGTTGTCGTTTAATTTCCTAGTTCTGCAGTAGCCTAGTGGCGTTTCACTGGTGGTTGAGGGCCTGGCCCTGGTGGATCGATCCGCTGTTTTTTATTTCTACTCTTTTAATTACTGTTGTGTGATAATTGTGATTGGTTTTATTACATTTGTAAAGTTAATTAGGTTTCTTTTGAATTGTTTATTGTTGTGTTGCGTTAATGAATTGCATTGCTGTTCCATTTCAACAAGAATCTTAATTTTGGTATTATTCATCTTGTTATTGCTTATAAAGATTTTCTGTTCAATATTCACTTCATTTTCTATTCCGTTGGATTTCTTAATAACGTTTTTTGTCGACATGATTGGTAGTATTAGCTACTTGATTCCTTTCAGTACAGAGTTGCTGTTTAGATTCATTAGCTAGTATTTGTTGTTTGATTCCTTTAATTATAGTTTTCTTTCCATTTACATTGCTTTTCATTTCAGATTAATTAGTTTACAGATTGCAAGAGTTTGCTTTTAAAGATTTTTCCTAGTTTACTTTCAATAACAGCTTTAGTTCAATTTCTATTTCCTTTTAATTGCTTTAAAGAAGGACTGTCAACTGTAGAGAACATTGGTTATTGCTTCCTCATTCCTAGATTAATTGTCTTGTTCCAGTTTGATTTCAATTGCATCAATTTCTAGAGGAATGAGTTATTGGTACTGTACCCTCGATTGATGTTTGATGAGTGAATAGTTGGATTTCAGAGCATTTGAGTTTATGTTGTTGTACTTAGATTTATTTTTCAAGAATCTGTTTACTTTTGTATTTGAAACACTGTACTACATCTTGCAAGGCATTACTCTTGGATAAATTTTCACCTCAGACTGAGTACACTCTTGAAATAAAAATTCGTTCCCAGATTGATAATTAATGTGAGATAAATAGGCGTTAAAAAGACACCTTTTATACCTCAACAGGTGATACCCCAAATTTTGGATGAGGTCATTTTTGTTCATCAACATTTTTGGTGCTAGAAGGTGGGAAATCCAATTGAATGTCAAGAAAGTCACACATTAAAACTATAATCCATTCTAAGAGTTAATATTCTCCCTAATTTTTACCTCCTACTTCCAAATCTCATTCCATATCACCACCCCATAGATATGAAGTTGTTGGAACCTCTCAGACATCTCCTAACCCAGTGAGAAGATCCTCTAGTGAACTATCAGTGAAAAATACTCTTCATGTTGAACATCCTAAGTCCCTTGAAATCCAAAATATCAGAAGAAATATTAAACGACTTTCCATATTTGTATAATATTCCTATAATATAGAAACTTTTGAAGGAATCATTATCACTTGTTTGAAATATTCTCAAGTCTTACCCAAAGCACAAAGTGAAAAATTAGGAATTAAGCCATTTGAGTTTCCTTTACAAATGAATCATAAGAAAAAACCTATTATTGGTTATGAATTAGCTTCTAGTGAGAATATTACATCTTCCCCACCTCCTCCTACTCTTGCCATTCCATTAACCACATTCCAACCATTACAATATTCTTCTTTACCACTGGATTTTTCTACTTTATTGATAACAACTTCTCTTACTGATTGTCCTTCATCTCTATCGTCATTCACTCTACCATTATCATATACTACCATTTATTTTACATCTACTATTAGCTCTTCCACAGCATGATCTACTACATCTACTAGAATGGAAAACCAACCTTGGAAAACCCCAAAATATGTAAACATTTACCGTCCTTTTCACCCTCTTCCTAATAATTCAAAGAGATGGTTACCCAAGTACAATCTTGATGATGGCCTTTGAGAAAAAGAGCACATTCATTATTTCATGTTATATATCAATCTCAACAGTGTTTCTGAAGAATATGTCATATGTAGGCCCTTTCCTTATACATTTTAAGGTGCATCTGGATCATGGTACTTCTCTTTGCCTAAAAATTCAATTCATAACTGTGATACTTTTGAAGAATTATTCCTTAAAAATTTTGGAGATGACAAAACCACTCCTTTTTTGATGAATCATTTGTCTAATATTAAAATTGGAACTAATAAAAGTATCAAAAATTTTAACTCCATATTTAACAAAATTTTAAATAATATCGCAGGTACTGTTAGGCTATGAGAAGAGGTACATGTTGATTGATATATCAGTTTTATTCCTTCTCCAATGCCCATGTTCATAGATATAGCACAAAAGAAAAAACTCATGGATAATATGAAGGAATCCTTGGTAGTTGAAGAAAGGATGCTTGCACTTGAAAATAAAACCCCCGATAAACAAAATAAACATCCCAAGAAAGTCACATTTAAGGATGAACAAAATAAGAAATTCACTAAGGATCCATTTGATATGGATGGGTTGCAAAAATTTCTCAAAACACTATCTGACCAAGTGGTTGATTTGAAGAAAAAAGTAGCCAATAGTTCTTCTAAAAGATATTTTATATGCTTCAGAAATACACAATAGTCTCCACCACCTACTCAATATTATACACAAATATGAGCTATAGATGGAGATGATGAGGAGGAAGTGGACGAATAATTTCAATCGACTGAAGAATAAACAGAGGAAGAATAAGTGTTCAAGGCCAATGGTATTTGGGAATATACTCTTCCTACATCCAATGAATATGTTGGAAGAATCTATTCCTTAGTGCTCCTAAAGCTATTTATTTTGATCCTTCCTCACAACAAACAATGATTAAGCTTAATAATATTGAATACAATATTTTTGAAGATATGAGGAAGACTAAGCAAAATATATCTCTATAAGAAGTTAGTAAGCTTAAAAATCAACATAAATTGTTAATAAATAATTTAAATGCAACTCCAAAATCTCCATTTACTTCAAATGTTGTTACAGTTAAAGATTCTAAGGGTAAAATGAGGTCTAAACCCCCTTCTTCATCTTCAAAAAAAATCAATCAGATATATTCCATTCTCATTGGTGACATATGAGATGATCATACACCACCCTTTATCTTAAGTTTTGAAATCTTTAATAAAAATTTTCACAACTACTTGGCTGATTCTACTGCTTCGTCAAATATAATTCCTTATTCAGTATGTTTAAAACTAAATGTGAAGCCTCATAAGTATGGTACTTAGATACTCTAATTAGATAGAACAAAATAAGGTTTTGGGTGAGATGAATGAGGTCTTAGTTAGATTTTCATCCAACCCTAAGATCTTATAAATCATTGATATTCTTGTTGTTGATATCCTTGAATTCTATGGTCTAATACTTAGTGGATATTGGTATAAGAAATTGAATGGATACTTTTCTACTGATTGGTCTCACCTTTCGTTACCATATAATGGAAAACCAAGCCAAATTATAATTTATAGGGGAAACCACATTAAGTACAAGGCCACTGATTTAGAAGAAGAAAATGAACCAGTTCCTTTGTTGAATAATATTTTAGGGAATTATTCTACTAAATATTTCTTCATAAATTTCCTTAAATAAACATCTCCTCATCATTTAGAATTTCATTTCATCATAAATTGAATTTTTTTCACAAAGAGATACATATTAATGTGTAAATATTGTATATTTTATGTAAATGATTCTATAAATAATATTGTAGATAACTTGATTTGGACTCTTTATTTTGATCGATGAAAGTCAAATGATGGCATAAGTGCAAGTTGTGTTCTATTAAAACATAAAAATGAAAATATTATGCTTACCTACATGTTGTAATTTGATTATAAAAATAATGTTATTGAATATGAAGTTCTTGTGCAGGGTTTACAAAATGAAATAAGTTTAAATGTCAAATACTTAAAGGTCTTGAGTAATTCAGAAATAGTTATAAAATATGTAAGAAAAACCATACACTATCTTTATAATCATCTGAAACACTATCAATCCTTGGTTCATGACCTACGATCTCATTTTCTTGCATTTAATACTAGTCCTATGCCTAGATTGCAAAATGACAACATTTCTTCCAAATTGATTCCACCTTAGGCCTTGAGCCCTAGAAAATTTTCCATTGAATTGATTTTTTGTCCATTAATCCCTCATAACATCACCAAATGGTGAATTTTTAACGATGATACAAACATCATTCGTTTTATTACATCTAAAGGTAATTGTGATGAGAAAATAATCGATAAAGACTCACATGATAGAGATTTGAATCAATCCTCTGAGGAAAAAAAGACTCAGAATGAATTTCCTAAGTCTCTAGTGAAATTAGAAGGTATTTATGACCTTAACGATTGATTTAAGCATCCAAATAAATACAATATTAAAATATCATATTTAAGGTTTGAAGTTAATAATTTTAAAGCTAACGAAAAAACTTAGAACATGATCCCCTAATGAAAGACTTGGCCTAATCCATCTGCTTAGAAGGTATAGAGACATGTTTACTTGGACTTATGATCATCTCAAAACATATGAAACTTCACTTATACAACATACAGTCAAATTTTTTCCTGATGTAAATACAGTCCAAGAAAATCTTAGAAATATTCATCCTAATCTTTAGGCTCAAATAAAAGTTGAGCTAAATATATTTTTAATGGCCAAGTTTATTTTTCCCATTAGAAATTCTAAATGGGTCTCTAACCGAGTTCCTTTAAGGAAGAAAAATGGTTACATTAGGATGTATATCAATTTTAGGAATTGGAACAAAGATTCAGAAAAGGATAACTTTCCACTACCACCAATGGAACATATTTTACAACTTGTTGTTGGTTAACAATTAATTTCTTTTTTGACAAATTTTTAGGCTATAATCAGATCCTGGTTCACCCTAGTGATAGGTTCGAGACCACTTTTAGAACTAAATGGGGCACTTATGCATATCATAAAATGCCATTTTATTTGATCAACGTAGGTGTGACATTGAAAAGAACCATGGAAATTGCATTCAGAGGTCTCATAAATAAATAAGTGGTAATATACCTTGAAAACATTGCTATTTATTCTAAGAAATAAGGTGATAATCTACATGACTCAAAACAAATCTTCGAACATTGTAGGAAGTATAGCATATCTTTAAATCCAAAGAAATATTTATTCTCTTTAACTCGAGGTAAAGTATTAGGATATGTTGTTTAAAAACAAGGAATTACAATTAATGTTGATAGGGTTAAGGCAATTTTCCAGGTGGATGTTCCCTATAATAATAAATTCATGCAACATTTCTTGTTTGTATCAATTTTCTAAAGCAATTCATTACATATTTCTCACAAATATTTTTACCTTCACAAATATGATAGAAACGAATGCAACATTTAAATGGGGGTCAATTCATAAAAATGCTTTTGAATTAATTAAATAGGAAATTGTTCAAGCTCTTCCATTATCTTCTCTTGATTACACTAAACAATTCATTTTATATAATTTTTCTTGTCACAAGTCTTATGTGGTAGTATTATCTCAGAAAAACGATGAAGGAGCAGAAGCGCCATTAGATTTGAATAGTTCGGGATTACAAGGAGACACTATAAGGAAAGGACCCTCTAGTGGATGTTTTTGAGGAAGCCCTTATAAAAATAGCCCAGGTATCTATTTGTAGAGGAGGTCACTAGAGGAGGTTGCTGGGTGGAGGTTTTTGTGGATGTTTTTTTGTGGTGTGTTTCTAATCATAACATGCACCGGTGTGCTTGATATGTATGTAATGCATTGATGCATAGTAGAGGCTAAATAAGCGTTGTAGGGTTATTTTAAAGTGCTACGAAAACAATGGTGCACTTCAGACATACAATGCACTAGTCCGTTTTATATAAAGTTCACCCATGCATACTATCAAATGGCACACCGAGACATTGTGCTCTCCATACAAACCAGCCCAGTGTGTGTTAGTAATATAGCACACCGTAAAGTAGTGTGGTGTGCCATTGATATAACCGCCCAGTGCGTCTCATAATAGAGCACACCGAAAAAGGGTTAATTTAAAAAAAAATTACTGGCTGCAAAAAAAATCATTTTTACTTGTTACAGTGTTGTAGAGATCTCAAGCACTACTATTAGTTTTTCTTCTATGAGGTGCCCTACAATCATTGCTCCCATTTCCCGCATTTCTACCATCCATTGCTCACTATGTGGAGTTCAAATTTTGAAAAATGGTGGGAAAAATTATTTTTTAGTATTATGTTGCAAATATGCCTATTCGATGCACAAATGTGTGGGTAATATACTTGTTTTTCACCAACTTAAGATTTTAGCAGATTAATTTATTAAATTGAGTTAAATCTCGCCATTTAAAAAAAAAATTCTACTTGGTGCATTCAAGCCGTTCGACTCACACCGTTCACGGTGCTCCCTGTAAATTTACAGGATGCACCACAAATGGTGTTAACAAAAATCGCACCATATAGTCTGGTACAGTACCGAGAAAAATGGCACCTCTTTAAAAATAAAATAGTGCGGTGCATGATGGTTGCCAACTACACCGATAATTTAAAATTTTTAAAAGTAACAGTCTATGTACGGTGGTGCAATTGTTTACTAGAAAACTTATAGCATTATTTAAAAATGACATAATGCCCCAGTGCATCCGTATTACGAGAATGCACTGCCACCGCCAGTGGTAAAATATTTCGAGTTGGTAGTACATTTTGCTATAAAAACTGCCCTGGGGGGGATAGTTTGGTCAATGCACTACACAACAATATCCCTTTTTCTCACGTTGCATGGAGTTTTTTCATGCACACAGTGGGCAGTGCATGAAAGATAGGTATGCACTGGTGGCAGTGTCTGACTGTTTTTTTGGGTGCACCAAATGTTTTTTTTCGATAAAAGTTATATTTATGTATTTGTAAATACATTTTTCATTTAATAAAAAAAAAATTTGTTTTATGTATGAGGGAAGCTAATGTATTTAATATGTGAATAATTCAACAATTTCAATGGAGAGATGAAAGGCAACAAGAAGAGAAGAGGGAAGACAATTATAACATGATACAACAGTGGGAGGCACGAGAGAGGGAGAGATACTTTTGTACCCTCGCCTTATTACTACACCCACCCACATTATCTTAAGGGAGGTAGGCCTCCTTAAGTTGTACGAGGAGGCTACATCCCTAAAGGGGCACAGTGGGTTATTAGGACAGTTGATCTACAGGTGGGATGCCAACCGACATGCTTTTTGGGTCTGTCTTCACCACTCGTACCTGTCCACTGAGGAGGACATTTATTTTATTATTAGGCTATCTAGGAGAGGGTAGGATTTTCCCATGTTCCAAAATTTCCCATTGGTTATGCAATAGGGAGTTAGTTGGCATACTCCTAGAGATAAAATAGGGAAGATATACTTTCTCCTGCAAATTTTCAGGTGTTTGGTGGTTAGCTACACATTGTTTCATTTGGTCCAGAGGTGATTAGGTGTGTCTCACTACTACTGAAAGCAATTCCACATTATAATAGTGACAGGTAGTGCATTATTTTTCCTCTTTTATTTTATGTTGATTATTTATTCTAGATGCCATGACTTGTGAGATGGTTTGCCATTTTTTTGTGGAAGTTTTGCATAGCATTAGATAGATTTCATTTTCAGGCATGTGGGAGGTTGATCTTCACTTTTGCTTCAGATTTATTTTGTTTATTTTTTTAGAGGTTTTTAGAGACGAGGCCTACTTGTGTACGCCAACCTCATAGGCCAATTACATGTATGGATACAGATGTGGGGTGAGATGATGACCAAGAGGCGCCTGTCCAAGTATCCAGCTAGGATATCTAGTGATCCACTAGAGCTGCGAACGAGTGTTGATGATCACATGCTCATGATGGTGTCGTGTCCTTACACGGGTTTGGATTGGCGAGGGTGTAACAGCATCCTCTTCACACAGGATTAGCCAGCAAATTCTAGAGGTAATATTAGTGTTTTCTTTAAATAATATAGTTTCATTTTATGGTCTTAATTAATTAAAATAAAATTTATTCTAACACGTTCCTTAACTTGTTTGATTAAATTGTTTAATGAAATTGTCTAATTATTATTGTGTATTATATATTTTTTGTACGTTAGCATATTCATTGGGGACATGATTCCACCAGATCATCTTGTAGATGACGAGGAGATGGTGGAGGCCACGGATAAGGGTGAAAACCCTCCTCGGGTGCAGATACCCATGGGCATGTGGCGTAGGGTGGACATCCGATTCTAGATGGAGTTGGGTGACCAACTCTGTATACTCCTGGTTGATGAGGGATTTCACCATGCGACAATTAGAGATATCCAGGCTGATTAGATGCTCAAAAATATCCGAAGGGATATGCACCATGATATGATGAGCCTTATGTTTCATATCATCGGAGCTTTCAGGCTACTGGCGGCTAGCAGGGTGTTGTAGCACAATTTGACTTAGCTCAAAGTCGAGAGAGGTTCTAAGAAATTGAAGGTTGCTGAGGAACAATTATTAAAATTTAAGAAGAACTGGATCATGTTGAAGAAGATAACCAAAATCTCAACATATTTTTCTCAACGATTCTCCTTGTCTCATGTCTTGGATGTGTTTCATGGCTCAATGTGTCAGCAAATTAAAAGGTACAAGCATGAAATTTTGAGTCTTCATGGAGGTGGAAAATGTCTTAGGTAGGAAGATGTTTCATTGAAGAAATTTTAGTTGCCTAAAACAAATACAAATTCCCTAGTTGTGGATGGGTTACCTCCGTTTTAGTCACAAATTGATCCAACCCTATCCTGCAAGCTCTATGTTACCTTGCATTTCCTATGAACGATACTTATTAAAGAATCTAGAGGAAATATTATGTCTTATCATATTTTAGGGAATTCTATTCTGCAGCATATCAACAAAAGGGAGACCAACTCCATGAGATTATAATTGAGGAGAAGGAAAAGAAGGAGAAACATCTCGAGCTATTATTTGAACTGACTGAATGTAGAAACCCTTTTGCAAGTTGGTAGATGGAAACAACTGAAATGTCATCTCTGAATGGTACACTAGCTACAAGTGTTATGGATGATGAGGTCATTGTGCTTAAAAAATATAATGTCATATCTTTCAAATAAGATTAAAGATCTAGAGGTGATGATTCCACCTCCACCATTGTCTGAAGTTTTTGATTTCTTTATAATGACAAGAACCTTTCTCAAGATAAAAATGTTTGTATGGATGTGAATTCCTCTTATAAAGTAGTAGCAACGACAAGAAATGGTTTTGATCGGCCAAGTATACCAACAATTCCTTCCAATGGTAATATAACGCATCTTGGTGTGGTTGGGAGAGATGTGAAATGCCCAGCATTAAGATTTTATTCAAGAGAAGAAAATTACCTGCACTAAAAACACGAACCTTCCCAGGCCATGATTTTCGATTTCAAATTCCAGATAAAAAAAAGAAAAATTTTAAAATTCTGTGATCTACGTTTTCTGCAGAATGACCCCAATTTCCTTACTAGTGAGAAATTCCAAAAATTTGAAATGGTTTCAGGGATTCTGTGGGTTCCTTCAAACACCAATTTTCTTTAAAAAAACCATCCTGCAAGTTGTAAATTTGTGGCATGGATAGAAGTATCAAGCACTATTGTGACTTCTAGCAGATTTTATTATTTGGTGAAAGAAATTTTCAAAGATTTCAACACTTTATTAAGAAAATAAGGAGATAATGACCGGAGCGGCTATATCGCCACACTTGTTTTCTGAGCTTTCCATAGAAAAAATTTTGGCACTAAATATTGAGCTTAATTCTGAAAAGAAAGATGACTGAAACATCGAAATCCAATTTGGAGAATTAATTTAAAGAATGTTGTTAGAGAAGGAACATAACAAAATGATGAATTAAAGAGGCAAATAGATGAAGTCGTTTATCAAAAGGAACAAATTTTCATAAACAGAATTATAGTTCTAGAAAATATCATTAAATTGATGGTCCATGTTATTAGTTCCTCAAATCAATGGCAACCCAGAAGCACATGCTATAAGAAACATATGCGAAGAAGTGATCCCGTAAATGGTTTTTCCCAAACTTCCATCAAAGAAATCAACGATTGATATTCAATGCGGCATCACTCTATTAATTTTTGGAAATCACTAAAGGTGCCTCCACAAGTGGTTTATGGTTTTGGGAAATTTATGTGTGGACAGGACAATGGGACCCACATGCCATTCATATCCATTATCTTTACAGCCGTACATTGGAAACGTGATCCTCCTTCATTAATCTATTTTATGTTTTAGGAGTCTAGTTAAATGCTAGTGTTCAAATGCAGAAATCTTGTAAAAAAAAATCCTTTAACTATATTATATATATTATTATTAATAATATATATAACGTTAAATCAAAAATGTAATTTCATTATTTCGAAGAGAATTTTGAAAGGAAGATTGTCAAAAATAGTTTATTAACTGTTTGATAAATCCGTTTTATAAATGATTATGTAGAAGAATCGTGAGGAAAAAAGATAAAGCCCATAAATTAGATTGTGTGGAGGGTCTAAGTTTTGGGACCTCTAGAGGACTGTAAATTTTGTACTAGATTTTTTGAAAGTGAATGAAAGAAGGTCAAGTTTCTTTCACTTGTGGATGTTGATGCGTTTTTCCAGTTTCATCATATGTTTATTCTTCTATGAATGAGGTGAAGTAATGTAGTTGCCGGTCTCTTTTTACAGTTTGTAAGTAAGAGTTAAATGTCCTTAATGTGCGCTCCTTCACTCCAAATATTCTCTCTCTATAAATTTCTTTCTGAGATTTAAAGTGATAGTTTATGCTATCTAGCATATCATTTTAAGTTTCCATTCCATTTTCTTCCTTCCATTTCAAAAAATATGAGCGGATAATGGCATTGTGAAATCTTTCATTATATCAGATCATTGAGGCTATAAATAATTAATCTCCAAAGGTGCTTAACAAATACCATCTGATATCTTAAATTTGTGACATATATATATATATATATATATATATATATATATATATATATATATATATATCTGTGTGTGTGTGTGTGTGTGTGTGTGTGTGTCTTGAGCATTGATTCCTTATAACAGTCAAGGGATTGTTTCTTGAGATACACCAAATTTTGGCGCTGTTTCCCAGGAATGAAGAAGTGAAGTTCATTTCCTTGGGTTTTCTTTCTATTTCCTCTGGTTGTTCAGTGAGGAGGAAATATTCAGTTGTGTTTATTCTTTTTCAGAATTTTGGCTTTCAAAAGGCCTCACATGAGGTCAGATAACTTGCAATAGAAGGCCTTTACTTTGTCAGATCCAGAAAAGTTGGTTTCTGAAAAGGCTCAGAAACCAGGAACCCCTTCGACACCTCATCCTACATTGTCTGCTCCTTTTAGAAAGTATCATAATCCCTTATTCTTGATGGTGAAAAAGGTTTAGATTTAAAATTTGGTTGTTTATTATTCGCCTGGCAACTCCACTAATGAAGGTTTCATTAGATGAAGAATTTTGTTGGCAATAAAATGAGAAAGCATCGTGGAAAAAACATGTATTAGAGTTTCAATTTTTTAAAGGAGGTTCTATTTTTTACTATCATTTTAGTGGTCTATTTTCCCATAAATATCAAGAAGATTGTTTCCTGCTTTATATTCATAGAAGATTGCAAAGCCTGAAAAATACATTCTTTATTGGAAAAAAATGATTCTTCATTTTCTTGTATTATTGACCTTAACACAACTTTATCTCCTATATATGAGAGGAGAGATGACTATTGCATTACAATTCCTAAAGATAATCAGTCACAGTCTAGGCATAAAGGTGATGATTCATTATCTCTGGATGATAATATTTGTCCTCACAAGAAATTTTTACTCTCTTTCAACTCAAAAACAAAGAAATATTTAACCCCTAAAGCTTCCCACAATTCTTCATCAGTATCCTTCAAAAGGATTTAATTTTTTTACAAGTTTCTCTGGATAGGAGGAGGATATTTCGACTGAACAACATATCTTGGAATTTGAATATTTTCTAGAAAATTTTCAAATTATTTATGAAGACACGGCTTTAAGGATGTTTTGTCATTAATTAAAGTAGGGTGCTCAACAATGGTTCTAGTGTTTGGAATCAAGTTCAATTAGTTCATGGAAAGGTTTTCAAGATATCTTTCTTAGAGATTGGGGTGAGTGTAAGTCATATGAAAAACACCTTTTGGAATTATATTCTATCTAGAGGGAGAGAAATGAATGAATTGTTGAGTTTAATAGGAGGTTTCAAAAAAAATATTTTAGCATGCCAAAAGAAATTCGACCTCCTGAAGGAGCAACTATGGTTTACTATTTGAGAGCTCTTTCCATTCTCTTGGCTTTTTATCTCAAGGAGAGAAAGCCTTGCACTCTGAAGTTGATGTTTCTTTATGCACAGGAAATCAAAGATAATATGTGGGCTTGTAGAAATTTTTCCTGTCATGTTGAAAGAACAAGTTTTGTTGAAGGCAAGTGGGCCTATCAAGAAAAAGTTGGAAATTATTTACAAGAGAATGCAAATTTAGAGGTGAACAAGGATTTTGAAAAGGTGTAGGGGATTTCACGTATTGTTGAAACACAAGAATATAGTAATTTTGAATATTATGGTCAAAAATTCGTTGCAACAACTAAGCTATTGGATGAAAGCCTGGAAGACCATTAAAATTTTCATAATTTTAATGATTTTGTGAATAAAGGGGGAACCAATGGAGCTTCTCAGATATGTTTGCAGGAGGCGGAATATTTTTGTCAAGAATTGGAATTATACAAAAAACATCAGCATTATGGGGAGCAAACCTTGGATTTCTCTTTTTAGCCTAAATTCCTACCTACAGAAAATGGCAATCAATTTCCTTGCACGCAATTCCAAAATGAGGAGTCAAACAATGAAGGAAGTTTCCCTGTTCAAAGAAATCTACATGAACAAGATGTTCAAGAAAAGGAGGGAGTCAAATTTTTGTCTCATCAATTCTATGATATAGTGGCTGAGTATATGACAAATTTCTTTTATCATCAACAAGCTTTTATGCAAAGGTATGTACAAAGTTTTGTATATGGAAAATTTTCATGGTACATTGTTGTTTTGATTTTTAAATTTCAACAGTATGAAGGTATTAAATCTAAAAATCAGATGTTGGGTTGGTGCCATTGGAATGTTAACTTCACCTGATTAAGCACAACCATGTATATATATATATATATATATAGGATTTGTACATAAATAAGCTCAGAAGTTGAGCATTTTCAGTTGCAGTATTTCTAGTTCGGTATTTTTATTTTAAAGAATAAAGGAAGGAGTTTAAAGTGTTGCATATTTAAGGGATATTTCATATAGGGATCAACTTCCATTTTTTTTTAATCCGTGCCCAATAAAGGCTACTGGTCTACAAGTTCTCTTTGACTCCATGCCCAATAAAGGCTACTGATCTACAAGTTCTCAGCACTTTTCTACCAAAGTGTTGTCCCCAATTAGAGCCAAATGTTGTAGTACATTTTGACTCAGCTAAAATTCTAAAGAGGTTCTGAGCAATTCAAGGTTGTTGAGGAACAATTATTAAAATTTAAGAAGAACTGGAACATGTTCAAGAAGATAACCAAAATCTCAACATATGCTACTCAACGATTTTCCTCGTCTCATGTCTTCGATGTGTTTCATGGCTCAATGTGTCAGCAAATTAAAAGGTACAAGCATGAAAGTTCGAGTCTTCATGGAGGTGGAAAAATTCTAAGGTAGGAAGATGCTTCATTGAAGAAATTTTAGTTTCCTAAAACAAATACAAATTCCCCAGTTGAGGATGGGTTACCTCCTCTTCAGTCACAAATTGATCCAGCCCTATCCAACAAGCTCTATACTTCCTTGCATTTCCTATGAACGATACTTATTAATGAATCTAGAGGAAACATTATGTCTTATCATATGTTGGGGAATGTTGTTCTCCAGCATATCAAAAAAAGGGAGACCAACTCTATGAGATTATAATTAAGGAGAAGGACAAGAGGGAGAAACATCTCAAGCTATTATTTGAACTGACTGAACTTAGAAATCATTTTGCAAGTTGGCAGATGGAAGCAACTGACATAGCATCTTTGAATGGTACACTAGCTACAAGTATCGTGGTTGATGAGGTCAGTGTGCTTAAAAAATATAATGTCAGATATTTCAGATAAGATTGAAGATCTAAAGGAAATGATGCCAGCTCCACCGCTATTTGAAGTTTTTTTATTTCTTTATAATGACAAGAGCCTTTCTTAAGATAAAAATGTTTGTATGGATGTGAATTCCTCTTACGAAGGAGAAAAAACACCAAGAAATGGTTTTGATCATCCAAGTCTACCAGAAATTCCTTCCAATGGTAATATAACGCATCTTGGTGTGGTTGGGAGAGATTTGAAATGCCTAGCATTAAGATTTTATTCAAGAGTGGAAAATTACTTGCACAGAAAACACAGACCTTCCCAGGTCATGATTTTCGATTTCAAATTCCGAACAAACAAGGAAAACGTTTAAAATTCCATGATCTGGGTTTTGTGCAGAATGACCCCAATTAACTTAAACATGAGAAATTTCTCGAAATTTGAAATGGTTTTAGGGATTCTGTGGGTTCCTTCAAACACAAATTTTCTTAAAAACAAATGTCCTCCAAGTTGTAAATTCCTGTCATGAGCAGAAGTATCAAGCATTATTCTGACTTCCATTGGATTTTATTAGTTGGTGAGATAATTTTTCAAGGATGCAAGCATTGTGTTAAGAAAAGATGGAGCTAATGAGTCGATCAGTTTTATTGTTGCACTTCTTTTCTGAACTTTCCATGGAAATTTTGTTGGCATTGAATATGGAGCTTAATTCTAAAAAGAAAGATGACTGAAACATTGAAAGCCAATTTGGAGAATTCATATAGAGAATGTTGTTAGAGAAGTAACATAACAAAATCATGAATTAAAGAGGCAAATAGATGAAGTCGTTTATCAAAAGAAACAATTTTTCACAAACATAATTATTGTTCTGGCAAATATCATTAAATTGATGGTCCATGTTATTAGTTCCTGAAATCAATGGCAACCCGGAAGCACAAGCTTTACAAAACATATGCAAAGAAGTGAACCCGTAAACATTTTTTCTCAAACTGCCATCAAAGAAATCGACGATTGATATTCAATGCGGCATCACTCTAGTAATTTTTGGAAACCACCAAAGGTGCCTCTGCAAGTGGTTTATGGTTTTGGGAAATTTATGTGCGGATAGGACAATGGGACCCACACGCCATTCATATTCATTATCTCTACAGTCGTACATTGAAAATGTGATCCTCCTTCATTAATATATTTTATGTACTAGGAGTCTAGTTAAGTGCTAGTGTTCAAATGCATAAAGCTTGTAAAAAAAGAATCCTTAAACTATATTATATATATTATTATTAATAATATATATAATTTTAAATAAAAAATGTAATTTCATTATTTCAAAGAGAATTTTGAACAAAAGACTATCAAAAAAAGTTTATTAACTGTTTTATAAATCAATTTTATAACTGATTATGTAGATGACTCATGAGGAAAAAAGATAAAGCCCAAAAATTAGATTCTATGGAGGTTCCAAGTTTTGGGACATCTGGAGGACTGTAAATTTTGTACTTAATTTTCTGAAAGTGAATGAAAGAAGATCAAGTTTCTTGCACCTATTTATGTTGATGCATTTTTCCAGTTTCATCATATGTTTATTCTTCTGTGAATGAGGTGAAGTAATGTAGCTGCAGGTCTCTTTTTACATTTTGTAAGTAAGATTTAAATGTCCTTAATTTGTGCTCCTTCACTCCATCTATTTTCTCTCTATAAAGTTCTTTCAGGGATTTAAAGTGATATATTTTATTATCCAGCATATCATTTAAGTTTCCATTCCATTTTCTTCCTTCCATTTCAAGTAATATGAGCAGATAATGGCATTGTGAGATCTTTCATTATATCATATCATTGAGGGTTATAAATAATTAATCTCCAAAGGTGCTTAACTAAGACCATCTAATATCTTAAATTTGTGACATATATATATATGTGTGTGTGTGTGTGTGTGTGTGTGTGTCTTGAGCACTGATTCCTTACCATAGTCAAGGGATTGTTTCTTGAGATATAATAGAGGGATAGGCACCATGGAGATGTGTGATACAACAACTCATCGGATGATCATGATCACGAGGGGAGTGACCATTCGAGTACTCCAACTCCTCCTCCTTCACCTCACATCAGAGCTGAGTAGCCAACATCTAGTCTTGAGAAAACATCTTCTGACCATGCACCATCTCAGCAGGCACCTAGTCCTGAGCCGACACCATCCACTGAGAAGGTTGCACCAGCTCAGCATGCACCTCCTGATCGGACATCATCTAAGTAGGCACCTCATGAGTAGACATGTCCATCTGATTAGCAGGCACCATCGACTAAGCAGGCACCTCCTGTTGTGTAGGAACATCCATCTGAGCATGAGGAACCATCGAGTGAGCAGGCCTTGAGTACTAGTCATAGTATTTATGTAGTACCACCATATATTTCCCATTTATATGCAGTTCTATTACAGTTGTATATTTTTTAGATTATACATATATATGGTGGATGTATTTTATGTTCATGTTGATGTGCTTAATTTACGTGTTGGTGTTCATCATGATGTGTATATTATTGTTAGGTCATGTTAGTTATGTTCATATAATGTGCTTGCAGATAGATGTGTATGCGATAGAAGTTATTTAACATGACATATATATTTGATGTTTGTGTTGTGATGATATTATACAATGCTTGTGTTTTTTTATATGATCATGATCACGATGATTATATGATGTTAGCAAATTTGAATGTGTATTTTAGAATATGATGTATGTATGATGGTTATCATGAATATGATGTTTATTTTTAATATTAAATCATGATATTTATTAAATATTATGTATTGGTAATTGTAAAATTGTGTAATTGTAATTGTAATTGTATTGTGAAATTGTAAAATTGTAATTGTAATCATATGTATTGTCATGATTCAATTTTATTCAAATTTTAAAATTTGTAAAATTGTAATTGTAATTGTATGTAAAACTGTAAAATTGTAAAATTGTAGTTGTAATTTTAATTGTAATTGAATGTAAAATATTTGTAAAATTGTAATTGTAATTGTAATTGTATTGTGAAATTGTACAATTGTAACTGTAAGTGTATATATTATCATGATTCAATTTTATTATAACAGTAAAATTTGTAAATTTGTAAAATTGTAAAATTTTAATTGTAATTGTATGTATTGTGATTGTAATTGTAATTTTAATTTTAATTGTATGTAAAATTTTAAAATTGTAATTGTAATTTTATGTAAAATATTTGTAGAATTCTAATTGTATTGTGAAATTGTAAAATTGTAATTGTAATTGTATGTATTATCATAATTCAATTTTATTAAAATTGCAAAATTTGTAAATTTGTAAAATTGTAGTTGTATGTATCTTGATTGTAATTCTAATTTTAGTTTCAATTGTATGTAAAATTGTAAAATTATAAATTAGTTGCCAATTTTGAACCATAACTACCGTAAGTAAAATGTATACAATACATATTGTTAAATTACCACAATTGTAAAATTGTAAACTTGTAAATTTGTATGAATATAAATAATTGTAAAATAGTAAATATAGAATAATATGAATTTTTTTAACATAATAGAGTTTAGAAAATGATGCAAATAAATTCATGTTTAGAATTATCATTTTTTTATTATGGTCTTACATACCAAAAATAATAGTATAAATTAATACATTTTTTTAAATTTTGAAGATATATATATATATATATATATATATAGTGCATTTATTTAAGTAATGATATAGTGAAAAACCATTTAATAAAATCAAGTAGTTGTGTTATTTTAGGAATTGACATTAAAAAAAGAACTTGATATAGTGCATTGCTTTCAAGACCAACATAATTACAAATTATAAAGTGAAATTATTTTAACATTAATACAATGCAAACCAATTAATTCAAAATATGTATTATAATGTTTGGGAAAAAAATTCTTAGTTATAACGTTAAGTCCTCTTCTTTATAAAAACCAGTCTTAAATAGTATAAATGATCAAATAACACATGTACCATATCACTCACCGTTCTCATGATCAACCTCATTATCTTCCAAGTCACTTGGCATGATAACACAATTGTTCTAAAAATTATGTTTTGATCTAGGTTCATGTCTCAATACGAACCACCAATCCCTATCCTACACATCTGGGTAAAGAAACACATGTTTGCAGTGTTTGGGGAAAACATAAGGCTCCTTAGATTCATCCGACATCTTTCTAGAGTTGATACATATCAGAATACTATCACAATATTCCTTTTCATTATTCTAATCAAAGGTGTCCCATCACTTTCGCCTAAAAGTAACACATTGGAAAGAAGAGAAGTCCAATTCAATGATCTCTTGTATCTTTCCAACATAACCTAACGTCCACCATACTAGGTTTTAGTCATGGTGGCTAGCTCGACTATATTGATCAAAATCGACTTCCAATCCACAGTCTTGAGTCATGTGTCCATCATCAACATTTTCTATGTGTAAATGGTTTCAATATGCCCACATATATGGGAAAAAATGCACCTATAAAATAGTTAAAAAATCATAGTGTCATGTGTCTAATAACAAAACTGTTAAACTATAAAATATAGATGTTACATTTCAAAGGTGAATTATTAAGTTTAAAATGTACATAAATAGATTATTATCAAGTTTTTGCACCCAATCCCTACATTTAGTGCATCTTGTTGAACATGCGGGTAACGATTAGTTGCACCGTATTTCTCTCTAATTTTTTCAGCAACCCAATTGTTGGGGCATCTATTTGGCATATTTTCTTTTAAATTATCAGAATAAGGCACACGTATACCATTCTATTGTCTGAATTATTTCTTTTCACTATCACATTTCATCCTCTTTTGTTTGTAAAATGAGACCCACGGTTGTGTCACTTCACAATTGTAAAGAACGAATTTATTGAGCACTTCAATTTTTTCATTCGTTGATGAAATGAAACCGATATATAGTACATATGGGATCAAAATATACATTATATTGAAGTTCAATGTGAATATTTACTTTGTGTAAATTTGATAAATTATAAGTCACCGACTCTTTATCAAGCACTTTTTCCCATTTGTCTGGAGAAGCTCCCCTTCTCTTTTGTCTTCATCCCCTTCATCGTCCCAAATCACCACACGTGATTTGTTTTCAATCTTCTTGATGTACTCACTGGCATAATATAAATACTCATACGATATGTACCCCTCTGCAATAGATCCCTCGGTTTTTTCCCTTTGTCGAACAAAACCTTTCAATTTCTTCATGTACCTCTCTAATAATAACATCCAATGACAAGAAACCACCCCAAATAATTCAACATCATCTACTAGGTGGATTATAACATGAACCTGCAAGTCCATGAAAATCGTTTGCAGTTCCTTCTCAAACATACAAACAGACTCAACTATCTCTTGACACCACCGTGGAATGATAGCCACATGAATATCATTTGACGTGATCCAATGTACAAATGTAGATAATTTAGATATGGAATGTCCTAGGTCTTGGGGGAAGTCATGTTTCACACACCCATGCATGAAAAAGGGATAATGACACAACAAAGTTATAAACACATGCAATAATATACAAAATTACTTATGTTTTATGATCCCATGGGATACAAATTATTAATATAGGAAACAATAAAATCATGCTTTTGGCATTATATGTACTCTTAGAAGATTCAAATGGTCATGAAATTTCAACCTCGAAAAATGGTCTTCCACGGAAAAGCAGTGTCGTAGTGAAGAACCATGTGAAGATGGAAATCTCAAACCCATTATAACTTCCTTTTCCAAAGAAAGATCATATTTTTTTTTAAATCCATGGGACATCACCTTGTTTGAAATACCAATTAGAGGGACCAACCTCTGATCCTATAATTTCTAATTTTCTTGGCTAATGTTTAGTTTTAGTTTTTGAAGTAATAATATCTTTCCTAACAGTCAATGTGTCACTTTTTTTCGATGATATGTGCCTCCATAAATAAGATGAAACATTTTTAAATATATTCATGGGATCTAACAAGTGAGTAATCTTAAGATGCTCCTAGTATGGGAGGTTATAAAAGATGGATTTCATTTTCAACCAATGAGAAATTTCTCAACACAGGTTTAGAAGAATTCTGTATCATCGAACATAGGCTCCCTATTTGAATCAAATAATTCTATGAACTCCTTCGCCTTCTCTCTCTCATATGCTCTAAGTCATTAAACTAGTTTCGTTATTGTAGGAATTTGGGTTCTCTGTTGTTTAGCATTGAAATGAGATGTATCTATTCTGTAATGTTATTCTTCTAGGAGGAATAACCTGGAGAAGTCATACACTGGTTTTCGTAGGTCTTTGGACAATCTAGATTTTAGAGAAGGTCCACAATATTTACATCGATAATACCCTTTTATTACAAGACATCTAAAATTATTGTATGCAATATGCATGGCACGCTAAATAATATCATGAATATCAGAACAATTACAAAGAAATAAATTAATATGAAAAACAATATTTTTACATATAAAAACAAATCAAGAAACATGTAATTTACCAGAGAAAACTCCTAAGCCTAGATAATCATGTGTCATGTCAGCACATTTTCCATAAAACGTAAAAATAATCTCTATTGCGATGGGCCTTGATACATCATATACATTTATCACATCCCATAATTCCTTCAATTCATATACAAGTGGTTGTAAGTAGACATCCATATTCTTTTCTTGTCGTCTACCAGGGACTATGAGAGCTAAAATAATATGTTCATTCTTCAGGGACAACCATGGGGGGATATTGTTATTTGATCACTACTACATGTGACACATAATAGTCAGTTTTTTGGAGGGAATATGGGTTGACACCATCCATGGCTATGCCGAGTCATAGAATTTTTACTTCATCCTTGAATTTTTCAGGCCATGTATCCTCTATATTCTTCATGGATATTGAATATTTTTGGATTCACATAAATCTGAACTCACTTCTGTGTGAGGCATGCCATCCCTTCAACATTGAAAATTATTTGCAATAAAAGAGCCTTTGAATCCTTTGGATTACAGGCATGTGCCTCAATATCTTAAAATGAGGACCATGTGAATTACCCTTCCTTTTTGTTTTATAATTTTCATGCCCACTTTTCGGACATATATCTTTGTCTACATATTTTCCTCTATATAGAATACAATGATTTGGACCTACATGATATGATATAGACTCAACAACCAATATTTTCAACAATTTATTTGCCTCTTCATAACTACCGGGCAATAAATGATCACTCAGAAGAACCTTATCTTTGAATAACCTGTAGTTGGTGGATGATATTAAATGTACAATGCCAATAATTATTAACGTTCATAAAATTGACCATTTGTAATGTTGATTGTGTGACAATATTTCTCAAAATATAAGGTACTTTATGGTAAATTACCTCAAAATTTTCAAGAAACATGCATTTCAAAAGCCAAACTTTGCTTTCAAGTTGTACAGTAAAATCATTGTCCCTAACTGGGTAGACTTTGACTGACCTCCATGTCGAAAGAGAGGGGTGGTGGAAGCAAATTTAAGGCTTTTGAAAAAGGTATCAGTGATATATGCATCATCCCCTAGCTGATCATCATTATGGAATGCATATAACAACATTGTCTCCATGGCAGTCGTATCCCTTAAGTAATCATCCATACCAACCTCTATTTTATTTCGTCCATTTCTAGCTTTTGAAGAACTACTATTGTTGTAGTCATTCCTAATTAGTGAATCTGGATGCAGTGGGAATTGAATAGGTGGTTCATTCAACCAAAATTTTGAGGGATCTTGTAGAATGAATGTATAGAAATTATTTCCACTTACAATACAAAAATAAATCCAATTATTCCAAGAACCAAATTTTATTTATACTACACTAAGAGTTTTGAGAGAATGTGTTAATGAGACATGTGGGAATTTTAGTAGAAAAAATGTACAATAACAAAAAAGAAGGATTGAAAAAGTAATATTCATTTAAATTTTTTTCTATAATTGTATGTATATATTACTACAAATCAATCATTTATAAATATCACTTTTGTTATATTTAGTTTTCATATATCAATATAAAAGTTAAATAGTTTATTTTCATGTTATGAAGATTATGAAAATCCCAAAGGATGAATGAGTTGATATTAGAAATATGCCAGTAGGAATGTCTGAAAAAGTGTACAAGGAGATGTTCAAATAAATGGACATAAATGCATCACATGAGAAACCATCTCAACAACAATGTGCTTCAAATGTAATATCTAATCATTGAATTTTTGTATTAGGTGCAATAAATATATAATTTAGAATTAAATATTAATTTTCAAGTATTTTTTGGCAGAAAAGAAAAGAGAATGGGACCCATTTAGCACATAAAATAGGATGACAAAGAAGATAAGGGTTGATATCTAAGTTTGTGAGTAATTGTTACTTCCTTATAACAACTTAACTAGATTTCATTTTTGTATATTTCAAGTTGTTTTACGACAATCATCATTGCATGTGTTCAAACAGGTGCTAACATACAAAGAAGAACCATTAGAATAATTGCTTGACATCAGGTTAAATATGGGTTGTCAATAGAAGTTGGCATATCAGAAATTAATTGTGGAATTTGTAAGTATCTATCTTGTTCTACTTAGCTCTGTCTATAATTAATAGAACAAAAGAATATTTTATATTAAATCTATGATTTGTTATGGGGTATAAAACATGCAAGAAACAAAGTATTGAACTGTGCCAACAAATGAACTGTTGAAAGATAGCATGAAGTTTGGTTTTGAAAGAATGTGTATAGCTCATGAGTCAATTATTTCTATGGTACATTTATTTTCGATTACATTGATGTATATTATTTAATATTGCAATTTTCATTATTCTCACCAATGTAGATACACTCATTACACTTTATTTTTATGTTTCTAGATGGAACTTGAAGAAGAAGAAGAAATCAAAATATTGAAAAAACCATTCCTCTAAATATCCCAACTCGTTGAAGTATCGCGAGCAATGACAACAGTTCTAGCAAAGAATGATGATCAATATGTCTAGATATCAAAGCAAGGTGGCATATTTTTTGAAATATTCGTCTCTAAAATCAGAAATTTTGTTTAATGTATGGGACATAGTGTCCCAAGTGAAAGATAAAGAGATACCAATAGTTGTCCCATTTTGTATGATAAAGAGTGTCTTATTCATATATATATCATAAAATAGGTTTTAATTTATTCTATTGCGTTCTCCATTGTTGCTGTGAAATGTTACACCACTGACTAAATCTACGGATGATTAAATATTATAATGAAGAGATGTGAAATCTGATGATATGATATAACAAATTCATCAACACATCACATTCAAATGCAGTAATATAAATTTAATTGATATGAATACTGTTATAAGATATGTGTCAACTTTTGATGAGTAACGAATTTAAGAAAATCACAATAATTTCACTGTCGCAGGTTGATATTTATAAAAAATAGAAAATCAACACCAATGTATGTGTATGATGCTGCGCACCAGTGTTTTTGTATGATACTATGCAACGATGTGTTTCTAGGATCTATGAGCACCACACCAAATACCAATACCAATTATAATGTCTGGTACACCTTATCAATGACTACGAGCGGGGTGGATAGTCGTTGCATGCACTAGTATGGTCTGCCTTTAATGCACAGGTGCATTTTTATAACTAAACGACTCGGTGAATTTTTACACCTTAATGGCCTGGTGTGTTTTTGCACCTTAGCGGTGTTCGCACATGCCCCTTCTATTGCCTCGATGCGTACTTGTAGGTGACACACAGCAGGACTTTTCTAAATGTCCCGGGGCTTTCAAAATTTGTTTTCCATCCCGGTGCTTGGTATGCTTACAATATCGGTGCATACAAGTTGAAATGCATTGGTGTGTTCACACACGAAGCGCACACTGATAAAAAAATACATCCGTAAAATCCTTCAGCTGCCTAGTTTTTTTTAGTTGTGTTGAATTTCCATTAGAAGCTTCAATAAAACCTCCATTACCAAAAATGGATGTTGTAGAAAATGTTTTTTTGACAATTTTGGCCAATTTGATAACACTAAAAACCTCCTTTGTAACCTCCACTAGAGGTTCTTTTCCTTGTAGTTAGTAGAGTTGAATTATTCTGAAGGTCAGAAGTAAGCATTTGTAGTCTTCAAGTGTGTTAAATATTTTAGGCCCTTTCTATTAAAGTATTGTACCAAGGTAATTGTACCATATTCAAGAGTGAGAAATTTACTAATACAAATAGATATTGGTGAGAAAACAACACATTTGGTCGCTTCCCTCCAAGAGTATGACTTGAAAATATGAAAATATTGTGTGGGGAAAAGTTTTGTGTAAACTTGTTACTGGTTCTAATGCATCTTTATCAGAAAATCTATTAGATGATCAAGAATATGTATAAAAGGTATGTGTCATGACCTCTAATTAACAATATGTATATTTAATTTATTTTTTGACTCATGGTCACACCCCTTCAAATATAAAAACAAAATGAAAAAGAGGCCTAAGACTAAAAACTAGTTAGTACCAACTTGTAAATGGTATTATTTAAAAAAAAAATATTACTATGTATTGCATAGATGTTTAGTAAAGGTTGAACATAAAAAAGTTTTGCGGGAAATGTGTGATGTACTAGAGGAAACTATGGAGGAGACACTAAAACACATGAAATTCTTCATGCATGATATTTTTGGCTAACCTTGTTTATATATTCTCATTCCTATGTTATAAAATGAAAGGCTTGTTAAACAGCTTCTGGAAGAGATAAGAAATAATCCTTGCTAGTACAATCAGTAAACATTTAAAAAAAAATTGAACAATGGGAATTGGATGTAATTTGTGAGATAATTCCTCATTCCTCTAAGTAGAATAGATACATTCTAACCGTACAAAAATGTTTTGATAAATGGGTGGAGTCTATTCCCTTGAAAGTGATCAGTTCTGAACAAGTTATCAATTTCATTGATCAACACATTACTACTAGATTTAGGATCCCAAGCTCCTTGAAGTTTGAAAATGCTTATAATTTTTTGGTAAATGGTCTAAATAATTTTTTGCTAAAGAAATGTTTTAAAATAAAATTTTTTACTAACTATTACCCTTGGGGTAATGAATTATCAAAATCCACAAATAAAAATATCTTGAGAATTATTAAAAGGATCATAGACAATAATTATAAAAATTGGCATAAGGCTTTAATATACACTCTATGGACTGATAAAATAACATTCAAAGCATCCTTAGGTACCTCTCCAAACTACTCAGTATATGGGAAATAAGTTTTCCTTCCACCTAAAGTTGTTTTTCCATCTTTATCTTTCATTCATTCCATTGAGTAACAACCATGCTCTACATTCTAGAAACGACTATCAGAATTTTTTAATATTTAGGAAGAAGGACAAAAGGTTAATAAAACTTATGTTAAACACAAAAATGTTAATAAAAATTGGTTCGATAATAGTTCAGTACGATAGAAATATTTCTAGGTTGGTGATCTTATTTTTAAATGGAATAAGGCCCACGAAGAAAAATGAAAACATACTAAATTTCAAAAATTATGGTTACGTCCATTTCAAATTGATGAGAAGATAGGTTCATGTACCTTTTTTGCAAGCTTTTGAAGGGATGAAAGGGAATCTCCCTATAAATGGACTCATCCTTAAAAAGTATTCGTCTTCAATTCTTAATTACTGTTACACAATTATGTAAATAATCATATGTAAATCCGATGTATTGTTTTTTGATAAATTTAACATCTTTCATGATCCTTTTATGATTTAAATTTTCTCTTTTGATTATAATTTTGACTTCTTGTTGATCTATTTTCATGCTTTCCTTTTCCTTGCTTAAATTACCAAGTTGTGTTCTTCTTATTTTTGGTATCATTATTGGGTAATCACTTATACTCTACTATATTTCCATGAAGTCTTATTGAAGGAAAATTTCAATGAAGCTAATGTTATTATTTTGATTTTCAAAATTTCCTAATTAGTAAAGTCCCTAATTATGATTCATAGGGTTTATATTATTTTTCATTATTTCATGAAATATTTCTTTACCCTAGTTCTAAGAAAGAAAAATATATTTTCCAATAGTTACCTCAAGGTAATTAGTTTTGGGAAGCAAGGAAAATCAAGTAAATACTAGTTACCTGAAACTTTTTACACCATCCCTTTCTCTTAAGGAGTTGATTTGCTACCCCATCTATTAATTAATCTCTATGAGATTAACAATAAGCATATTTCAATTTTTGAAGAACAAAATAGTTAATTGAAGGATAGGTGGCCTCATCAAAATCTAGCCTACCATAATCATAGATTCTAACAAGTGAAATTACCATTGTTAGTTACCAAGCCAAGGTAATGGCTTTCAGATATAAACTATAAGACAAGAGGTCCCATCACGAGCTGACTTGTTCATTTTTTAGTTGCCATGAATGCCACTATCATCAGCTTGTCACTAAGCCAGGACAATGGTATTCAATTCATATTCAAATAAACATTAAAATGATCGTGTATAAATATGCATTTATTTATAATATATGGGACATTGACATCTAAAAAGGGTTAAAAGGAATCATTGTCGAGGCTATAGACGTCTACTAGTAGCAGTGGCTCTACCTATGGTATATAATTTATTTTAATACTAAGATTTAGTTGGTTACCTTGAATTCTCAAAACTGACCTCCAACAAAATTTATTGTTGCATATATACATTTTTCTAAACCATATGCTTTATGAGATACATTTTTATAAGTTTATGAATAATGATGGATATGATTTTTGTTTTTAAATTAATGGTACATTTCGTGGATGAATCTGGTAGAAAATTTCAATTTTATTATTTTGTATCATGTAATCATTATTCCTTTACTTTTATAGATTTCAAACTCATACCAGAGATAATTTTTTCGCCCAATGTGTTGCTAATTGTTGTGGAAAAAAACAACCTCATTTCTATTAAACTTAAACATAATAAAATGGGGACCCTTTTTCTGTTTTTTTTTTTAAATTTTATGAGCTAGCACCCCTTATAAACATTTATTTACCATGTCAACATGTTACTCACTTTCCATCTACCTAAATTTATCTAATTAGATTTTATTTCAAATAGTAACTATTTTTCTATTTTATTCATAGCTTGTTTTAGTTTAGTTGAGACAATATTTGACTCAATTTATCCCTTTATATTGTAAAGAATACTATAAATAAATCTCTTCAACACATGCAAAGGGTTCTATTTTTTTCGCAAAAAGGTATTTTGTTGCACTAATTTACTCAGGTCCTTTTCTTAATGTTTTTGAACCATTTTGGTTTCAACATGCAAATACTAAGAGAAAAATTGGTACTTTTATCTCCTCTGTTTTTTTTTCTTGTTTAAATGAATCGATATATTTAAGTTGAATCATTGTTCATTATAATTTTATTTTCAAAAATTGAAACATAATCACTATTGATGTATGTATACCTATTTATTTTGAGATGCACTTAATGATTTAGCATGATTCGTATGTGATTGGGCTTAGCATTAATTTTATTAACTATTTAATCAAATTAAAATTTTAAATGCACTTATAAATTCCATATCTTGAAAATATTTATTTTCATTCTTATAATGTTATATTTGTATCACATATGCATTCTAGTACCTAGGTAGAATAGATCATAGGTTAGATATTATATTAGTTCATCCTAGTTATTTTCCTATTATAATAATAAATCTACTCACACCCGTCTCTTTTCCATTTTCACTTAAGCGTTTTAGTCTAGGTAATTGGACCCATCTAAACTAGTCAAATCAACCATTTTCAACGAAGGAATGTCTAACTTTGGACTCTAATTGGGTGGTATCCAAAATACTGATGAGGTCATTTTTGGCCATCAAAAAAAGGATACTATGTTTAAATGGAAAAACAAAACTCATAATGCCTCCAACTATGTCAAATAAACAATAGTGTCTACTTTTTTTTTGTCAAGCTTAATTTCAAAAAATATTATATATTGTACACCTTTGCAATGGATGAGAAAATTGTTGAAGTCTTAACTCATCAGAGGGAGGTCAAAGAAGAAAATCATATTTCCTTCATGAAAAATTCATTACAAGAACATGAGTTAAAGTATTCTTTGATTGAGAAACAAGCTTAAGCCATAATAAAATCTATTGCATATTTCATGAGCTACATTTTGGAATCACATGTGATAGATTATGTACATTTTCTTCTTACTAAAATGATGTTAACACAACCATTTGAGAGGGAAAATGTGTTGATTTCTTGGCCAAAATAAAAAAATATGGTATTGAGATCAAACCCTTAAAATATATAAAAGGACAAGGACAACCTAATCTCATTGGAGTAGTTGAAGAAGTGAATATTTGGCTTTGTAATGAAGATAAGGAAATTTTCCTGCAGCCATATGATTTGTAAAAAGATATTTTATTTCATTTTAAATCGGGATGATTTCTAAATGGGATGATATATAAAGAGTAGAGAGCCATCAAATGAAATGTAATTGTATTGTATTTTTGTCCAAGATTTTATTAAAAATAAACATTGATAGAGTATCACTAAGATGTCTTCCCCAAGTAAAACTCCTTGGAATCATTAGAGAAAGGATTAAAGATATTTATTGATAGCATTTTTCTTCTTTGGTGACACCTCATTAAATTATTAGAGTTATATTTTATTGATGTACTTTATTTATAGATACTCATGTTTATGTAAGCACTTGTCTCTCATGTCAAAATTTTGCAAGAAAACAAGATAAATCTATTATATTTATGAATATTATTTATGTATATGCTCCTTTCACTAAATGGGGATTAGATGTTACCACTTTAATTAAGCCAAGACCAAGTTTTGATCATGCCTCTATAATAATGGAAATATATTATCTAACCAAGTGGAAAAAATCCATTACATTAAATCAAACCATGGAATAGCACCTAAAACAACATTTAGAAGAAAGAATCCTTGTGATATTTCATGTTTTACACAAAAATATCATCGATATCGAATATATATTTACTGAAAATTAATAAAATCTTGTGGAAAGATGGGATAGTCCTATGGAAATCCTCCAATTACTATCCAAAAGGAAATGGTTTTGTTGAATCCCTAGAAAAAATATCTAATTAATATACTAAATAAAACTATAGCAAAGAATTAGAAGAATTGGCACAAAATTTTGTTAAATTCTTTACAGCCTAGAGTTATTCCAAAGGTAAGCATTAGCTAAGAACCATTTCAATTAGTATATGGAAAGTATTTTAGGCTACCTTTGCATATATAAATTAATTCACTCTCCATGGAAAAGAAAATGCAAGATAAAGACAAAATCATAAATATTAAATTGAAACTTCATTAGCTAACTCAATTAAAATAAAAAAGGGTGAAATAAATCAATAATATTTAAATCATAGAAGAGATTGTGACCCAAATTTCCAATACGAGAGCGACAAAAAACACTTTTTCAACAAACCAACTAGTTCCATTGTGGAATAAAGCCGAGGAGAATCCTTCAATGCATAATAAGTTGAAAGCTTTATGGATTGTACCATACGTCATTGAAAAAATGAATGGTTTCAATTCATATAATTATAGTGGAATGGAGGGTGAGTTGTTGATATTTCTTATCAATGAGAAACATTTTGTGAGCTCTTGGTCCCATGGTTTTGTTGCTTCAAATGGGTCATTGTGTAATTTTCACTATAATGTTTTTCTTCTGAAGCTTAATATAGTGAAATTGATGTCAAATGAAGGAAGAATCTTGAAAAATATCTAGCTAAAATTTTAGAATTTGTTTCACTATTTTTCAGAGATATGATCTAAGAAAGTTAGGGTTTCTACATGCTCCAAAATTTAGTCTCAAATAGCTGTTCCATTGAAAATCGTCACAAATTTATCTTCTTGCATCATATTTGAATATTGTAAAAGTGACTAAAAATACATGGACTTTATCTTTGTGTGTGTCATTTTTAGGGTTGAAGGTTTAAATAATGACATGTGGAATTCTATACAATTTCACTCTACTGAAGTAGTCCATCATCAGGTCATCGTGGGATATTTGACATTACTTGATCTTGAAGAATCCAATCTTAGTCTAACTGATGGGGTTGGAAAGAAGACACAAAAATCTACTACTGGACACAATTTTAGACCTTGTGAGGCCAAAATCACATAGAAACATTAGTCTCAAGGTTATCCTTATTAAGAATCAGAAAATCAATCTATGATACCAAATATCATGTAACAATATCAAAATAGCATAGAAACATAAGAAAAATATATCAATGACTAGAAAATAAGCCGCTTTGAGAGGGAAACCTCCCTTTACATCACATAAATGAATAATTCTTGGATTATTCAAATGAAAATACTTGCTTGGTATATATAGGAGTCTAAAGAGTCAAAATTTAATTAATGCCTACATAAAAATAATAATGTAAGGGATCAACAATAGCAGTAATGGGTTTCTAGGGGGGACAACAATAGAAATATGGGGGCTAGAATAGAATTATAGGGACCTAAGAGAAATATTTCTTTACATATGAGATCTTAAAATATCTTATGTTGAACATAAGTGTATAGTCTTGTACTTCCCCCCTTATATCTATGTTTTATCCAATTGTATAGGTTGAATCCATATCCCAATAAATTAAGCCATTAGTCATGTTATAGGTTCTTAGGGAGCCATAGTGGGTGGATAACCGTAGTAGGTGAAAAACGTCGATCAAATTATATGCATTATAAATAACCTCCATATTTAACCATTTTAGCATGAATTTGCATGGAAGAAACCCACAAAAGTTATCTATTTGCACCAATATTCCTCCACACAAAACTTCTCCTGAGTTAACACTTAGCTAAAAAATTTAGTGTGTGGAAGGTTTTCATCCATGTGTTCCCTTGAACATATTTATTTTCCCAGACACTATAATTCCACACATGTTATCTCCAAACACATAACCTTTGCACATATTTTAGTCACACACACCATAATATTTTGCACACCCATTCCTCATTATATGTTAATTCATAGGCATGATATTTCCTTACAAATGACAAATCAAGAGGATACTCTATTAGATTTACTTCAACTCCTTGAATTAAAACCAACATTTTTTCATATCGAGGTTAATGAAGAGACCATTTAAGGATGTATAATCCTTGAGTTAAAGGAAGTTTTGATGCAGTAAAATGTCATTAGCTCTTTAGGGTTTTGATATTTCAAGATGTGAATTACTCCCCACCGTCTCACAAAGGGAGTGTCAATAAGCATTAAATTCCTATTTTTGTATCACTTGGAGGAATGAGAGTGCTGAAAATGAAAATAAAGTCCTATTAACTACAAAAAATGACGAGTATTTAACAGACAATATCTAGTAAATATTTATTGATTCCTTAAATTTTTATAATTAGATAAAATAGATGTATACTAAAAAGGGTGGAATTTTTTGGAGATACAAATAACTCACTCACCCATCGTTAAAAGAGATTTCAATGGTCCACAACTTACAAATGGTATTTAGGTTTGGTACTAGATGAGAGGAAGAAATAATAAATGGGACCATGGGGCTCGTTCACGAATTTTTCGACTTCAGAGAGGTAGTTTACACTGTGCCATATATTTAGACTCAAACAATGTGGCCATTGAGCTCATATTCAACAACGATCTAATTCCTTTGAACCAAAATGGATTGAGGAAGATTTTGAAATTTACAAAATCCACCAGAAACCTCAAATTATCTAATCTAATTATTTTCTGTATCCTCAAGGAAAAGATAAATATCATCTAGGAGTTCCTATAATAGTTAGCACGAGTCCCACCCAATATCTCTTTTATTGACATTTCCATGTTGATGTATTTGTATAGATATTTCAATTAGTTTTTTTCACAACTAATGGGATGGGAAAGGACAACAATATTTCCCCAATTATTTTTATATGTGTTATATTATTATTTTAAAAGAGATATCATGTTCCACTAGGTTGAGGTCGTCTCAAATGACATTTCCTTTCAGTTAGTGAAATTTTCAACTCTTTGAGATTTTTAATTATTTTTTTTAATCTAGTAATGGATATTTTAGCATGCCATAGTTTTAAAGAAGTACTATATAACAATTTGAATCTATATGTGGAGGTAGTGTAATTCTAGTATTTTGCGCTATGGAAGTGTAAGTCTCCAGTACATTTTTTTCAAATTCAAGATGTATTTGTGAAAGAGGTCAACTACTTATTGCCTATGAGAGAGCCATAAATAATTTATATTGATGTGAAAACATTCATATGGGGAAATGGAGTACACAAAGATAAGGAAGATCATACCTTTGTCAAAATCTATAGATATCAAGATAAACCTCACTTTATACCTAAATTTAAGCTAGATAGATATATTCTCATTAAAAATTTTAAATAGTACCACCCACAGTTCCATCTATTTGAAAAAAAGAAGAAAAAGAAACTCTCTTCTTTACCATTTACCATTAAGGAAATTATTGTGAGGAATCTTGTTAATCTAACAATTTTTTTTTTATTCACTCACTTATTCAAACTTGTCTGAAGCTATTCGTGGATTTGATGCTGAAGGAATATTTTCAAATTATCTGACCATAAGAAATTTCTTCACAATTTATTTTGAAGAAAGTAGCTCACCCTAAGATAAGGATGTTCCCACCCCTACCATAGAAGAAACGATTGAAATCGTAACTAGTACATGAAAATAAAATAAACAGGGAAGGAAAATGTGTACTATTTCTCAATTAGATTGAAGAGAAAAATCTTGTTCGAGTTCATCTTTTCATCACAGCCATATTGGAGGAGAAAGTAATGATATAATATATAATGTAGGATATAGAAATGATCCACCTTCTCGGGTGACTTTGGAAAGGTCACAAATTAGTAGTTCATTGAAGAGTAAATTTTCTACCAAGAAAGGGTACTAAAATTGTAGAAGGACCCAATTGTACGGAAGTTTCTATTTGGTATTTTACTATTCTCCCCCATGAGGGAATATAATAGGATACTAATGATCATTTTTTTATGCACATGATCCCCCTAAGCTTTTGAGAAACCAATGGTTGATTTCTCTCTCTCTTGAAATTCATCTTTGTCCCGAAATCCTTATTATATCTCTCCAAAGTTTTTTCAATGTTTTCTCATTTTCCCTTTCATTCTTCATGGGTGTATGTATTTTAAGAGTCTATTTTTAAGGAATCTCCCCATTTGACCATCCTCCCTCTAAAAGGACATATAAGAGTTCGATGTTGAATTTTTGTTTAACATACAAGATGTTGTATCTAGATTCTTCTATCCATGTAGTCTGTTAGCACTATAAATGTTAATAGTCTAACTGCCATTGGATCATTGTTTTCAAATTTTTCTTGTTCCCTAACCTATGTTAACATTCAAATCATCTTCAATAAAAGCAAAAAATAATCTCAAAACAAAAAATATTTTTAATTTTTATAGGTGGTATTGTGTGTTAGGTTCATAAAAATAAGTTAAAAGTTAGGTTAGTGTCAAAATTTATTGGTCATTTTAGTAATAAAATAACAGTTTCTCTTTCCAGGATAATAGCTACCCGTTTGAAGGTTTCATTGGTGACACAGAGATAAAAGGAAGTTATTTATCAGAAGCTTGGTTTCATTGGTGACACAATGATAAAAGGAAACTATTTCTCAGAAGCTTGGTTTGATTGGTGACATAATGATAAAAGGTAGCTATTTCTCTAAAACTTGGCTTCATTGGTGACACAATGATAAAAGGCAGCTATTTCTCCGAAACTGCATAAGGAGTTGCAAGGAGCATTTATCATAGAAAATATCATTCTCCTTTCAAAATAATTTAAGATCTTCTATGTTATGATGTGTTATCCTTTTTAAAAGGGGAAATTATTTTTTACTTAGAAGAAATATTATAAGGGAATGGTTACATTATTGATGGAGCTAACCTATAGGTACCTGTTAAGGCTGAAGTAGAAATTAAGGTACAAGGTATCAATTTATTAAATGATGTAAGGGAGTGATATGTGTTATGGGGTGACTTGGAATTCGTATTTGAATAATTTAAAATTGTGGCATTAAACCATACCGTGATTAAAGCTGCACATTCTAGAGAGTTAGGCTAATTGTTTTCATAATCGAGGTTTTCCGAGAAGATTACAACTAATAGAGTTACATCCTCCAGCAACCATATTATCATCCCAAAGCGAAAAATTATGGTTGCGTGTAGGTTTTTTACCTTCATATTGAAAAACTGTGCGTAAAGAAGGAGATTAGGAGTTGAGAAAAATGGGTAAGGGTGGAAACGTTAACCGCTCTGAGGCAACAAATACCAGGTTTTTTGATGCTAGAGCTAAGCCTCAATTTCAAAACAGCAGGATGGTACAAGATTCTACGTAAATTATCAAGGGAAAATGTAGTTGTTGCACAGACCTTTGCTAAGAGTTTTGATGGGGAGAAAGTTAATCTTAGAAGAAAAACTTTAAAAATCACTGAAATCACTCTAACTACGGTTACTCAGACTTTAGCCACTCGAGAACGTTGGTTCAAGAAAAAAATTTTGCATGCAAAATTAAGTGCCTTCCTCAAACCTAAGCATGTGAGTATTAGATGCACTACAGCTGTGCATATTTCCTATTTTAGGCTAGAATGGCAGCATGCAATAACCATTGTGCAACGCTATATCACTTGTGAAGGTAGGTTCTCCTCTATTCATCAGTACCAAATGAGATTTCTCTCTCACATATCAGGTGCCAAACCTTTTAATTTTCCTTTCTTTATCTACAGATCCTTATTAAAAATGTCTTTGAAGTTGCAGAAAATCCCTAACTATTCCCTGCATAACCTCTATCATAGAGTTTTAATCAATATGTTGGTGGTCTATCACTTTAATAAAAAGAAAACTACGTGGGAAAATTTCCTAATAGATGAGGGACTTTGTATCATCAATTCTAGCAGTAGGGTAGGGAGACCTAAGAAGAAAATTTCCAAGAACAAACTGGCACAACAACTGTTCCAAAAATTTCACATCCAGCTCAATCTATCCCATCAACTAGTAGACACACTATAATTTTATCTAATATAGCGAAAACTGAACCTGTCACTCCCATACCAATGGAACATACAAAAGAAAGGGTTTATACAAGGAAATCTCCAAAGGAACCCCAAAATTTAGCATCATTCATCAGATAACATTCCATGAGATTCAAGCAAGGGAAAACTCAGCCCAGTAAAGAAGTTAAATCTACAGGTGAGGAAAACATATCCTCTTCCTCAAGATATAGAGGCATAAGAAAGTTGATCCTAGAAGAATAAAATTTAGAGGAAGCTATCTCTGAAGTGCTAGTTCAAAAATTTGTTCGATCAGGTTTAGAAGAGCAAGAAAACAGGGCCACCCCTTTAGTAGAGGAACCAACAGTAGCTCAATTTTTTTCTTCTCTCAAGACATCCAAGACATCTACCAGAATAAAGGACAAGAATTTCATTCACTCCTATTCATCTTCTGAAGAATACTGCATGGAAGAATATTTCTCATAGACAGAGTATGAGGAAGGTCAGTCTAGTTGTATGATGCAGAGGAGAAGAAGGGTTTCCTATATTCCCAACTCATACCTCAAAAGGCCTCACACTAGGAATAAAAACAAGCTTATACTGATTAGCAAGCACATTTCTAATCCTAGACTGAGAGATGAAATCATTAATGTTGATGAAAGCCTAGGAAAGGAAGCCAAGAATATTGGAGCTCAGAAACAGAGGCATGTAGGAAAAAGAAAAACTAAAATGCTCACTGAGGCAAATTCCCTCGAAATATTTCCTTCTATACTTTATTTTATTTAATATTTTCAGGAAAGTGAAAGAATGAGAGTTACATACATTTTCTTCTTAATCAAAAAACACAACTATTTACAGGATTTACGGTAACATCTACCTGTTTCTGAAAGGCAGCTATTATTTCATAGTTTTTTGTATAAAGGAAGTGGAGGCAGTTTTTGTTCAACTCTCGAAAGGTGCTACTGAGGAGTAATTACATGCATTCCATATCAATATAAGAATTTTCTACTAGGTGTCAATTGATGAAGTTCCCTTCCAAAATTTAGAATTATGTTTTTCACTTTTTGGGGGAAACAACCAGATTCCATATTCAACTTTTAGTTGCACTTTTTGAGGAAGTGGTTGTACCAGAAAAGAGGTGCAGTCTGCAAGCATCTTGCCACATCACTCCAGCCACTTTGAACTATATGCCATGATGTTTTTTATTTTTATTATGTTTCACTAATTTGTATTAAGGTTAAGGATAAGCTTCACCTTATGTATATGAATGAAATAACTTCTCTAGAATAGAGTGACACTTTTTGTGGAAATTTCAACATAATATCTCTTGTATATATATAATGGGACTCATAGGAGAAAAGGTTCGTGGTTTGTTAATCTTATACTCATGTGAGCATTGTACTGTTTTAAGTTAATGATATTGAAGAAGAATTTTGAGGACTTATTACCATCTTGATATGTCTATTGTGGATCTTTTTTATGTGTTTCCATGCCTAAATATCTTCAGTTCCAGTTTGTAATTTCAAATGTTGTTATATTTTTTTATGAGCCTCTTGATATCTTTATGTAACTTATCAAATTTTATCAGTCTTACTTAGTGAGCTTTATTTATGAGATGTGCATAATGACTGTTTAAAGAAAATTCCTTACGACAATAACTTTTCACGATATTCAATAAGAATATTGTAAGCCTCGAGATATCCTTCTCTCATTGATATATTGTCAAATGGGTTCTTTTGTTATTTTTCATCAAAGCAGTGGATTTATGCCTTGCAAAACCACTATCCCTTCTATTATTCCATAATTTCTTACTTCCATAAGATACAAACTTATATTTTACTACCATATCAACTCTAAATACCCTCATTGGTATCACAATGAATTTGACTGAAATTCCTTGTCAGTGATTGAGAGCTTAACCCACCTACCAATTATATAATCCAAATCATTTAAGTTCCCCAGAGCTTAGGATGTCACTGGTCAAGCACTTGAAGTATTCCAAGTGTTGATTCCAGTACTAACATCTTCTGGTGCGTATACCGGGATACAAATGCCTTGAAATGAAGTATTCTCCTGAGTCTCTTGTTTTAAATTATTCATGATTAATTCTAGATGGTGACCAAGAATTGGTGACTTGAAGAAGACTGCAAATTCGTTCACCTCATGACTTCACAAAGAGGAAGAAGGGTTTCAAGACCTCCTACTACAAGGATAAATTAGAGATCACCTACTGTGAATCCAGTTGTTGACCCAAAAAAGATAATTAAAGATGCAAAAGGGAAATAGAGATAAGTTGAAGCTATATCTCAATCAGTGAATAAGGTACATAAAAATTACATTCCAAGGAAAAAGGTACCCTCATATACTTTAGAATCAAAATAATTTTCAATTTCAAAATATTCTAATGAAAAATCTCAAGTTGAAACTACTTCCTTAGAAAATAAGGTAGATGATGTTAACCTAGGCTCAACTAAAATTTTCTCTCAATAATTATTTAGTAAATGAGAGATAATTACTATTCTAGTTAAAGAAGAAAAAATATAGTTTTTGAGTGTCAATAAGGAATCAAAAGACTTTGTGCTGACAGAAAGGGAGTTAGAATACATTTTGGCAATTACACCTTTTCTAGATAGGGATGTTTTAACGGAAGAATATTTTTAAACCATTCTAAATTTTCCTCAAACTCATCTTGAAAATCAGTCCTTTTATACCCCTTAGCAAGATTATTTTCCTTTTTCTCGAAGTCCATCTCTTATTTCATCCTTTTCTCATCAATTAGAAGGGAATGTTCCTAAAGGCATGGCTTTCAATTTATTTGACTTTTTAGCTCAGTAAAACAAAGTTGAAGTTACTTCATCCCATCAAGAGACAACATTTGAATTTTTTATTCTTCTATAGAAGTTGAAACAATGACCTCCTCTGTTCATCTCTTAGAGAATCCACTATTTTCAATCCCAAAACTTGAAGAACCAGCCCCAAAATTCCAATTTTTTGTTGTTCCAAATCAGATTCAAATTCCACAGATTGTAATTCCTACTTCCCAAAAAATTAGATCAACCAATCATCCATCAATTTTACATCATCAAGCCATGGCTCAACCTACCCTTAAAAGGATGCAAAAGATAGTTTTTACAAGATATGCACCACTTTCTCATCCTCAACCTTTACATCCTCTTCGTCAAGGGGATTATCTAAAATATCTACCAAAATACACATGAGAGGGAGAAGGACTTTCTTTTGAGGAACATTTGGTTTCTTTCTATAGTTATGTTGATAACCATAACATTGAAGATGAAGATGTCTCGTCAAGGCTCTTTGTTCATAGCTTGGATGGAGAAGCTCGTAAATGTTTTAGAAGTATTCCACCCACTCAATAACAAGAATAGATGAATTGGAGGAAATTTTTTTAAAACAGTGAGGTGATAGAAAATAATATGCATACTACCTTAAAGAGTTTGGAACTCTAGAAAAGAAGACAAATAAGTCATTGGCTTATTTTACAAAGAGGTTTAATAAAATTTGTCAAAAATATCTTGAAGAAATTAAGCCTCCCAAAACCACAACTATGATAACTTTTTCCAATGATTTAGATTCTAATTTTTATTTATGGTTAAGAGCTGAGAAAGCAAAAACTTTGATGGATATGCAAGAGGTTGCAATTGGAGTGAAGTATAATCTTATGGCATCAAATAAATTAAAAACAGAAGAGGATAAAGGAGCAAAGGAGAAAAGAAAATGAAAGAAGAAAAAAATTCTTCCTCAAAAACTCTCACCGCAGAAGAAAAGATTGATCAAATATCGAATTTTATCAAAGAAATTTCCTCTAAGATGAAAAAACTGTAGTTAGAGAACAAACCAGCCCCTAGAGCTAATAAAAATTAATCCAATAGAAGTCAGGCTCCCTTCAGAAGACCTTTTCAGCCTCAACAAATCTTACGACGCCCAAGGAGGAATGCTAATGATCAAAATGTTCAGCCTCCATTGAATAATTTTGTTAAAGAAGAGAAAAAATAACATGAGGAAGAAAATTAAGACATAAACCTTGTAGGTGAAACATCACAATCAACTTTTTTAACTTTGCAATAACATGAAGAGCACTGAAGGATATATCTCTTTTTAGATGATGAGAATGCTCAAATTCATGCACAAAATGAGAAAAAACAACAAGGAACTCAAAACAAAAACTATCCCCTCAGGTCCAAAGGTCTTGTCTAGCAACCTCAACAAAAATGTCTGACAAACAAGCTCCTAAAAAAAAGGCGAAAGTTATTGATGTCCCTCCACCTCATAATTCTGCCCCAATAATAAAAGTTTCTGCAGAAAATAAAGAATTAGCTCCTCTTTATTTTAGTTTCAAATCAGAACTGAATAAAATCAAGATCGCTTTCTCGCTTCTTGAATTGTTGAAAAATCTATCATACAAAGAGTCATTTAAAATCCTGTTAAAAACATCTCTCACTCTTGATTCAATCAGTCTTGAGGATGAAAATCCTACTATTTACTTAGGTTTCCATGTCCAAGACCAAAATGATGATAATTCACCACCTTTATGTATTTCACTCAATATACATGAATTTTTTTTGCATTATTATTTATTAGATTCTATGGCTTCTCACAATCTAATGCCAAAGAAAGTGATGGATGAATTAGGATTAGAAAACACTAAGAAATACCAAGACCTAAACACTTTTGATTCCAAAAAATTCAAGTGTTTAGGAGAGATTAAAGACTTGGTTGTTTATCTTACCCATATTCCTATAAAATTTTTAGTGATGGACATAGTAGTTGCAGACATACCTTCTAGATTTGGGATGCTTCTTTCTATATCCTTGTCTAAGAAATTGGTAGGTGCTCTTCAAATGGATATGTCATATGCCACATCCCAGTGTTGGAGGAGAATTCAAGAGGTTGTATAGGGAACCCCAACTGGAATATATCATAAGTGATCAACATAATCCCTCAAACCATCCTATATATGTAGAGGAGAAGGAATTGGGGTCATCCATATTACACCTTGCTACTGATGACAAAAATTTCCATCCTGAAATAACTGAAAAATAACATTTCGAAGATACAAATGAGCAACATTTAGAGGGAAGACAGATCTAGAAAGTATACTTTCATGGAGCCTCATCAAGAGAAGGATCAAGATCTAGTGGAGTTCACATTTATCCCACTTAGCAAAGGGTAACTTTATCATATAAAATGAAATTTTCTAGCACTAATGACACTGCTGAATATGAAGCGCTTGTTTTGGGTATGAAGGCAGCAAAATATTTGGGAGCTAAACAACTAGTTTCTTTTGCTGATTCAGAATTGGTGATAAGGCAGGTGAAAAACAACTACAAGTGAAAATTTTCAAATTGAAGAATGATTGGAATGAAGTGTGGGATTTGATTGAGCATTATTTTACAGCATTCAATTTAAATTTTGTCACCAGAGAGGAAAATAAAATGGTTGATTCACTAGCTATAACTGCTATTAATTTTAAAGTTCCTCTTGATGTCAAGGAAACATATGATGTTCAATTGAAAAAAAAAACCTTCTATTCCTAACAATATCAAATATTGGCAAGTATTTGAATATGACAAAGAAATTCAGAAATTTTTGGAGTGTGTTAAAGAGTTTACAAACATTCAAATTGATGACGAGCAAGACATTGTTGAAAATCAAAATAGTAAGTCATTCAGAAAGACCATGATTGGGAAAGACATTATTGATTTGAAAACTAACTACATTCCTAAAGGCCTAGTTCCTTTAGAGAGGTTGTTTGATAATAATGATGTATTTTTAAAGCCTAAAAGTAAATCAGATGGAGGGGGTACAATTGACTGCAATATTGGTACATAAGATTAACCTAAATTAGTTAAAGCTTCTAAATTTCTTTCTCTAGAAACTAGAACTAAATATGTCAAGTTGTTGAAACAATATGCAGACATTTTTGTATGGTCTTACACTGATTGAATACCTATGATAGAGGTATAATGGAGCATAAAATTCCTCTAAAAGTAGAATCAAAGCGTGTAGCATAGAATATTAGGCATATCAATCCCATGTTGCTCCCTATTATTGAAAAAGAGATCAGACAATTATGGGAAGAAAAAATAATTTTGCCTTTAATATTTTCTAATTGGGTAGTTAATATAGTCTCAATTCGAAAGAAGAATGGTCAAATTAGAATTTGTCTTGATTTTTGCAATTTGAACCGGTGTTCACTGAAGGATAACTATCCATTACCCAAGATGGATTATATTTTTCAGAAAGTTGTAGGCTCTAAGAGATTGTCAATGATAGATGGCTTTTCAGGATATAATAAAATCTTAGCTGATAAACAATACAGATAGAAGACAACATTTACCACACCCTTGAGAACATTCATGTAAAAGAAAATGCCATTTGGTCTAATGAATGCATGTCAAACATTTCAACGAGCAATGTGTTGGAAATATGATTCTTATGTCCTAATATGTTGTCCTTGATGGAAACTCTGTGGTAAAAGATAGAGTATATGTCTTCTAGAGAAGATCAGTAGTTTGTAGAAAGTCTATCAGAAGAAATGTGTAATGTCTAGCAGAAGATTGGTTAATATTCATATTACATGTTCTATACATGGGTTTTTATAGGCCAAGTCGTGTATACACGCATATGATAATGATCCAAGTCATGTATGCCTATTGCGCTCAAAAAATATGATACCATGGTATTAGCCCATAGTATTGAGCATTGTGTCATCTATTTGATTCCGTCAAAGAATACCATCGGCAGTAGTGTGGTTTTAACTCATGGTATTGGTAAAGGATAAATCTATATAAGGAGAAGAAAATCATAGTGCAAACTGTGCATGTGTAAGGGTTGTCACTGAATACTTCTCTCTGAATTATATCTACATGGGATGAACTCTGTTTTATTGGTAGATCTGAATCTATGATGCACCATTAGATACAATGATGGATCAGGATCTCTAGACCGGAAATGACTACGCTCTTGTATTATATATTGAAGATATGATTAGATCTATGACATGCCACATGTTTGATGAAGTAAAGTGAATAAATCTGGGTAAGTTCTATAGATTCAAAACATTATGCAAAGTTAATATTTATAGATCTGTATGCTAGTTCGTCTTGGTAAAAAATACATATGTGGCTTTGTCTTAGAAAAAGCACGTATGGAAGTCGGGGTTTTCTGAAGCTTATTGCAGAGGTTATCTGTTTATTGCTGCTATATTTCTGCTATCTGTCAATGAGGTCTTCATGTATATCTGGGTTGCTTGAATGTTGTATATGCTACTAAGTTTAATATGTACAATCTAATCAATGAGTGAGTAAATATGTTTAATGATGTCTGACTGATCAATGGTTCTGCAATACTAAAAAAATATCTAATTGAAAGCCTCAGATCTAGATCTGAGACTGATCATATTCTGGAAGATCAGTATTCACAGATCTATATGTAGGTTGGTGTGAAGGAAATAGCGTATACACTTGGGTTCATTAAAGAAAAGTAGCAAATGAATTTTAAGATAATGAATGTTCACGGTTGAGTTTGATTCTGAATACTGATTTTGAAATCTGGCTTATTACTATTTTTTGGTTACAGTGATCTCACTATTCTGATTGAAGTATTGGGTGAAGTTTATTATTCTTTTTATTGATGAAGAGTTGTGTTGAAGCTGTGTGATCTAGTGTGAAAATTGATGAAACGTGGTCTGTAGCAGTTATCACAGTTGAAGCCTTCAGTGTGGAACTAGAAGCTTCCTGCCAGTAGAAGCTGGTGTTATGATATAGGGTTGAAGCTCCCTTCCAGTAGTCACTGGTAAATGAGATCAGGGGGTTGTAGCTCCCTTCCAGTAGCAGCTAAATAACAAGAGAAAGTTGCAGTCTTATGCAGGTAGATGCCTATGTACTGATCTGAGTCGACATAATTGATAAGCTGAGTTAAAGATTGTTTCTGAAATTTTATCTAACATTAAAGGTATCTTAGCATACTCAAGTTTTTGTTGTTATATCCACGTGCATACGTGAGTTGGGTTCATTAAAGTCGCGTATGGAATTCAATAAAGAAAAAGTTAAAGTTATTAGTGAGCTCTAAATATTGATTCAACCCCCCCCCCTCTCAATATTTTTCCAACCAATTGGTATCAGAGCAGGTCCTTCTGAAGAAGCTTAATTTCTAGAAGGATGATAAGCTAAGATGAGAAATCAAGATGGGGAAAAATTTATCCAACCTCCTCTCTTCAATGGAAACAATTTAATCTTTTGGAAGAGAAGGACAATATCATATCTTCAGTCTCTTGGGGCAGAAGTATGGGCTATAGTTGAGGGAGGTTATCAATATCTAGCATCTGTTCCAATAGATCCAGTCGCAAGACAATATTATGAAACCAATGCAAAGGCAGTCAATGTATTATTGGGAAGTTTGACTAAATTAGAATTTGTCAAATTCATGCAGTTGAATATAGAAAAGGAGATATGGGACAAAATAATTATGAGTTATGAAGGTGATACAGGGTAAAAAGTGCTAAACTCCAAACTCGCAGAATTCAATATAAAAAACTTAGAATGGATAATGAGGAAAGCATTGCTAGTTTCTTTTTACGTCTAGATGATATTGTAAATTGTATGAGAAATTTAGGTGAAACCATAACTAACACTACTCTGGTAGAAAAGGTTTTAAGATCTCTAACTCCCAAATTGGAGTCAAAAGTGTATCCTATTGAAGAGAAGTAGGATCTATAATCTCTTACTATTGTTAAAATTCATGGGATTCTGACTACTTATGAAATAATAAAAGGAGGTCCATATGAAGTCAAATGTTTCTCATGTCATAATTTTGGTCATAAAGCTGCTCAGTGTGTTCAATACAAAACCATCGTGACCAGAGAAGCAAGAAAGAAAATAAATGAGATTGGAATACAGAAGAATACTTATAACAACTTTTCTCCTCTTCAAAATGAAATTGAATGTTCTTATTGCAATAACTTTGGACATAAAGAATCAGAATGCAGGAGAAAACTTCACCCAAAAGAGTATATACCTTAAAATTCTAAGGTGTGGAGAAATAAGGACTTAGAGGTTGAATGTTGTGGCATAGCTTTTTTTGCTAAACGGGAAGAAAATCAATGATACATTGATAGCGGATGCTCAAAACACATGACAGGTGATAAAAAAAACTCCTTTCATACAATTCACTAGAGAAGGAAAAGAATGTTACCTTTGGAAATGACTCTCCTACTATCATTAAAGGAAAAGGTTATATTTTTCTAAAAGAAAAGGTGAAATCTAACAATGTTATGTATGTGGATGGATTAAAGCATAACCTGTTGAGTGTGAGTCAAATGTATGATCAAGGAAATGGAGTTTTCTTTTGTTCAAAATAATGTGTAGTACGTGAACTTGACACAGGAAAAACACTAATAAAAGGAACTAGAATAACAAGCAATTTGTATGTCTTGAAAGGTGGCCAAGAGAAATTATACTTGGGTAAATCTTTAGAAAATTAGCTATGGCACATAATATTTGGACATTTGAGCTTCTCTCAAATAAGAAAATCTAGCAGACTCAAAGCTGTTTGTGATCTTCCCATCATCACTCTGCCTGAAAGTACCATATGCAAGTCATGCCAATTCGGTAAGAAAACTAGGGTGCAATTTAATGCCAAACAAGGATCAACAAGTAAGCCTCTTGAACCTATAAAAACTAATCTATGTGGTGATGTAAGGAAAAGTTCACCTCGTGGAGAAGAATACTATATTTTATTTATTGATGATTTCTCTAGAATGTGTTGGATCAGTTTAATGAAACATAAAGATGAAGCATTTGAAAAATTTTAGATCTTCAAAGCTTTGGTTGAAAATGAATTAGATCTAAAAATCAAATGTCTTAGATCTGACCGAGGAAGAGAATATATATCAGATGAATTATTTGATTTCTATGAACATCATGGCATAAAAAGACATTTTTATGCAGCTAGAACCCCACAACAAAATGGCGTGGTAGAAAGGATTAATAGAATAGTTCAACAAATGGCTTGGGCTATGCTTGATGAATCTAGAACTCCTCATACCTTTTGTGGAGAAGTAACACATATTGCAGTAAATATTCTTAACAAGGCTCATGTTCAAGTAAATAGTGATAAAACTCCTTATGGACTCTACTATGGAAATCTTCCCACTATAAAGCATTTTAGAGTTTTTGGAAGCAAATTTTTTATCAAGAACAATGATAAACATCTTGGTAATTTTGAACCTAGAGAATATGAAGTAATATTTATTGCTTACTCTTCTAGAAGAAAAGCATATAAATGTTACAATAAAATACTTTAGAAGATTGTTGAATGTATTGATGTTGTAATTGATGAATCTCTCTTAGTTCCTAAAAGGGAAATAACAACAACAAATGAAGATGATGATGAAGTATATTTTCCCTCATCAAAAGCCAACAATATAGAAGGTGAAACCAATGAAGCACCAGAAGAAGATCTATCTGAAAAGGCTCCATCTATGTATTTTCAAAAGAATCATCCAGAATCTCAAATTTTGGGAGAAAAGGGATCAGGTGTCAAAACAAGAAGAACTCTTGTAGGATCCCCTAGCTATCTGGCATTCTTATCCAGTATTGGACCACAAAATTTAAATCAAGCTAGTATTGATGAATGTTGGATTCAAGCCATGAATGAAGAACCTGTTCAAATTGAAAAGAATCATACTTGGGAATTAGTCCCAAGCCCTCATGATAAAAATGTTATTGGAACAAAATTTATATTCAAAAACAAGTTAAATGAAAATAGAGATGTTATTAGAAACAAATATAGACTTGTTTGTAAAGAGTATGCTTAACAAGAAGGTATAGAATTTGAAGAAACATTTTCTCCTGTAGTCTAACTTGAAGCCATAAGAATGTTTCTTGCTTTTTCAAGTTTTAAACAATTCAAATTTTATCAAATGGATGTTAAATCTTCATTCCTCAATGGTCATCTGGAAGAAGAAGTTTATATAGAAAAACCAGAAGGATTCAATATGGGAAATGATGAAAAAATTGTTTACAAATGTAAAAATGATTTATATGGTCCCAAACAAGCTCCTCAGGCTTGGTACTATCCTCTTGAAAAATATCTTCATCAACGCGGTTTCACAAAGGGATGTGTTGATAGTAAATTATACACAAAAATTGAGAATGATAAACTATTGATTGTAGTTGTATATATTGATGACATCATTTTTGGAAGTAATGAAGAGTCCATGAGTCATAAATTTGCTTATGTTACGTAGCAAGAATTTGAAACGTCTTTACTTGGGGAACTAAATTTTTTTTCTTGGCTTACAAGTGCAACAAGCAACAGATGGCATATTCTTATCACAAGCAAAATATCTTAAGAAAATTATGAATAAGTATGTGATGGAAGACTGAAACCCTCTGAGTACTCCAATGCTCTCTGGATGTAACCTCCGTTCTCATGATGATTCTCCCACGATGAATCAACCAGAATATAGATCCCTGATTGGAAGTCTGCTTTATCTAACCGAGACAAGACGAGACATTATGCATGTAGTTGGGATTGTCGGACGATTCCAAGCTAATCCAGAAGAGTCTCACCTTCAGGATATAAACAAAATATTAAAATATCTATAACGGAATTAATACTTTGGTCTATGGTATCCAAAGAATGTTGATATCACTCTTCATGTTTACACAAATGTGGATTGGGCTGGAAATGTTGATGATCGAAAAATCACTAGTGGTGGTGCATTTTATATGGGGCCCCGATTAATATTTCTCTTCAGCAAGAAACAAAGTTCTATTGCCTTATCTACAGTGGAAGTATAATATGTGGTTGTTGCATCATGTTGCACATAACTCCTTTGGATGATGTAGACACTACAAGACATTCAAATCAACTGTTCACCTCCCATCTCCATTTTATGTGATAATACAAGTGCCATTAGTATCTTAAAGAATATTTTTATGCATTGCAAGACCAAGCACATTCCTATCAAGTATCACTTCCTACGTGAACAAGTTGTTGAACAAAAGGTTAAATTGGAGTATTTTGCCTCCAAATAACAAGTTTTTGTTGTATTTACTAAACCTCTTCCTACGGAAGCCTTTGAATATCTCAGACAAAAGCTAGGAGTTGCCTCTACCTCTCTGATCAAATATGCTTAATTTCAGAAGTTTAAATTCGATATGCTAGTTTCATAAAGGCGAATTATGTATATACATGAGTTTCTATGCATAAAGCTGCGTATTGGTTTTTCTGACAGAAATTCTCTGGGTCCACTTTCAGAACAGTTATGGTGATGTTGGGTAACCTCTGTTGTTGTTCCAGTATTCATCTTTCTATATCATTCTTTCATATTTATCTCCTTGATGAAGATGCTTTGATGAATTGGTTGTTGAATTTTTTCAGGATGCACATGCTTAGGGGGAGTACCTGCCTTGTTGAAAATTCATTTCTATAATTTGATGAAAAGGTAATGTTGATACCCATGATGTAAATTGTTATATTTAGTCATGTAAGGAATTTTTCAAATTTGTAAAAACACATGGTCGAGTAGTTGAGTCATTTATTTAATCCACTTGGCTAGATAATTGATGTAAGTATGAGTCCTTGGTGATAGGAAAGGTCATACTCGGTTGATTTATAGAGTCCGAAAAATATGTCTGGAGTTTCAGCATAACCTTCGGGGGAGCATGGTCAAAATAGTGCCCTTTTCGCTTGATGTCAAAGGGGGAGAGTATTTTGGGTGTTTGAATAATGGTTATGTTTAATGTATCTATATGTTTTTGTGATCAAACACCATCATAGTTTCCATCAATTCCAAAGGGGGAGATTGTTGGCAATATGATTCTTATGTATTAATATGTTGTCCTTGATGGAAACTCTCTCGTAGAAGATGAAGTATATGTCATCTGGAGAAGCTCAGTAGTTTGAAGAACTTCTATCAGAATAAATGTGTAATGTCTAGCAGAAGATTGGTTAATATTCATATTGCAAGTTCAATACACAGGTTTTTACAGGCCAAGTCGCATAAACACGTAGATAATAACAATCCAAGTCGTGTATGCCTTTAGCGTTGAAAAAATATAATACCAGGGGGAATTACCATGGTATTAACCCACTATATTAAGAAATGTGTCATCTATTTGATTCCATCCAAGAATATCGTCGGCTATAGTGTTGTTTTAACTCATGGTATTGGTAAAGGCTAAATCTATATAATGAGAAAAAAATCATAGTGCAAAGTGTGCATGTGTAAGGGCTATCACTGAATACTTCTCTCTGAGGTATATTGTCATGGGATGAGCTCTGTTTTATTGGTAGATCTTAATCTATGACGCACGCTTGGATACAATGATGGATCAGGATCTCTAGACCCGAAATGACTATGTTCTTGTATGATCTATTGATTAGATTTATGACCTATAGCATGTTGGCTGAAGTAAAGTGAAGAGATCATGGTAAGCTCTATAGATCTGAAAAAAATTTCAAAATTCATATTTATAGATCTATTCGCTAGTTCGTCTTGGTAAAAGGGTGTATATATGCAGCTTTGTCTCAGAAAAAGCGTGTATGGAAGTCAGGGTTTTCTGAAGCTTATTACAAAGGTTATCTTTTTATTGTTGCTATATTTCTACTATCTCTCAATGAAGTCTTCATGTAGATCTAAGTTGCTGGAATGTTTTATATGCTGCTAAGTTGAATATGTACAAATATGATCAATGAGTTAGTAAATATGTTTAATGATTTCTGAATAATCAAGGGTTCTACAATACTGAAAAAATATCCGACTGAAATCCTCAGATCTGGATATGAGACTGATCATATTATGGAAGATCAATATTCACAGATCTATACATAGTTTTGTGTGAAGGAAAGCGCGTATACACGTGGGTTCATTAAAGAAAATCAACGTATGGATTTTAAGATAATTAATGTTCAGGGTTGAGTTTGATTCTGCATACTGATTCTGAAATCTGGGTTATTATTATTTTTTGGTTACAGTGATCTCACTGATCCGATATTGGGTGAAATTTATTTATTTTTTCTTTATGAAGAGCTGCGTTGAAGCTATGTGATCCAGTGTGAAAATTGATGAAATGTGATCTGTAGTGGTTCTGAGGGTTGAAGCCTTCAGTGTGGAAGTAGAAGCTTCCTACCAGTACAAGTTTGTGTTCTGATCACAGGTTTGAAGCTCCCTTCTAGTAGTGGATGGTAAATGAGATCATGGGGTTGTAGCTCCCTTCCAATTGTAGCTGGAGAATGAGAGAAGGTTGTAGCCTTCTGTAGGTAGATGCCTGCATACTGATATGATTCTACATTAGTACAATATTGTAAGTAGTTTTCCATATAATAAATATTGAAGATAGAGACGATAACAATAGTCGTTTTCTCCCAAATTGGGTTTCCACCTTAAATATTATGTTCATGTGTGATGCTCTTGTGTGATGATTTATTATGATGTTAGTACATATATTTACTACTTAACTAACTGTTGCATAATTGACAAGTTGAGTTAAATATTGTGTCTGAAAGTTTATCTAACATTAAGGATATCTCAGTATACACAATTTTCTATTGGTATATCTGTGTGCATACACGAGTTGGGTTCATTAAAGTCGTGTATGGAATTCAGTAAAGAAAAAGTTAAAGTTATCAGTGAGCTCTAAATAATGATTCACCCCCCCCCCCCCCCTTCAGTATTTTTTCCAATAATTGGTATCAGAGTTGGTCCTTCTGTAGAAGCTTAATCATTAGAAAGGAGATCAGCTAAGATGAGCAATCAAGATGGGACATCATCTATCAGGCCTCCTCTCTTCAGCAAAAACAACTTAATCTTCTCGAAAACAAGGACAAGATCCTATATTAAGTCTCTTGGAGCAGATTTATGGGCTATAGTTGAAGGATGTTATCAATATCCAACTTTAGTTCCAATAGATACAACAACAAAAAAGAACTATGAAACCAATGCAAAGGAAGTCAATGAATTATTGGGAAGTTTGACTGAATCATAATTTGTCAAATTCATGCAATTGAATACAACAAAGGAGATATGGGACAAAATAATTCTAAGCTATGAAGGTGATGCCAAGGTAAAAAGTGCTAAACTCCAAATTTTCAGAATTCAATATGAAAAACTTAGAATGCATAATGAGGAAAGAATTTCCAGTCTCCTTTTACGTCTAGATGATATTGTAAATTGTATGAGAAATCTAGGTGAAACTATATCTGACACTACTCTGGTAGATAAGGTTTTAAGATCTCTAACTCCCAAATTTGAGTCAAAAGTGTCTGCTATTGAAGAAAAGTAGGATATACAAAGTCTTACTGTTGTTCAAATTCATGGGATTATGACTGCTTGTGAAATGAGAAAAAGAGGTCCATCTGAAGTCAAAAAAGCTATCTTCAGAGTTGCTGCAAAAGAAAAGGATGTAGAAGAACAAGAAGGATCAGGGTATGTTTCAGAAGAAGATGTGATAAATTTCGTAAAGAAGCTACAACTTGGCACTGGAAGGTTCAGAGGTGAGCTTCCCTTTATATGTTTTTCTTGTGGAAGAGTTGTTCATTATGCTGCTAAATGTCCTCATAAAGATAGTCATGAAAATGGAAAGGAAGCGGCTAAAGGAAACAAGAAATGGTTTATCAATAGAGAAATCTATTATACTCATCAAGATAGTGATGGTTTATCAAATAGTGAAGAAGGAGAATATGATCAAGATAGTAGACTACTCATGGATTTTGAAAAGGACTCCAGTGATACTTTTATGGATGCACTAGAAGAAAATGACTTTCTTGAAGAAATAAATCATCTCAAAATATGTTTGGAAGAAAACAAAATTTCCATAAATACTCTAAAAATCAGCTTATAGAAAAGGAGAAGCGCAATCAGAAATTAGAATGTGAAATAGTAAGTCTAAGAAAGGAAATTGAGAAAGTGAAAACTTTAAATCTTAGATTTTCTAAAGGATCTGAAACCTTAGATGAAATTATCAAGGTACAATTCTCTCCTCTTATAAAGACATGTCTTGGATATATTGGAGAATCATCTCAGTCTTCAGCACCAAGCTATCTAAATGCAGCAAAAGCCAACCTACAACATTTTGTTTCTCAACAAAAGAACAAAGAAAATACACAGGTAAAGCATGAACACTTTAATACAAAGAAGAACAATAACAAAAATATCAATCAGCATGTAAACATAAATAGAAGGTTTCATGATTGCAGACATTTCTTCTTTAATGGACAATGTTTCTCATGTCATAATTTTTGTCATAGGCTGCTCAATGTGTTGCATACAAAAACATCATGACCAGAGAAGCAAGAAAGCAAAGAAATGAGACTGGAATAAAGAAGAATACTTATAAAAACTTTTCGCCTCTTCAAAATGAAATTGAATGTGCTTATTGCAATAAATTTGGTCATGAAGAATCTGAATGCAGGAGAAAACTTCAGCCAAAAGAGCATATACCTTCAAATTCCAAGGTTTGAAGAAAGGACTTACAAGTTGAAAGTTGTGGCATAGCTTTATTTGGAGAAGGGGAAGAAAATCAATGGTACAGTGATAGCAGATGCACAAAAACACATGATAGGTGATAGAAATAAACTCCTCTCATACAGTGCTCTAGAGAAAGAAAAGAATGTCACCTTTGGAAATAACTCTCCTATTGTCATTAAAGGAAAAGGTTTTGTTTTTCTAAGAGAAAAGGTGAAAGCTAACGCTTTTATGTATGTGGATGGATTAAAGCACAACCTATTAAGTGTGATTCAAATGTGTGATCAAGGAAATGAAGTTGTCTTTAGTTCAAAAGAATGTGTAGTACGTGAACTTGACACAAGAAAAACTGTAATAAAAGGAACTAGAACACCAAGAAATATGTATGTATTGAAAGGTGGCCAAGAACAATGCTACTTGGGTAAATATTCAGAAAATTGTTTATGGAACAGAAGGTTGGGACATTTGAGATTCTTTCAAATAAGCAAATCCAACAGACTCAAAGTTGTTCGTGATCTTCCCAACATCACTCTACCTGAAAGTACCATATGCAAATCATGCCAATTTGGTAAGCAAACCAGGGTACAATTCAATGCTAAAGAAGGATCAGCAAGTAAGCCTCTTGAACTTATACATACTGATCTATGTGGTCCTGTAAGGAAAAAGTCACCTCATGGAGAATAATACTATATTTTATTTATTGATGACTTCTCTAGAATGTGTTGGATCGGTTTACTGAAACATAAATATGAAGCATTTGAAAAATTTAAGATCTTCAAAGCTTTGGTGGAAAATTAATTAGATCTAAAAATCAAATGTCTTAGATTTGACCGAGGAGGAGAATATATATCAGATTAATTCTTTGATTTCTGTGAACATCATGGCATAAAAAGACAGTTTTATTTAGCTGGAACCCCACAACAAAATGGCGTGGTAGAAAGCATGAATAGAACAATTCAACAAATGGCTCGGGCTAACCTCGATGAATCTCGAACTCCTGATACCTTTTGGGGAGAAGCAGAACATACTGTAGTAAATATTCTGAATAAGGCTCATGTTCAGGTGAATAGCGATAAAACTCCTTATGAACTCTAGTATGGCAATCTTCCCATTGTAAAGCATTTTAGAGTTTTTGGAAGAAAATATTTTATCAAGAACCATGATGGAAAACTTGGTAAGTTTGAACCTAGAGGAGATGAAGGAATATTTCTTGGTTACTCTTTAGGAAGTAAAGCATATAAATTTTATAGTAAAAGACTTCGGAAGATTTTTGAATGTATTGATGTTGTAATTGACGAATCTCTCTCAACTCCTAAAAGGGAAATAACAACAATAAATGAAGATGATGATGAAGTATATTTTCCCTCATCAAATAGCAACAAATTATAAGGTGAACCCAATGAAGCACCAGAAGAATATCTATATGAAAAGGCTAAAATCTAGATATGTTCAAAACAATCATCCAGAATCTCAAATTTTGGAGGAAAAGGGATCAAGTGTCCAAACAAGAAGAACTCTTGTAGGATCCCCTAGCTATCTGGCATTCTTATCCACTATCGAGCCAAAAAGTGTAGATCAAGCTTGTAAAGATGAATGTTGGATTCAAGCCATGAATGAAGAACTTGATCAAATTGAAAAGAATCATACTTGGGAATTGGTCCCAAGACGTCATGATAAAAATGTTATTGGAACAAAATGGATATTCAAAAACAAGTTAAATGAAAATAGAGATATTATTAGAAACAAACCTAGACTTGTTTGTAAAGGGTATTCTCAACAATAAGGTATATACTTTGAAGAAACATTTCCTCTTGTAGCTAGACTTGAAGCCATAATAATGTTTCTTTCTTTTTCAAGTTTTCAACAATTCAAAGTTTATCGAATGGATGTTAAATTTGATTTCATCAATGGTGATCTAGAAGAAGAAGTTTATATAGAACAAACAGAAGGATTCATTCTGGGAAATGATGAAAAAATTGTTTGAAAACTTAAAAAGGCTTTATATGGTCTCAAACAAGCTCCTCGGGCATGGTACTATCGTGTTTACAAATATCTTCATCAACGCGGTTTCACAAAGGGATTTGTTGATAGTAACTTATACACAAAAAAATGAGAATGATAAACTATTGATTGTAGTTGTACATGTTGATGACATCATTTTTGGAAGTAATCAAGAGTCCATGAGTTAGAAATTTGCTTCTATTATGCAGCAAGAATTTGAAATATATTTACTTGGGGAACTAACATTTTTTCTTGGCTTACATGTGCAACAAGCAACAGATGGAATATTCTTATCACAAGAAAAATATCTTAATAAAATTCTGAAGAAGTATGGGATGGAAGATTGCAAACCTGTGAGTACTCCAATATTAACTGGATGTAACCTTAGTTCTCAGGATAATCCTCCCACAGTGAATCAACTAGAATATAGATCCATGATTGGAAGTCTTCTTTATCTAACCGGGACAAGTCCAGACATTATGCATGCAGTTGGGATTGTTGGATGATTCCAAGCTAATCCAAAAGAGTTTTACCTTCAGGTTGTAAAAAAAATATTCAAATATCTACAACGGACTCAAGAATTTTCTCTGTGGTATGCAAATAATGATGGTCTCACTCTTCATGCTTACACGAATGCGGATTCGGTTAGAAATGTTGATGACTGAAAAGGCACTAGTGGTGGTGCATTTTATATGGGGCCCCAATCAGTGTCTTGGTTCAGAAAGAAACAAAGTTCTATTTCCTTATCTAAAGCGGAAGCAGAATATGTGGCTGCCACATCATGTTGCACACAAATCCTTTGGATGATGCAGACACTATAAGACATTGAAATCAAATGTTCACCTCCCATCTCCATTTTATGTGATAATAAAAGTGTCATTAGTATCTCAAAGAATATTATTATGCATTCCAAGACCAAGCACATTCCTATCAAGTATCACTTCCTACGTGAACAAGTGCTTCAACAAAAGGTTAAATTGGATTATGTTCCCTCCAAAGAAAAAGTTGTTGATATATTTACTAAACCTCTTCCCAGCGAAGATTTCGAATATCTCAGATAGAAGCTGGGAGTTGTCTCTGCCTCTTTTATCAAACATTCTTAATTCGAGAAGTTTAAATCTGATACGTTGGTTTCATAAAGGTGAATCACATATATACGCGTGTTTCTGTGCATAAAACTGTGTATGGTTTTTGCTGACAAAAATTCTCTGTGTCAGCTTTCAGAATAGTTATGGTGTTGTTGGGTAACCTATGTTGTTATTCCAGTATTCATCTTTTGGTATCATTCTTTCATATTTATCTCCTTGATTATTATGCTTTGATGAATTGGTTGTTGAAGGTGTTCAAGATGCACATGTTTAGGGGGAGCACCTGCGTTGTTGAAAAGCCATTTCTGTAATTTTATGAAAAGGGAATGTTGATACCCATGATGTAAATTTTTATATTCAGTCATGTAAGGACCTAATAAAATTTTTAAACCCACTTGGTTGGGTAGTTGAGTCATTTATGTAATTACAGTTGATTGGATCATTGATGTAACTATGACTCCTTGGTAATAGGAAAGGTCATACTTGGTTGAGTTATATAGTCTGAAAATTTTGCCTGGAGTTTCAGCATAACCTTATGGGGAGCATGGTCAAAAAAATGCCCTTTGCCCTTGATGTTAAAGGGGGAGAGTATTTTGGGTGTTTGTATAATGGTTATGTTTAATGTATCTATCTGTTGTGGTGGTCAAATACCATCATCGTTGCACTACAAGAAAAAAGGAGATTGGTGAGGGTCATGCTTGTAACAGACCTTTAAGGTTTGTCACCAATGTCACATATGGTGATGGTCCTTAAAAAAGCGTCGCTGTAACTATATATAGTGACGGTCCTTTAAGGTCTGTCACCAAAGCCATTTTCAATGAAAATTTTGGTGAGGGTTGATAAAGGCCCATCACTAATTCTCTCTGTGGTGACACTTCTAGTGATGAGCTTTTAATGACCCTCACCGATGCTCTTTTTGTTACTTTTTGCGATGGTCAAAAAATGTTCTTCACCACTAATCATTGCAATGAGTTTTTTATTGCGTTATGTGTGTGTTAATGTATTTTTTTATCAAAAGATAACAAATTAATACAATTATTGTGGAGTATTTTTTATAATATGTCCAAGACCATAGTGGTTAGAGTGAGTCAGTTTTTTAAGAAGTAATTAATGTGTATTATTTCCCTCAAGTAATGACTAGTTGAATAGTGTTTTCCTATGAGTCAACACATGATTCATATCTATTAAGTTTATTATCTAAAAAAATCTGCCAATTCTATTAATGAGAAAGATCTAACACTCCTCGACAATGTGGGCACACCTTAAATTAATTCTTTCACACACATTAACATTTCTTAGCACCTCGCATGTCCTAGAAAATATTTTCATGAACTAACACCCAAGTACATGGTGGCATGCTCTAGCACAACATAGAACTCTCCTAGCATGTGTTGTTATGCATTTAGTCCCTAGCATGCCCTGGAACACCTTGGTTGAATGCATCGGCATACATTAGCACTTGACACACAATGCCACTTGGCATGTATTGGGACCTATTATTAGTGTGGCTAGCATGCCCCTTTCGAAAAAGATAAAGTCCTGACTTATTAACCCCCTTATTGGTTCTTCCTTTTGTTTCCTTGAGACTTCTTGACAAATATTGACATACCCTGGCACCCTGCACATCCTTAGCACATGGCACGTATTGGCATATCTTGGAACTATTTGGAACATATAATTAGCTCACCTTGGAACTCCCAAGCACACTTTGACACTTCTTAACGTGCCTTGATATTCCCTAGCATGCCTTACCAATCCTTAGCATACCTTTTCACTCCATCCTTGGCATGAGAACTAGCACTCATTCACACTAGTCCTTGGCACATGTTCCTCATATTCATTAACTTCCATGAATTTTGACCTAGTGCTCCCTTAATTTTTTGTCCTATTAGTCCTTAACACTCCTCAACATGCATTAGCACTCTCTAGCACACCTTAGCACTCTTCAACATGCCCTTCCACTTCATAGCATGCATGTATGGAATATGTTGAAATGCCTTGGTATGATTTGGCATGGTTTAATGTTAAATTTATTTGAGATCAACTGTTGGAAAGTATATGAGAAGCAGCAAAGGAAGACTTGGCACTTAGAATGCACTAAGACTTTGCACTTGGCACCTATTTGTGCCTAGTGTTGGTGTGCCTAGCATGCCCATCTTGGAAAAGGTAAATTAACAACTTATTAACCCTCTCATGTGTTCATTTACTTGTAGTTTAACTTGTTTCTCCCTTTTCTTTCCTTAATAGTTCCTGGAATGCATTGAAACACCCTTGCACATCTTGGCATGCCTTATCACTTGGCACATATTAGCATGTTTGACATGCCTTCACACTATCTAACACATCTTAGAATTACCTAGCATGCCTTGGCACTCATGTCCTCACAACAAGCCTTTAAATTTTTTCATGACTTGGAAACCCAATAAATTCCTTGGCTACTGTAGTTCATGTGACAATATTGGATTGCTTCAACCACAACAACTTGGCCAATTGCACCTACTACAAGTAGATTGTGCCTTCTTCACCTAAGAACTACCTATAACTCATCTTATGCGACTCATTTCCAAGCTCAACTTGTCCCACTTAACTATTTACCAAGACAAGGATCACATGATCTATCCATGGCCATAAAACAACTAAGCAACATAGCTTACATAGGAAATATTTCACATGTATTTTCAGTTCATATAAATAGTAGAACATTAACTGAGAGTTTGCAAGAACCACAAGATGCACGAGGCACACAAGATATAAGTGGACATAGGTAGAGTGCCCCAAAATTTATACAGAACAATGTAAAATATGAAATTATATAGAATAGTTTAAAACATGATCATGTAGCGAAAGTCTTCCACATCTCATATAAAAAAATAGCTAAAGTCAAAACAATGTTGTGCCTAGCACAAAGTGATCTTCTTTTGTCTAAAACTGCTATGTTGAGCCTCATATAACAGTTGTAGGCTTGCCTCCTATAAATCCTATTATGAACTTCTCCTATCACACTTCATCCTTAGCGCACTTGAATTCATTCACACTCCCTGACACACACTCTTATTTGTTCCTTTCCATGCATTTTGACCTAGTTATCCCTTTTTATGCCCCGACACTCCCTAACACTCTTCAACATGCATTGATATTGTCTGCCAAGTTTTAACATGCCTTTTCGTTCCTAATATGCAGTCACTGACCCTCCCTATAAGATATCATGCCCTCACAACTACCCTTAATTTTCAACTTGGGAACCCAACCAAGACCTCGCTTTACTACAACATCTTGACCAAGTTACGGTTACTACAACTAGACTATGCTGTTGAATTGTGTGGCTTGGGAGGTACTCCACAAGCCTAGTGAGATGGGTTTTTGTGAGTTTGGTCACAAAAGGATTTGTGGGCAAAGAAGCCAAGCAAAGGGATTTTTGACCCAAGATGGGTTTAAAATATAAAATAAAATTAAAAAGGAAAATTAATATTTCCTAAGGTCTAAGTGGATAAAACCCGTAAGTTCTAGAGGGTTCCTAAGAGATCTCGGAAAAAATATTTAAGGAGGCCTTAGGATGAAGGAAATAACATCAAGTGAGAAGGAGCTCATTTGATCAAGGGGGTGAATAGAGATGTAGTCCTAAAGTAGGTCAAGTAAGGGGGCCGAGTAAGGGTTTCTAAAGAAAGGCCATGATCATCCTCCCAGAGAAATATCATCATGTGATGGTTCACAAGAATGTTGCATACCTTAATAGTCAGTTCGAGCTAGGAAGTAGGATGGCATATTGTTGGTTCTCTTATGGAAGATCAAGCTTAAGAGAGGTTTATCATGAGAATTTGGGCATGTGATTTCAATGGTGTTTTGTGTGAAGACCACATCAAACTCTGAAATGTTAAAATTTTCAACAAGAAACATTGAAATTGGAAACTAGAAAGGACAAAAAAAACATGCACCCACACTGGTGAGGAATTTTGATGAACCAAATGTGAGGAATGTGGGGCTTCTAATTTATTTTTCCCTTAAATAAATTAGACAATAAATTGTAATTTCATTTCATAAAAACTTGTCTCAGTTAACTAAATCATGATGATTGAGTTAGCTCAAGAAATTTGAGTTGAGGGTCTAAGATGAGGCATGTAGAGGGATTAATCAAATATTTTTTGGGTCCAATTGCAGTTGATACATTAGTGGGGTGCAGGTGTGAATTAGTTAACTCAATTTAATGAGTTAAAATCGGTTTAAATAGTTATAAGTAAGTGATGAGCTAGTGAGAGGTCAGCCAGTGAATTAAATTAGATTTCATTTACAATGAGTGATCATTTAGATAACTGGTAATTCACTATCAATAGTTGCATGCATGCCAGTACCGAGGAAGACCCAGTTGAGGCAGAGGTTAAAGAGAACATAACCATGAGTTGTATTTATAGAAAATTTCCCATGTGAAATTATAAAATCATTGGGATGCCATGATGGATTGCGCAGTCAAGGAAGACTGGTTTTCCTAATTAATAAGGAGCTAATTCCCTAGGAATTTCATGAGAAAGGAAGGCTAAAGGAAGGTTTAGAATTGGTGAAGTACTAGACCAAGTTTTCCTCGATCGGTGGGAGACAATTGGCAAAGTGCTGGAGAATCTCATGAGAGATTAAGCATTGTATTGTTTCATGATTCCTTGAATTAATACACAATAGAGATAGAGTGGTTTTGGGCAATTTATTTCCTCAGATACATCTTGTGTTGTGTGATTGATAATTTATTTCTCTTACTTATATGTGATTGTGCGATCGTGTTTTGTTTCCGAAAATTGTAGGAAGGATTCAATATCTTGTTTTAGTACATTACAAGATCATATTGAATCTCGTTGGTTAGATTTTCTACATTGTATTAGAGTGGGAATTTTTTGGGAGATGAGTTTGCAAAGAACATTTGAAGATTTTGGTGTTTAAAGAAAAAAAAGGCATATTTGGACTCCTTCCGAAAAACTAACCAAATGGAAAAACAATTCAGAGCTCGGATGAGGGAGATATTGTCGATTTAAAATCAACTCTTTTATAGAAAATTTTGTAACAGTGGGACAATTGCAATGTGTGTGAGTCAAGAACCTATATGCACTTGAGGTAGCAGATGCATGCAAATGTTTGAGGAGAAAAGTAGAGGTTAGAGACTTGGCTATTGAGAGGGAGTATAAATTACCTCTCAACATGCAACCTTAGAAGCAGTCTCAGAAGGTTGTGGAGCAGCCACAATTGGAGAAGCATAGAGGAGACAAGGTGGAAGCATCCACTCAAGTAGAGACCTCCATGAGGGGGAAATTTCAAGGTAGATGGGAAAAGGGAGCACATGCAACCATACCTCCAGGTGAAAGATGGGGTGATATCTAGATATAATCCCAAGATAAGAAATTTTGGTAGGGTCCATTGAGATGGTGTGTCTCATGGATCGAACCTAGCTATGAGGAGTCTAGAGTACAACAATAGTAGGAAGGATTGGTTAGATTGATGCAGCCAGATGTCAGGAAGACAGAAATCAGAGTGACAGATGTAAGATACTGGAGTGCAAATCAGAGTTGGAAATAGTGGAAAGGGCACAGATGCAGATGTTAGTAGTAGTGCAGAGAGTCTAGTAGACAGGTGCAGTAGCTAACAGCAGTCAGAAGACTCTAATGCCAAATGCATTATATTGATTTAGTTTTTCGAAGGCTATTCGGTTTTAGGATTTGCAGGTGCAAAAAACACTAGAGAAGTGTTGCATGAAGAATTCCAAAGGTACCAGATTAGGATAGATTGAATTCCTTTCTTGTTGAGAGGGAGTGTTGAAATTTGCAACAAGAAATAGTGAAATTGAAAACTAGAAAGGACAAAAATAAAATGCACCTGCAATGGTGAGGAATTTTGATGTACCAAGAGTGAGGAATGTGAGGCGTCTAATTTATTTTTCCCTTAAATAATTTGGACAATAAACTGTAATTTCATCTCATAACAACTTGGGCCAGTTAACTAAGGAGATCAAGGTGGATATTGGTGGCCACCCGCCTATTCCACTTGGGCTTTCGCCATTGTCTCTTTCAGTTTTTCAGTTTCCTTAATTATAGCACAATTTACTATTTTTGTCAGTTTTTCGTGTCCTGAACTTACAGAGCCGTTTTGAGGCCCCAAACGACATTTTTTGGGCATGAAATTTTTTGTGATTTCATAGAAATCACATTATTGTTTGTATTCCTTAGAGAGATCTTTCTAACTAGGTATCATGTGCATCAAACAAAGATCATATGACCAAGTTATGACCGCGGGAAGTTCTCTTCCCAACTACCCCCAACAAGGCCCATAAACTCTTGGTGTTACATCTCCTCGGGTTAGGGTTTTCTATTATTTTTCAATAATAAAAAGGCCCTTGAGCCTGATTGTAACATAGTTTGGAGGCATGTAGCCACCACATCTCTTCTTAGAGATAAGCTACCATCACCTGAGCTAGTTTGTTTTCCATTCTGTCTGTCAACATTTTTCAGTATTTGATATTAATGAAATGAAGTGTTATTCCTACTACATCTCCGTGTTTATGTTTATTTATGTATTTTATTGTATTCCGACATATGTCCGGATCATGAGAGTCTAAGATGAGGCATGTAGAGGGATTCTAATATTTTGGGGGTCCACTTGTAGTTGATGCATTAGTGGGATGTAGGTGTGAATTAGTTAACTCAATTAATCGAGTTAAAATTAGTTTAACTAGTTATAACTGAGTGAAGAGCTAGTAAGAGGTCCACTAAATTAAATTAGATTTAATTCACAATGAGTGATCGATAAAACAGATAACTGATAATTCGCTATTAATAATTGCATGCATGTCAGTTCCGAGGAAGACACAATTGAGATAGAGGTTAAAGGGAACATAACTATCAGTTGTATTCATACAAAATTTCCCATGTGAAATTATAAAGTTATTGGGATGACATGATGGATTGTGCAATCGAGGAAGGCTGATTTTCCTAATTAATAGGAATCTAATTCACTGGGAATTGTGTGAGCAAGGTAGTCTAAAGGAAGGTTGAGAATTGGCTATGTACTAGACCAATTTTTCCTAGATGAGTAGGAGAAAATTGGTAGAGTGCTAGATAATCTCATGAGATATTAAGCATTTTATTGTTTCATGATTCCTTGACTTAATACACAATAGAGATAGAGGGGTTTTGAGCAGTTGCTTTCCCCAGATACATTTTTTGTTATGGGATTGATAATTTCTTTCTCTTACATATATGTGATTGTGCGATCGTGTTTTATTTCCACAAATTGTAGGAATGATTCAATTTCTTGTTTTAGTACATTACAAGATCATATTGAATCCTGCTGGTTAGATTTTCTACATGAAATAAAAGAGTGGGTTGATACGATCTTGTCTTGTGGTGGTTAGTAGGTTGCAATATCTATGATAAATACCAACATAAATGGAGGAGGGCTTGCACTGTAATTTAGAGCCATAACGGAAGTAGACACAGGCGTAATATTGACTGAGGTAACCCTAGTTTGAGGGTCGACATTGAGGTCTAAAGTTCATGTCAAGATTTAGTCAAATAAATGCCTAGAATCTATGGATCCATATGAGCTAGGTCGAGTCACTTATGGAGGCAAGATTCGTGGTTTTTTCTATGGGTGGATAGGGTTTTTTCTACAAAAAATAGAAGTACATAAGTATAGTGCCCTAGTTAGGATAGTTTCCTAGCATGTTTATTTCATAAGGTGTGCCCTTGAGACTGTGAAAAATTTGTGTAGAATAAGAGCCGGCGTGACCATTAGAGCGAGGTTTTTTTTTGCAATATAGACTGTAGATATGGAGGATGGTTTGCAGATTTAGTATGTGTGGAGATAGTAGATCCAAAGGAGGCTGGAACCTGAGCATAAGATTGAGCATGCAGAATAAATGTGCCATATGAAGAATGGATTGACATGCACAGGAGTTGATTTTGGTGGACTATCCAGAGATTTTTAGGCAGAGATCTAAAGAAACCTATAAAAAATTATTCAATGGATTGTTAGTGGCTGATTTGTGACCCTATTTCAGTCATCTATAGATTGTTAGAAGGATGATAAGAGGATTAGCTCATATTTGTTCATAGATTGTGTTACACCAATTTTTGGTCATCTAACCTATTATTATTAGATGAACCTAAGTACACCATATAAGACCAATTTTACCCTATGTAAAATTTCTTTCACCATATAAAATAACTTATTTGTTTATATTTCCTGGTCATATTTAACCCAAAACAAGGAACTTAATTAAATAAATCCTTATTTATTTAATCATTTCCTAAGAATAAGTTATTTAAATCATTATTTAAATAATATTCTTAGTTAAATTTGACTAAATCATCCATAAATAATTAAATAAACCATTATTTTTTGAATTATATTCCCATCATTTCCTAAAATTATAAATAAACCATTTATTTATTTATTATTTATAAACAAAGGAATTGACCCAAGTCAAGAATCCTTTTCCCTCCAACAAATATAATAAAATATTCCTAAAGGGTGCTTCTAGAATTCGATTAATAATATTTTATTCATGCACCGAGTTCTAGACCACCCCAATATTTTATTATAAATAGGAGGGTTTTCCCCATTCATTAATCACCTCCATTGCATTAGATCACTCTGGATCTAATCTTGGTCACCATTTTTCCATTTTTGCTTTGTGAGCTCCCATTGAGTTCTATGTTTGTTTTTCTACACCAATAAGAGAGAGGAATGCTAGATCTGAAACACTGAGGACTTTCAAGAACCCATCCCACTGAGGAGAACCAGAAAACACCTTTCTTGTTTTCCTCTCAGGTGCCCCATTCTTTAATATAATATAAAATTCTTTTAATTACATTGTTCTTGTCTTGTCTATTGGATGCATAGAGCCATATTATATTTTATCTTCTTAATGTCTTTTGTGCTTAGATTTGAATTTGTGCAGCAAACTTAAAGATATTTTGTAGCCATAATCGATGTTAGGGCTATTTGTTATGCGTATCTAAAGTGATATTTTACGACAAAAGATTCATACTAAAAGATTGGACAACAAAGATAAAATTGTCGATACACAAGAGCAATGATTTTGAGAGGACTCAAACCATTGTTAGGTGGAAGATTTGAAGATCCATAGATGAAGACAATATTGTGGGCCCCAGATCAGTAAAAATAATTGACTGTGATTGGGCAGATTGATGGTATTCCAAGTACATTTGGAGGGTTGTTAGGTTACTGTCAAAGAAGAGCCCTAACTCTTGTACTTGTGAAGGACAACAAGATTGGTAGAAGGGAAGGTGTATAGGGCCTATGAATGTGAAGACTTTGAAGGACTAAAGTATCAGTCAAGTGGGCCATTCAACTAGCCCTAGATCTAGTTCAGTAGCCCTAGAAACATTTTCCCTAAGATATAATAAAGAATGGGACTTGCTTGCCTTTTAAGAAAGGGACTTGATCTTATAGGGAGAGAGGAGGGGGATTAAAGGGTTGAGGGAGAAGAATAAGACTTATGAAGGAATTTCTCAATCCATAAAATCCTTTGGGAACTTGGATTCCCAAACAATCCTTGATGAAATGCCTTTGAAACCAAATGGGGCCACACGGGGCCAAGTGGACCCAAGAAAGGTTCGGGGATGGAATTTAGTAATGAATGATGTTGCTATCTTAGACAATGTGATGGGAAAGGATCAAGCAAGATTTTTTAATTCGATGGGTCAAATTGATCCTACTAAATTCTAGCCTTGGGAACACCTAGGAAAAACTTGATCTTAGAGCTACGGCTTGAGGTATCTGTAGAATCCACCATTGTAATTAGCCCAAATTTTGAGGAGAGTGAGGGGACCCACCAGCGCAGTTGCCTCTAGGAGATCGGAGTTTACCTCTAGCTAGATTCCTGGGAAATTGATGCCCTAGGTGACATAATGGGGCTAGACCTAGGGAAAAGTGGAAAATTGTGAAAAAAGGGGGGGAAATCATCGCCCTTTTTGAGAGAATAGTGCCTAATTCACTTGGGGATATGGAGTCGGGGATGATAATGAACAAGAATTTGGTTTCTTAATCAAGGAGGCCCAGAAAGTCAACTTCGTACAAATGGTGCAATATTATTGAGATAAACTTATCTCTAAGACATTTCATTCATATAAAAATGTCCCATACATTAAATAAGCTAAATATACATGTAGTTCCACATTTCCATCACGCAACAATTAGCCCTAGTTATAGTGAAATTTAATAGTATGTAGCAACAAGAAGAAAATAGTTAAATTTTCACTCACAATGTTAGATATTATATCCAAACAGCTTCACATCTGCAAAAACAAAGCTCCACATAAAAATATCCCCAATCCATACATCAAAATGCATCCATCATCCAAAATAGTCCTCCAAGGAAAAATGTGAAGTTCTCTAAAGATAGAGAGATCCCAAGTCAAGTGATGGTACAAATGAATCCAACTAAATCCTATTTATACATTGATTAGGAGTTGATCATTGATAGAGGAAAATTGAGGAGTTTCATAATGGGAGGCAAGAGGACCTACCAAATGCTGTGTGTGGCCACCCTCAAAAAGTGGTTAAAGTGTTGTCTTGTTTGAGGTAGATTGGTTATCAAAAGACTAACACCAAGCCATAGTTGTATTCCTTGTATCAGTTTGATTGTAAAGGGCCATGACCCTTGGTACAAAAGCTCCAACCTATTTTATTATAGTATGTAATTTAATGAAGAACGGTTTGAAAAAGTTAAAAATTTTCATCTGCATTAGTTGATTCCCTAATGTGTGTAGATTTTTTTTTGCAAAGTAGATGTGTTGTGGCACTTGAGTGTGTTCGCATCAAATATTCTAAGACCAAAACCAAATTCTCATAGGTCGTAGAAATTCAACATATGTCTTTTTCACCTAAGAACTGCATGTAACTCATCTTATGCTACTCATGTCCAGTCTCAACTCATCCCACTTGACAATCTACCAAGACAAGGCTCATCACATCCAACTATGGTTTTAAAACAAGTAAGCAACAAAGTTTATATATTGACATACCATAACACCTCGCATGTATTAATTTCCTTGGCACTATGTGGCTTGTGTTAGCATCCCCTACATTCCTTGGCATGCTTTTACACACCCTAACACACCCTAGCACTTCCTGACATGCCTTGATAGTTTAGCGTACCTTGGCACTGCCTAGCATATAACCTTGTCAATCCCTCCTTAACACACCTATAACTCATTGACACTCCCTATCACACACTCTTATTCGTTCATTTCCATGCATTTTGATCGAGTGCTTCCTTGTGTTTCCCTAACACTCCCTATCATGCATTGGCACTCCCTTTGTTTGAAACGTCTTTTTCCAACCCCTCTTCACAATCATAGTATTTCCTCCTACAAGTCCTATTATGAAATTCTCCTAACACACTTTTTCCATGGGACACCTGAAATTCACTTACACTCCCTGACAGACACTTACACTCTTACTCTTATATGATTTTAATCTAAAACATAAGACATAATCCTACTCTACTGCTCTGTGGAATTTAATTCACAATTTAGAACATCAATCACAAACATGCAATGAGAAATAACACACACAAACATAATATTTTTCCAGGGGATAGAAACTGCTAAAAATCCCTTATGCCTTCTTTCATTAAATCAGATGAATAAAGATGTATTACAATTGCTTGCTCTTTCTAATCACATCCTGCAAGTGAATAGCCTATCTCTCCACTCACTGAGAAGCTCTGACCAAAAATCAGTCAATTTATGCCTCTAATTGAGCCGCTATTTCCTTACACAAGTACTGGGGAATTAGGCTCCTATTATTTAGGAAATTACTCTAAAATGCTTCCACAATTTCCGAGGGTTGATCACCTTACCAATACAATTCGTGTACACTCAATATAGTATATAACTAATTGTGCACTACCTTGGAATATCCACCACATATGGGATGATCACTAAGTTAGACTGAAGTCCCATTACACAGTTTACCTTCCACTCCATCCTCCAACAATTAGAACTAGTTTAACTGAAATCAACTTGAAATAACTGACCCTAATTCACTAGTAGAAAATGATGAAATTAATAACTAGGTGACTAAAAAAATTAATCACTGCAATTATTTCAAGTGAAATACTACTAAATTTGAGAAATTTTAAGTGACCGAACTAAAAATGACTAACTTAAATGACTAATCTAGTCTAGGGATTAAATATACGACTAGATAATAAGTGACTAAACTAAAAGCGACTAACCTAAATGACTAATTTAGTCTAGGGATAAATTATACAACTAGATAATAAATGACTAAACTAAAAGTGACTAACTTGAATAACTAATTTAGTTTAGGATTAAAATATATGACTAGATAATAAGTGACAAAATCAATAATGATTAATGAAAATGACCATTATAGTCCAAGAATAAAAATATGACCAAATAACAAGTACAAAAAGTATATCAATTAGTCATTTATGTTAGTAATTTTTAATTGTGTCACTCCATAAATTAAAATTTGTAATTTTGATATTGAAGTGTTACATTTCACTAAACGAATCTCTGAATCCATCTACAGTGTTAAGATTTAGAGACAAAGGGGTCTTTGAGTCCATCTATAGTGTTAAAGTTTTGAATACTCTTTTGTCTCTAAAGTTTAACACTGCAGATGGATTCATCTACAATTAACATAATTGCATGTATCAATATCTATCTACCTTACACTAGTGCCTTCATTGTAGTTTTAGTAAAGGTAATATTTAGATAGTCAATTTACTATGTATATTTATATTTCTTTGGCCATAACGTTTAATCTTCAAACTTCATTGATTTATGTTAAAAGTGTGACTCTTGTTTTAAATCTAAGTTCAAATATTCATATTTACATTTAATGAATAGATAAACATAACATTTCTTTTTGTAAGTCGAAATTCATTCATATGGTGAAAAATATGTACATTAACCAACAAAGACAAAATGTTAGGTCACTATATTAATAGTGTAGTCCCATATTATGTTAGTGTAGCCCCCCTTATTGTTATTGATGTACCCCTATAACCCCAATATTGTTATTATTATGCCCTTAAATTATTATTGTTAGGTCGGCTAGGATTACATTGTGGCCCCACTAGGATTACATTGTGGCCCCATGGACTCCTATATATAGAAGGAGGTTTTGGTCATTTGTATCATGAAAGAATTGTTCATTTATGTAATGTATTGGAGGTTGCCCCCTCGAAGTGGCTTATTTCTAAGGTGTTGATATCTCTTTTCTTCTATTTTTGGAGTTGGTTTCACAACATTTGGTATCAGAGCTTTGGATTCTAGGGTTTCGCTGCTCTAAACAGGTCATCGTGGAATTGTCGCTATAAATTTTTTTGTACGAAGGTTGAGAATCTAAAATTTTTAGGGTGCGAAGCCAAAATTCCGAGGAAACTCGTCACAAAATTTCAGATATTGGTTCGCAATATTTTCGGAGATACGATCTGTGGAAGGTAGTGCTTTTTCAGGCTCCCGAATTTCATCTCAAAGAGGTGACATTGGTAAAAGATTCATAACTCTCTCTCTAAGCATCAGATTGGAGTTTCCTAAAAAGTGGTAGCAACTAAACATAATTTTGTTTCTATGCTATCAAGTTCAGAGTTGAAGGATGAAACAGTGACACATGGCAAGTCATACAAGTTCGCTTTACGGAACCAGTTCATAATTAGGTCATTATGGGAGATTGGACATAACATTTCCTTGGAGAATCCAAATCAGGTCAAACCTGTGCCATTCGAAAGAGAATTCAGAGGGCTACCTTAGTGCCAAATTTTATATATTGAAGAGCCACAATCACAGAGATAATCCAATTTCAATATCTATCTCCTCAAAAGCAAGAAAAAGGTGTGTATTTTTTTTCCGAATTGCATAAGTCTTGTTCGAAGAATCAATTTGAATTGATTAAAAGGGTTTATTGTAGAATAGATATTAGTATTGGGTTATAAAAAATGCCTCGTAAAAATAATTAAACACCCATTAAGCCTTTAGAAGGCTCTACTATGACTCATGAAGATGAAGAATTGCAACATCATGTATCAAAATTACAAGAACAAGTGCAACAAATTTTTCTTTCGCAAAGAGCAGAAAAAAATGAAATGGAAGTTTTGAAGAAAGGCATGGAAGTGAAGATGGATGGTTTGAAGAATAATATCGATGGTTTGAAGAAAGGCGTGGAATCTAAGATAGATGGCATGGAAGCTAGCATGGATTCTAAGATGGATGACATGGAAGCTAAGATCGATGAAAAAATGGAAAACATGAAGAATGATCTAAAAGCAGACATGGAAGGTTTGACAAAGTTGATACAAGAAATGTTTCCTAATGTTGAAAAGATAGTAGAGGAAACACATGATGAGAACAAAATAAATGTTAATCGTGATTTCATAAACTCCAATGTTGGTGGGAAGAACCACTATATTCCGAAGATGGATATGAGGAAGTTTGACGGAAAGGATACTGTAACATGGATAATACAGATGGAGCAATATTTTGATCTCCATAATGTGCAAAACACACAAAAGGTACGCATTGCAACTTTACATTTAGAAAAAAATACATTTGTATGGTATCGATGGCTTTGCTCCAGTAAAAAAATTGTCACTTGGTCAATTTTTATGGAGGAAATGATAGCACATTATGAGGATATAAAGAGCAACACCTTCTTTAGCCAATTGATAAATCTCAAACAAAAGGGTTTAGTGGGGCAGCACATTGAGGACTTCCAAAAATTGAATATAAGAGTAACTGATATTCCAGAGGAACACAGGATTGATCTCTTCATAGGCACTTTAAAGGATAACATCCAACATGAAGTTCGCGTTTTGGAACCTGATTCATTGAAGAAGGCATTCAGGTTGGCAAGAAAAATTGAATGTAAAATTATGGCGACAAGGAAGCCTACCACTCACTTCTATAAAGAGGGAAGTGTTGCTACTCCTAGATTTCCACAACCTACAAGGTTGACACCACAACAATTGGAAGAAAAAAGAAAAAAAGGGCTTTGCTACAGTTGTGATAGCAAATACACTAAAGGTCATAAGTGTGCTGAGAAGAAATTATTTTACATAGATTGTGAAGAGGAAGAAGAAAAGGAACAAGAAGAGGATATACACCAGGAACCAGCCCTAGAAGAGGAAGAAATGAATCCAACCATATCGTGTAATGCACTGGCAAGAATTACCACTCCTCAAACTCTCAAGATAGAAGGACATATCAAGAAGAAAAAGGTAATAGTGTTGATTGATTCAGGTAGCACCCATAATTCTATTCATTGTAAGGTAGCCAAGGAATTAAATTGTTTCCTATACCCAGCACCAGAATGTCAAGTGATGGTTGCAAATGGAGGAACTATAAATTGCTCTGGAAAATGCCATAATATCAAGCTAACCATGGGGGAATATGTATTGACTAGTCCAATGCTTTCCATTCCTATGGGAGGTGCTGATGTTGTACTAGGAGTACAATGGTTAGAATCTTTGGGGACGGTAGCTTTTAATTTTCAAGAACTTTTCTTGAAATTTTTTTCAGAAGGAAAGGAAGTCGAATTACGGGGTATTGAAGGGAAGCCGGGAAGGATAATAAGCTCTAATGTCATGACTAAGATTCTAAAGAAAGAACAACGAGGCGTGATTGCACAATTATGCTCACTAGAAGTTCCAACATCAAAATCATCTATTTCTGCAGATCTCCAACAAGTCTTGGACAATCATTCCAAGGTGTTTGAAACTCCCAAAGGACTCCCACCTATTAGTGATCATGATCATGCTATTCATTTGATTCCATGAAGTGTTCCTCCAAACATCAGGCCTTATAGATATCCTTACTTCCAAAAGAGCGAAATTGAACGTATGATTGCAGAAATGTTAGAGGCGGGTATAATTCAACCCAGTCAAAGTTCTTTCTCTGCTCCTGTAGTATTGGTACACAAGAAGGATGGATCATGGCGAATGTGTCCAGATTATAAGGAGCTCAATAAGCTCACCATTAAAGACAAATTTCCCATTCCTGTGATTGATGAATTATTGGATGAATTACATGGAGAAATTTATTTTACCAAGTTGGATCTTCGTTCTGGATATCATCAAATTAGAATGAAGACTGAAGATATTCCAAAAACAACATTTCAAACTCATGAGGGTCATTATGAATTTTTGGTCATGCCTTTTGGCCTTACCAATGCACCTTCTACATTTCAAGGGTTGATGAATTCCATTTTCAAACCCTTCCTTAGAAAATTTGTGCTAGTATTTTATTTTGATATACTAATCTACAGCAGGTCTTCGAAGGATCATGTTCAACATGTTGACAAGGTGCTCAAACTATTGGAGGAGAAACAATTATATGCAAAAAAACCCAAATGTTTCTTTGGAGTACAAGAGGTGGAATATCTGGGTCATATTGTATCTCATGAGGGTGTTAAGGTAGACCGTAACAAAATTAAAGCCATTAAGGAATGGAAAGTACCCACAACCATAAAGCAGTTGCACAGATTTCTCGGGTTAAGAGGGTATTATCACAAGTTTGTTAAGAATTATGGGATAATAGCAGCTCTTCTAACAACACTATTGAAGAAAGATGCATTTTCATGGACTCCTGAAGCAACTAAGGTCTTTGAACATCTTAAAGAGGCAATGTGCCTAGCACCAGTCTTAGCTACGCCGGACTTCACAAAAACCTTTATTATGGAATGTGATGCCTCAGGAAATGGAATTGGTGTTGTTTTAATGAAATAAGGAAGACCCATTGCTTTTGAAAGTCATTCAATCAAAGTAAAGTATTTACAAAAGGTTATTTATGAGAAGGAAATGTTGGAAATACTACATGCACTAAAGAAATGGAGACCTTACTTAATGGGAAGACACTTCAAGGTTAAAACTGATCATGATAGTCTTAAACACTTTTTGGAACAAAGACTATCTTCAGAAGAGTAGAAAAAATGGGTCACAAAGATGCTGGGTTATGACTTTGAAATTTTCTAAAAAAAAGGGAAGCTAAATGTTGTTGCAGATGGACACTCAAGAAAGGATGAAGAGGTGGAAGCATTGCTTTGTGCCATTTCAATTATCCAACAAGATTTGATAACAGAAGCAAGGTATGAATGGAAGAAGGGTGAAGAAGTGTGGATTCTCATTCAAAATTTGTAGCAAGTTCCTAGTACATCTGATACATTTAGTTGGAAAAATGATTCCTTATGGTACAAATATCGCTTATATATTTGCAAGAATTCCAAACTAAAACAAAAAATTATTTTGGAATTGCACTCTTCTCCTTCAGGAGGACACTAGGGATTTTTAAAAACTTACCACAAGGTGAAGAAAGAATTTTTTTGGGATGTCCTTAAATATGATATTCAAAAGTTTGTGGCAGAATGTTTGGTTTGCCAGCAAAGTAAAGTTGAGACAATTAAGACCCCGAGTCTTCTACAACCTTTATCCATTCCATGTCAACGTTGGGAGGATATTTCAATGGATTTTATCACAGGTTTACCTAAGTTTGAAGGAAGTAGCGTCATCATGGTGGTAGTTGATAGAATTACCAAGTATGCACACTTTTCTGCATTACCTCATCCATTTAAAGCGAGTACATTTGCTACCGCATTTATGGAAACAGTTCAAAAGCTATATGGAAACTCGAAGATTATTGTAAGCGACAGAGATCCCATTTTTACAGAAATTTTTGGATGGAAATATTTTCTTGTTAGGGTACTCAACTAGCTCATAGCTCATCTTATCATCCTCAATCTGATGGTCAAATAGAGATAGTCAATAAATGTTTGGAAGGATATTTTCATTGTTTTGTATCTGATAAGAAAGAAAAATGGGTCAAGTGGTTACCTCTCGCTGAATGGTGGTATAACACTTCCTTCCATATTGCAGCAAAAATGACCCCATTTATGGCACTTTATGGATATCATCCACCATCCATCACATATTATTTAAGGGAAAATTCTAGGGTTGAAGCAGTGGAGGATCACATCGAGCATCAACAAGAAGTTCTCCAACTCTTAAAGGATAACCTAAATTTTGCGTAAAATAGAATGAAACAACAGGAAGATCAACATCACAATGAGACAAGTTTTGATGTGGGAGACTGGGTATTTTTACGGCTACATCCATACAAAAAAATTTCCCTCAAGCAAGCTAAGAAGGATAATAAATTATCACCAAAGTACTATGGTGATTACAAGGTTTTGCAAAATATTGGTACTATGGCATACAAATTGGAGCTTCCTAATTCGTCATGAGTGCATCCAGTTTTCCATGTTTTATGCTTCAAAAAGGTTATAGGGGACAAACTTCTAGTTCAAACAATATTTCCAGAACTTGATGAGGAAGGAAAAACCATATTCGAACATGAAGCAGTCACGGAAACAAGAACTTGACAACTACGAAATCGATCAATTTCAAAGTATCTCATCAAATGGAAGAACTTACCCACTGAATATTCTACATGGGAGGATGAGAATTTTATACAAAAGCACCCGGAGCTACTGAAGCATTGAGGACAACACTTGTTTGAAGGAGAGGGGCATGTTAGGTCCCTATATTAATAATGTAGTCCCTTATTATTTTAGTGTAGCCCCCTTTATTGTTATTGTTGTGCCCCTATAACCCCAATATTGTTATTATTGTGCCCTTAAATTATTATTGTTAGGTCGGCTAGGATTACATTGTGGCCCCATGTACTCCTATATATAGAAGGAGGTTTTGGTCGTTTGTATCCTGAAATAATTGTTCATTTATGTAATGTATTGGAGGTTTCCCCCTCAAAGTGGCTTATTTCTAAGGCGTTGATATCTCTTTTCTTCTATTTTTGGAGCTAGTTTCACAACAAAAAAATAGGTGGTCTCACCCCGATTGGGTTTGTTCACCAATGTTTGCAATAAGTGAAAAAAATACAAAAATGAGGCTAAGGACAACATCCATAAATGAAAGGGTCAAAGACACCAAAATACATGTAATACATAAAAAAAACATGAGAGCATACTAGTCATCCGACGTAATGGAAGATTTGTTTACTAGGGTTGTTCCTAGAGGTGATGGTGGATGGAAGTTGCAACGGACATGCCCTTAGAAGTGTGTGAGCCAAGTGTCCAAGTTTTCTAATTTTTCTACAAGGTCGTTTTGGCCTCGCTAGACCATCACCAATACTCGCTCCTTGACCAAGCACTGGAAGTAGTGCATCCTATCTAAAGTGGGAATTATCTCAACATGCTCATCCCTACGAACCCATTCTACTACATCCACCCGATCCATCAGAGTTTGAATTAGGTTCGGACAATTTTCTAGAAAAAAATGTTGAATTTACCGTGGGATGGGAGCTACATGCCTAGAAGTTCCCCAGTTAGTTGTTCCTCCTCACTGTCCACCACCTCGATGATGCATTTTTTGTGACCTTACACTTCCACCACCATGGGAGGCCTGTTTTCATCCACCACGACTGCTTCAAATTCCCACAACAGCAAGTTGGGAGTGACCAACAGTCTTACCACCTCGGCGCGCTCCTACCGCCACTATTTCCATATCATCTAAGCCCACATATCCTTTCCTAGTCGGGAGTGAGGATTTACTACGCCGTGAGGATGGTCACATTGTGATAAAACCAGGAGGGCCAACTCCAACTATTATCAGATTCCAGTCTACTAGAAATTTCCCCTACCACCACACCCAAAAACCAGATCTCTCTTCACCCTTAAATTTCCTCGGGAAACCACATGCTATGTTGCAGCTACCATCTTGCCATTAGTTGGGAAACTTGGCAAGAACCTGAACAACTAGATAAGGAGAAGGCGGGAGGAACACACCCCAGGCTGATGCTTCCCAAGAAGCTTCACACAACCCACACTAGGATATAAACTCTATGTAGTCCAAATGGGCCACTCTCCTATCGCCACTAGACACCAAGAACCACCCACCAAACCACTTGGCACACCAATTTCCTGATCAAGCACCAAAAATGGAGAATTCCATACAGAAGCACTGCCACCCCCAGAAATACCTCCTTCAATACCACCTCCGTGCACCTCTATCATACAAACAACTTCAACATACTAAAAACCACATAAAACTAAAATAACAAGATCCCCTGTTGACACATTGCAGTGTTCAAGGTTTCTATTTACTAGACATTCAAATGAAAATAAAGTGGAAAACGCAAGGGAGGGAGGATTTTTTTAATTTCCTTGGCACTTATAGATGCTACATATATTTATCTACATCTAGGGTCATCCATGGGAATAGAAGGAGTCATGAGAAAATATATAGAAAAGGAGTTTCTATGAAACATTGTTGTAGGTGTTCGACATGTTCAAGATTTATATTTACTAAGTATTCAAATGAAAACAAAAAAGTGGAAAACGTGAGCAAGGGAGGAATTTTCTGATGTCTTCAGTGCCTATTGTTGCTATAGATATCTATCTACATTTGTGGTTGTCCCTGGTAATAAAATAATTCAGGAGAAAAGAGATAGAAAAGGAGGTTTGGTGAGAAGTGGTGGTAGGTGTTCATGAATGGATCATGACAAGAAGCCCAAAACCCAAGTCCATCCCAATGATAATGGAGATGTGAACCCCAACCCCATAGGTATGCCCATTCTCATTCTTCTAGTTATCCTTCTATATTTAATTTTTCTACATCTTCTTGTTTCTATTTGTAAGGCCTCCTATATTGGTGGTTGATTGAGTAGAGCAGTTGTGCATGCAAGAGGTATAGATTAGTGACACTTATTATCATTCTCTCCATGTTTCTTTTTGGGTAAAAGACAAGTGAATGTTGCAATAAATGCTATTTTCTTCCTTTTGTGGGTGTGTATCAATAATTTTTGAAGGTTTCATTTCAACTCTTCCTAAGATGTGGGGTGCCATCAGTTGTGGGAAAAATGGCTTGAAAGGATGCATCACACTTATTTTTTGGTTAACCCATAAATTTCACCTCTCCCAAACCTCTTATTTATGCCTGTGAAGAAGTGAATCTTGATGGTTGGCCTAATGAAATGCAACCATATTCACTATATAAACATGGTCCCATTGAAAATTTTTACTTATTTTGTCAGCTATGATCTACCATTTCAAAATTGTAGATTTTTCCCCACCTCTATTATGACTACTTGGGCGCACTATCACCCTTGAGTTTATGCAACTATGTGGTAAAATTATGGACGTTAGTTTTTGAGTTATTTTGTGAGTAAGGGTAATTGATGAACCCTCTGTCCCTCACTTTTATATTTGCTTGATTGACAATGAAATGTGAAACTTTATCAAGGGAAATTAAGTGAAGTCATTTATATTACACATGGAATTATTACGTTAGATCAAAATTGGGTTTTTTTATTAGCCACATAAGTTATAATTTGTTCCTTAATATTAGAATTCTTTCACAATTCCTTTGAAGTATATATCATTGGTTTCATTTTTCTTCATGCACATATGTACGAATGTCAAAAAGCGATGACAGCGAGAAGTAACTACATACAATATACTAACTCTGCATCCAAATTCAATTATTTGTTGGCTATTGAATTTTTCTTTATCATCACTTATGACAATGAGAAGTAACTCCATATGATAGGATGAAAAGTTATCCCTCAAACCAATGTAGAGATGCAATTATTTATTGGTTCTTGAATTCTTATTTATCATCACTTACAATAAATGACACTATATTTGGACTTTCTCAAGGGAAAAAATCTTCACTTCCACAACTCATAGGACTCCTCAAAATATTTTCACTTCCATCAATGACGATCCCTTTCAATATAAATTTTTTATGCATTCCTCCAATCAACTCTTCATAGTCTCTATCTCTTGTTTCCCCTAGAAAGAAATACATATTGGCTATATCTAAGCCCCATAAACATACAAATACCTACAAACAACAAATCTAATTTTTAGTAATATGGATCTTGTTCAACAAGATTTTATTGCATGGGCACCGTTGAGCCAAAAATACTACATGTAGTTTCCAAAATACTAAAATCATCAAATTAAATAATTGCATAGTCTAAATGTTGTTATGGTAGTCAACTTGATGTTGCCAATCTATCGTGCATTTCTCAACTTTAACCAAATCATTAAGATATAGAATATTGGAGCTTAGTAATATGCAAACTAAATATTCAAAATAGTTGGGCTTAGTATTGATTGGAATAGTTGGGGTTAGATGAGTTTGTGCTAGTTTAGTATTCCATTTGACATGACCTAGAACTTAATTCTTTTGGTTGGGTCTATCTAGTTCTTCCTAGGATTTTTCTTTTATTAATTATATCTTTTTTGTTTTTGTTAATTTTTTTTAAATAGGGAGTGGTGAGACTACATCATGGTCATTTCCAATAATAACACCCGAATAGAGATCATGATTATGTCCAAGAATGTCCAAGAATAACACCGGAATAAAAAAATTGAACCAGTGACTTAACATCTACCAATATTCAGCACCTAAATTTTTTGATTTCGAGTGGCAATATTTAGCACCTCGAATTTTTGATTTTGAGTGGCAAGAAGCATCATATGAGTTTCTAAGGGATAGAAACTAAATTTTAATCTTTCACTTAGAGGAATATAAGTGGTTCCTCCAAAACCCACCTTCAACCTACACGAAATACGTTAGAATTTGAGAAATCTGCGAATAGGTCCGGGGATAAGTCCTCTCTGCCTCAATCTGAATGGAAGGATATCTACTAGGGAATTTCCGCCACCCAAAATCCTATCGCCCAACCTGCTCCATCTCCTATCACTCGTTCTCAGCCTTGTGATGCCTCTCGACTCCGATCCCTTTGGACGCCTTAGAAATAATTAAGTAGGGCGTGAAGTAGCTTCTGATACCTCAGCCCACAAGGTGGAGGGTTTTGATGAAGGTATCTATGAAGATGATCCACATGCATTGGTACCAGTCAAACCAGACTATTTTTGTATGCAAATCCTTATTTTCATTTTTAGTTATGAAACCTGTGAGCTGAAAACTACAGATCTTGTTTATTTTTATAAATATTCACGATCGATATGTGGGAGTTATGAAATCTGTTGGTTGTGAATTCTGTTATATTTTTTAATCAAATGTTTTTGATTTATAAAAAAAATGGTTCTGAGTAAGAAATTCTGCACTCTTTACCAAGAAAACAGCAGAAACCCCTATTCAGAAACGACGAGGAGATGTCATAGGTTCTTGTTCTCAATTATGTGTCTCCTCTCGGCTCCAATGAATCTTTGATTTCATAGGAGGAGAGGGTCATTGTAGAGAAGGGATTCTAATTGCATCCCTCGCCTTTTCAAATGCCAAGGGAAAGAGAGCTGGATCAACTCTTTTTTGGTTCAGTGTGAAGAAAAAATAGGCACGACTACCAATCTGTAACACCTCAAATTTTTGGGTGGCATCGTATGAGTTTCTAAGGGATAGAATCAAATCTTTAATCTTTCACTGCACGAGTCCCCTTTTATTTTTCTAGTAGAGCTACATTCTTTTACTAGCTGAGACATACATTTACAAGTTCTTAGTTCTGGTTGGAGTTGTTGGGCTGCATTTACCTGAGCTTGGGGGCCAATATTCCACATTCAATTTTTTGGACGAATATGATGAGAAGGGTTGAGTAATCATATTGATTAGCATGAGTTTCCTAACCGTATAATAGTTGTTGTGCACCCTTGCAACAACCAAGAAATTTACTCACTAAACGATACATATAAGCTAAATGAGTTTTAGTTTACACTATCCAGAGGTCCTGGCATCTCTAACTCATGTATTGACTACTACTCGCAAACAGAAACATGAGTTCCTTATCTCTGCAATGGGTGAATGCAAACATTTGGCATAAAATGAACTTCTAGACTCTCCATTGCGTGTGAGACAGTCATCCGACAACCAGCAAAAGGAACGCACCAGTCCCAAGTTTCTATAATCAGTGTCCCTTATTTACATGTGTTTATTGACAGCATAAAATATTCGTAGTCTTTTGGCTATAGTGGATTTCATTCTAGGAATTAATATGAATACTCATTACTCCTATTTCTGAGTTACATTTGGCAGTCCTGTGTGAATCTTCTGCTTGGAATATGTCAGTTTGAACTTTGGGTGGTTTATTTTCGGTGCATGTCATTTAATATGAGTATTTTCTGAATTAAAATTGTTAGTGAAGCACCTACAACAATACCTAGACAAATTGTTTGACACAGATATGAACAAAAATTTCACATAAACCCAGAAAGCTATTGCAAGGAATTTTAGAACAAGGGCGATGGTGGGGCTGATAATGCATTGAATGAAGAATGTAAATTGAGCACATTGAGTAGGAATACTAGCATAGGTCCGTCTAACCCTTGTCATGATATGGACATTGAAGTTTCCAACCTCTGGTGCATTTCTTGAGTTTACCCAAATGGTCATCATATCAGATATTGGAACTAAGAGATATGCAATTTGTAGCTTCATAATAACTGGGTTCAGTACTGATTGACCCTAGTGTGTGCTAGGACTACTCTGAGAAGGGAGAATTTAACCAAAGGCTCAAATACAATTGTTTTACAAAAAAACAACTCAACATCAGTTAAGGCTCTCAAAAATAAAATATCAAAGTACTGTATACAGTTTGAAAGCATCATCTAAAAACCATAATGCCCAAAACTGTTGTTGAATCCACCACGAAAATATACTCATTAAGAGCTCAATATCTCACCTGTGGTTCAATGTATACAGTGTTGAAAGTATCATCTAAAAACCATAATTCCCAAAACTATTGTTGAATCCATCACGAAAATATACTCATTAAGATCTTAACATGTCACCTATGGTTCAATATATACAGTGTTGAAAGCATCATCTAAAAATCATAATGCCCAAAACTGTTGTTGAATCCATCACGACAATATACTCATTAAGATCTCAACTTGTCACCTGTGGGAATTGAACCAAGGTGGAGAGGATAACAATGATTCCTCCTCTCAACCACCTGAGCTAGACCCAAATGAATAATAATATTATATGTTACATACACACAGAACCCTAATATAAGAACTATTCTATAGGAGATAAAAATGAGAGAATTTTTTTTACTAGAATAGAAATACCATGAATATGATTTTTACATAGAAATATTGTCATCATGTATTCATCTCAGCCATCTTAAATGATCAAAATAATTTACACTTAACAATATTTGATACCTCTCAACACTTGATATTTCTAGATTTAAGATGGATCTATGCTGGTATATAGGAACAACTTCCTCAAAAAATTAGAAAATAATACTGTTAGATAATACTTATCCAATAAAATTCTGGAAAGATACTAAGTGTGCCCATCGTACTTGATTTGAGCATATTATATGAACTAGCATCCATAGATAGCCCAACTTTGGTAGAGGGAGTCTACATCTTTGTTATTTTCTTTGTACAAATGTGAGAAAGAAATGGGCCTCAAGAACAGATTCAGCATCCTACTTTCCCCTTTTAGCCATTTGATTCTTCATAGAATAACAATAAATATTAATATGCGAAACTCCTTTTTCATGCATAAAACATTACTGGTAACATTAAAGATAACCCCATAAAATAAAGCACATGCATTGTATTTGTCAATAATAGTAGGGGAAATTTGTCTACACAGTTGAATTAGGCTGATACTTGAGCTTCCAAAGACAAATTTGCGCTGCCCACACCTGCCAGGTCCATGCTTATTTCTTTAGCTTAGATATAGTCATCCAATTGAGATAAGAACATCCCCTTCTAGTCCCAGTAAACCTTTAATCTTCCATCCCTAGGATGAAATTGTAGTCCTACATGCCTTTCTCATGGAGTGAATTAGTAAGGTTTCCGGACAGACAAGGCATTCCCACACCAATGGATGTTGCCTTTTGTATGATGTTATCAATAAAATGGGTTTCTGATTTTCAAAATTAAATGCATTCTTCAGGAAGAAGGGATGCTGATTAGAACCTTGGCAAGTTCAAAAAAGGCTCCCAGAATTTTTAGAAAGGTCTTAATGCACTTCAATTATTTTGTTGTCATCATCATGCACAACTGATCAGGGTATGATTTGTTGCGTTGTGGACAAATCAAGGCCCAAACATCTGAGCAACACATCACATGGATCTTATCATAATTTTTATGAAAACCATACTAAGAGTGTATTCCAAGTCATATTCTTGGTCACTGTATCGATGTATGTATATTTGTTATTAATTTAACACAAATATAAATTTTCAAAATATCTTTAAGAGGGCTAAGATTTCGCTCGATCAAATATATATATGCTCCACAGGCTTCTTAATTCATTCCATATTTCTAATGAACATATATTTAGTGATTGTCATCGAGCATAGTATGCTATGTAAGTTGGCTTGTAGGAAATTGCTGAAGAAGATATATGTATATATATGTGACAAGGGCTATCTCCGTTACACAATACTTTTACATCTTGAATTTTCACATAGTGATCTGTTAGATATCACTGTAATAGATGTATTGGACTTCCATACTTTAGGTTCATTGCGTTAGGTCCACAAGCTTCAAGAATGACACTTCTTATTAAGAATAAGGTCTAAAGAAAAAAATAGTAATTTGTTGACTTCGATAACTACTTTACACTTTGTCTAGAACTGAGATCATGCTGCCCTTCAAATGGAGTTGCACAAATCCGCATAGGAAGAGTAACTCTTCGTTGTAAAGGAGGAACCGAGGTTCTATTCAACTTTAATTTCCTCTTATTGCCTGAACCTTTCGATCTTCTTGTGCAACTTTAATCATATAATAGTGAAGTTATTTTTTTGGAGTGGTTCCCTAAGAGGGTCACAAGAATTAAGGTCTTAAAAACAATATCTGAGCTAGACCTTTCATTGACATGTAGTGTCTTGAAATGAGGGAAATTTTATGAAAAGATTTCATTGTTTTGTGATGAAGATCACAGAAGATGGTGAAACTTGGAGCTTGGTCTTGTAGAGATCAACTACCTTATGACATCCAAATAGAGCCGGAATCACTAGATATTAGGCTTGTGTTTTGATGTCCTAATAATGCTCCACACATCAAAATAATTGTTAGATTTTTGTTGTATAATAGAGGTTGGGATTAGCATTTTATTCTTACGGTGATACTACAATAATTCCAGCAATACATCTTACTGATTTTTCAGAGAATAGGAATCAAGTTACCCAATCTTCCACAGTACTAATAAATTCATATCATAGTAAAATATGAGTTGTCTTAACTCCACCAGGCCAAGGGATTAGGAGTTTTTGACATATAAATTATTTTATGTTACTATGATACCTCATATTCCAGGCAATGATCTTGAAAGGAAACATCTCCTTCTGAAGTTTTACTGCTAAATATACCTCTAAAAATATCTTGAAACCACTTAAAATCACACCTCATAAATTATGAAACATACCTTGATGACTTACAACTTTTTTTGTGATGAATGAGCTTCTCTTTGAATTTCTGCCCAAGTTCATTGATTAGGGCTTGTAGAAGGATTTAAGACAATGTCACAGATTTTCCTTTTTTAACTCAAACTTGTCCTACCATAGAGGTCTAAAGGTGACTTCTGCTGAAATTCCTTAGGTGCTTCTTGGAGATCACAATATATTGAGCTTGGGGTTGTCCTGACCTGGCTCTGAAACAATGTTAATTTTGAGTTAAAATGCTCTTAGCTTAGGTTAGCTACATTATTTTCCCATTAATCCATTAGAAATCTCATTAATCATAAGTGTAACTAATGAAAGAACATAAGTAATAAAATTTGAAGACAAGACAAGACAAGAAAGAAGAACACATGAATATGGCTCAAGTGAGGGAAAAACCCCAAGGCGGGGAAAACCCTTATCAATTCTTCTTATTATTAATGTCAAATGCTCAGCAGAGAGAGAGAATACAATACTTCAAAGTCAAAATTACTTGAAAATAAGAAGGTTTAATACCACTTCCCTTAGACAAGAGGATGGTTCCAACAAGGCTGCAAATCTGATGTTTGGTGTAGGCTCCAAGGACTTGTGTCTTCTCTACAATTCTGGTAGGACTGACTAGGGAAAAAACACAGTCAGCAACTACCCCATTCATAGCCTTAAATACCTTTCCTAGACTACAAATTACCTTCAACCAGTTCCTTCAAATGTTTTTAGCCCATAAGCCTTCTTCTAGGCTTCAAAAACCACTACACAGCCTCATGATAAAGTAGCCCTGACTGTGGCTTTCTTGCTGTAGGTTCTCAGCCTATAGGACAGGGTTCTTAAGCCCTATGGCCTAGTTGTAGGTGACCCAAACTGGTGTGGATGGCTTCAAGGAGAATGAAACCTTCACAAAAGTCCCAAAATTTCATCAAAATCACCCTTAACAGGTGCGACTTCTATCTACTTGAACTCAAACTTGTGATGAAGATAAAATTCCCAAGAAAAATCGTAAATGTGCCCAAACCAATCTCAAACTCCATCTTGTGGAAATATTCCCTTGAATATGAAAAAATTGAACCCAAACTTGCCTTCATCTCCTTCCCTGGAAATCACCTTCTTCTATGGCTACTTCAGAGAGAAGAATGCATATCAATGTGCCTAGGATAGGTTATTTATATCCTTCTTGGGTAGGCTGACTTGATTACTTGGAAATTTAGATTTTCAATTTTGAATTTCTCCTGCCTAATTAAGGTCATGCCTTATGAAATTTTATTTGAGAGAATGAATACTTTTCCTTTTCCAAATTTAGTGATCTTCAGGTTGATTTAGATCCTTTCAAAAAGAGAAATCCAATGCTGCAATCATCTTCCTCATAGGAGCAGTCCAAAGTGGAATTTGGCCCTAGTTTCCAATTTTAACACTGACCCTCTTGGTAGTCAAAGTAAAAAGCATTATGTTTTGAGTGTATGTCTCTATGAAGCTTCTTTATAACCTTCATTATATCCTTGCAGAAAGTTTAATAGGTGCGCTAGAGTGTGGATGAATTGCTATTTTTGAATATGTTGGGGTCATATAGGCCCAGTTTGGCTTTGAGGAAATTCTAAGTAATTTTATCCCCATGAATTAATCTTACTAGGAGGATATCTTCCTCATCATTTGGAGCGTCAACTATCTCAAAGTCTCCGCAAACATGATCCTTAAGCTGGCTATCATCCATCCAATTAAAAAAGGGAACTCTTTATTTTACATTTTTTGAAGCTTAAATGTCAGCTAGTCCCCAAATATAGCCATCTATATTCAATAACATCTCCCACTTAGTTATTGGTTGATAACCCTCTGGTCTAAGTGTATTTGTATAGCTTTCCCACCAAGTTTAGGTATGATCCCCATGCTTCAATCAACCAGATAAATTATGTAGTAATACTTACAAACATTCTAGCGAATGCACCTGCTAGAGCATTATTTCCCATTTTTTGAAATGGACTCTTGGAGTTCGTCTATTTTAAATGAGTGTCTATTCCCAAATAATCCTCACTTCTAAGAGGGCCCACCACCTACTTCGTTGATATCTTATCAGATTTATATTTGGTATACCTTTTTCCTTGAGTAGAAGAAATAGGTAGTACAAACACATGCAGTGAGCTATTAGAATGTCATATTTACTTCATAAACTGATGAAACCTGGTTTGGTTAATAGAGTAAACTAATGAAACCTCGTTGGGGTTTTCTATTACCAAAAATCTTGAAACATTTATCTTTGTACAATGAACTCTACTCACAACATAAACAACATTTCTACATGGTTTGTCATTATTAATAATTGGCAATTGCACAAGAACATAATCACTCAGTAATTTTTCACTTGAAAATTTTGGAAATGAACTTGGTGATATTGTGGCAGTCTCCACAAAGACAAAGGTTCTTTGTGATCTAGATAATTCTTTAAACAATCATTTTTACAAAGATTCGTCACTAGATTCTCCAAATACATCTTTGTTGCTAACTGCTGCAATATTCTCTCCTCAACATAGCACTTTATTATCATTGATATACAATCACTATTTTGTCTTGGCCTATCCTTTGATATCATGATTGAGCTCATAAATAAGAAAAAGGGACTAAAATATAGATTATAAATAATAATTGTATCTACACTTGGAAAATTTATTCCAACCCCAACCTTCCACCCACCCCCCGTCCTGCTTGAGTTGAAATAAGGAAAAAATTTCATTATCTGGGTCACTAAAGTTATTTCTTAAATGATGATTTTCTAATGTTGGAGTGCTCCCATTCATTTGAAAATATAAAAATTCTAAGACATTCAAGAATTCTTCCAGTATATCAAGCATCCATGTCCACCTTGTTTCAATTGTGGAAGTGCATTTCCAATACCTGAAGCTTTCTAGACGATCCAAATTACCTTTCTTACAAAATCACTTCTTGTCGTAGGAAATGATATGATGATTTATAGCCTGGAAAGAGGATAATTTTTGGAATCACATATTCAAGTATTAGTTGTAACAGGATCTAGTAGGACTCATTAATCAGGGTTTGCTGAACAGTTGTCTCTTGAAAATAAATTCTAGCACTTTGTCAAATAGCTACATGAAGCCTTCCATATAATGCTCAAATAACAGAAGAAAGTGATGATTTTAATTGACATGAAATTCATAGAGGAAGAGAATAAAGGGGAAAAAATAATGTTGTGATTATGTTCCTCCAATGTTCAAGCATATATGAGAGTTTTGCAATAGAACTACTTTCTAGAGGTGCATGAGGTCTCCATTTTTTTTGTTGTTTTTATTTTTTTTCCCTTCTGCACCGAAAATCATCTTGATCCAATTGAGGCAAATTGTCATGTTCCCTTGCTAGCCCCTCCTTCATCCAATTTGATTGACATTGAAATTCTTGTTTTAAAACCACTAACCCAACTTTTGGCCTCTGTTAGGTAGACCTATTTTTGGGAAAATGTCTTCTTTTTTGCTCCACTGATTTTCTATAACCAAACATTGTAGAAAACTTGAGCTAATTTTGGAATTTGCGAAAACTCCTCAATGAATGTCCCAAAATTGGTCGAGGACTTGCCTGATCGATTCATTTTTTACAACATAAGGCTTCAACCAAGACTTGTCAAATGCTTGGAGCTTGTCATGATTCTCTATTTTCAACCACGTTGAGGCTTGTTGAGGAAGGATGCATGGTTGTAACTCATCCATGTCTCTCCTTTCCATGGTTTTGGAGAGGAAAAATTCAAATTAAGAGGGTGTATTATCATTGAAACTCGAGACCATTGTCAAAGAGTTTATGTGATATATTTCAAAACATCCTAAGTTCGCAATAGATGGAACTGTCTGTGAAAATGAGATGTTGGTTCCTTTTTTTAAATTGCCTTATTTTACATTAACTTTCTCACGTTGACTACATCATGCCATAGAAGTAGCATAGATGTTCAATAATATCACATATGCTCCATTCAAGTTTCTCAAGTGGCCGAGGAGGTCAACAATGCACGCATAATGCTCCACTCTAGGCTTCACACCAAACTTTATACTAAGTCAATCAAAATGATGCTAGCCTTCATCTACTATAGTCCTGCATGGTTGTGGGAAGATAAAATAGCAATGAAGATGATATGGCCTACCTTAATGCTTGCTTCTTGTATTTCATAAAAGAGTGTCAGGGCATCATGCCCATGAATTTGATACCCACGCTATAGAGCCACTAAGTCAGCACATGAATGAAAATAATTATTATGGTAATAGAGTTAGGGTTCACCTTTGCAACTTGTATTCAATTGAAGAGTTTCAAGGATTAAACACTATGACCAAATTGAGTATATCTCACAATGACTGCACTCCATGTAATTACATCTGGGTTCATTCCTGTCATTTTGAAGTTGATAAAAGAGTCATAGCACCTCATCACAATATGCATTAAATGTATAACAAAAAAATATTAGATTTCATGAGATCATGTCTCTCTTTTTCATATTGACAAACACTTCATATGCATCATCCTTTTTTTTATTGTTGCATTGTTTCTAATTCTACACGTGAAGCAAGAGCATTGGCAATAGTGACTGAATTGGTTGTCACTCCATCTAGCTGCATTTTAGAAAATATCTCACTACACCATTTATGTGAAAATTCTACTCATACTTGGATATCATCACGCATTACATAGGGTTTCAACCTTCCCATATGCATTTCATCAAGTAGCTTTCCTGCCTCTTACACAACTTCTAATTTTGAAATATCTTGTAGTCATGGTGTTCCATGTAACTGTGGATTTCCCTACCCTGCTCCGGGGCTGCAATCTCAGTGCACGCCTTGAGGACAATTGGAAAGGTGTGTCTCCACTTAGTGCTCCCTGTTGCATTTGGTAATACAACTTGAGGGCTTCCTGGCAGTTTCCATCCTTGACACAACCTCTGATAATAACATTCCATGCAAACACATTGCACTTGGGAATTTTCTCAAACACCTGGTGTGTGCCCTTCATACTTCCACAATAAGCATACATGTAAAAAGTGCAACAAGATCGTTGAAAAAGAGGCAAATTAGTGATATGGGAATTTCAATCTGCATGAGCAATGGTAATTGATTCAATTTTTTGTTGGTTATCGCATTCACTACAAAAATATAAAGTCAAATGCTGAAATATTTTGGCTATGGAAACTAGATCATTTATCACCTAAGCAACTCAACTTATTGTTCCTTTTTGGTTTCCTAGACTATTTTCAGTGCCTACAAGGATAAAGGCAATAATGAGTGGTATCATTGCATTTGAAGGCTATAAAAAACTCCTTGAAGACATGGCTGAGTCTTGGAATAAAATACTTAATCACCTAGACAACTTAATTCACCTAAGGTTTTTTAATCTCCTACAAAATCCATGATGGTTTTTGCATTAGGAAATAGTATGCTATCATTTTATTTTTGTTTTAAATCATCATGGAAATGGTCATTAAATTTGTGAAAGGGTTCAAAGTTGTGCCACATTGTAATATTATTTTTCTAAATGCAAGCCATATTCTTGCAAAATATGTTCCCATAGTTTTTATAAACAACTGAAAAATAGAGGTAGCATTATCAATGGGAAATATATAATCATTTTGCAAGCCCCTCAAAGCGTTTTTAAGGTATACTCCCATTTTCCCTCGCCAATCATTGTTTTAGTCAAGCCTAAGAATCTCCATAAAATTATAAATTATCTTAGGATAAATGGGTTCTTTTAGTGGTCAACATAACTGTAAACTGTAGATCTATCACTCAAAATCTATACAGATGATAGGGCATCTTATCTACCTATGGAAGAGAAGCTCTGCATTAAATAGGGATGCATTCTTTTGGTCCTATAATATGCTAGAACTTTAAAGATAGTAATATATTTACACAAGGGACATTCAAAGATAGATAGTGTAGCAATTGTGCCCCAAATGTCACAGAAATAACCTCCTCTTGTTGATTTTGTCCTTGACATGTACATTACTTTGCAGTTGGCTAACACCACCTATTCCATATTGTTGCAGGATAAAAATCTTCATAGCATAAATATACATTTAGCAGTCTTGATTTATTCATTGGAGCATATGGATATTGTTAGAGTCGGTCCTTACAGCCCTCCATCAGAGACCATTTCGCTCTTTTCCATATCATTTTTAGGTGTCTCGCTCATTCCACTTTGTTGCATTTTGCTAGGGGCATACTATTGAATAACGAGAGGGTATGGTCGTCTTTTGTTTCCTCATGTTTGTACCTGCAGCGCTAATTAAAATTCCTCAAAAATCACTGAAGTTTAGGTCACGTCATTCATGGTCATAAATGATTGTTTTCGTCAACAAGAGTCATTAGTCCTAGAGTCTAGGGTTTTCAGTCTTTTGATACATGTGATAAAAGCCCGCAGGCCATGAGGTTGGTTTCGAAAGGATTCCTATTTCATATTTTTATTCTCAAAAACATTTGAAGACATTTCTAGTCCAAAACTCTGTTTTGGAACTAGAAATTGTCAAATTTCATTTTTTGTAATAATTGTGTATTTGTTCCACCATAAGAAGTTCAAAAGCACCCTCTGGTCTTTGCCAAAGCCAAAATGCCAAATTCATGCAAAAACAACCAAGTTTCATTAGTCCAAGACTCAGAAAAAAAACAGTGAAAAGCCAAAGATAAAATTGCATTAAAATGATAAAGTGCCAAGAAAGCCAAACATTACAAAGTGGGTTATGGAGCAAATTAAAATCAAATTTGATTTTTATGAGATATTTTTCAACCTATATAAACCATGGAGGACAAGTCATTTTCACAAATTTCCAAAGAAAAGTTTTTTTTGGAGTGTTGGAGGCAATAAACTCGTTTTCAAAGCCGTGGACTGGAGGTGGAAGTGCGGTCGATGCACACAGGAGACGCGCAACGCACACAAGGCGCATGACGCACTGGGCTTCACAGGCCCGTGCAAATTTGCATGCGCGCGACGCACATACCGCGCGCGGCGCACTGGGTAAGCGCGCGACGCGTAGAGTTTCAGGGCCGAAAATTTTTGCTCCTTCGCCCAGATTCATGCCAAATTTCCTCCATTTGTTTGCAAGTAGGTTCTTCACGCTTACTTAGTGAATTTTGGACATGATTATGGTGTTTTGAAAATGAAAAAACAAGTGTTTAGTGTGGTGAGATATAAACCCTATGTTCATTGCTACATCACTCCCTAGGGTTTTGAAACAAATGTTAATGATATTGTGGGGTTTGCAAACTTGTGTTGTTGATATACATGCTCAGGCCATCTACTGTCAGTGGTGTCCCTGCTCATTATTTACCTTAGCCTCACTCCCTCTCTTTGCCATTACATCACTGCTGTCATTGTTATTTCCATTGTCATTTTCACACTATTTATCATTCATGTTATGACATAGTCCCATTTTCACTTGTCCACATCCTCCATTGACGTTGTCAAACACTGCAAGGGCTATTGTCACTTTGTTCCTAATAGTTATTTCCCCCACATTACACTCTTTTCTACTCATTTGTCAAATCCCCTTATGATCAAAGTAGTGACTGTTTTTCATGCAAACTCATTTGACAGAGCCATTACTACTGTGGCTTTCCTATAACACTTTGATACACATGTGACACATTTGGGTTTTGAGCATACACTGAAATCTTGTTTTCACTATACCTATATCAACATATATATTGCAAACATCTTGTTTTCAAAGCCATGTCAGAGATGGATTCAGTTTATGAGCAGGAGTATGACAGTGATTCCATAGCAGAGGGTAATGTGCCATGGAGGTCTCACAAAAGTGGCAAAAGTGGTAGGCATGTCAGGGAGGAGCCTACTTCTTTGGCTCAATTGCAGGCTTGCCCGCTTGCAATGGATTATTTTCAGCATCAGTCATGTTTCCAGTATTGTGAGATGATTTCACAAACCCAGCATCATCATGAGCTAGCTCATCTATTTGTTCTACATTTACATGATGGCCGTGTAAACCTTGTCGGGGTTAACTTCATTCTGTCACCAGAGACCATTGCTCAGGCCACCGGGATACCAAATATAGGAGAGGAATGGAACAAACGAAAGCAGCTAGAGAAATCCTACTATGAGCCATACATCAAACCTAGGTTTATGAGGCAGCTGAGCAGGGTATTTCCATTCAGATTTCTGAAGGATGAGTTTGCACCATTGATGAAACTCATCATTCGATATTTCAGTTGCGAGGGCAGATTCTCGCGTCTCTATGCGTACCATGTCCGTTTGTTGATGCATTTCACGAGGGTACGTATGATGAGCATTCCATACTTCATGTATCGCAACATAGAGAGGATGAAATTTCTTGTACAGAAGAAGACCCCAGCACAGCAGCATAGCAGTATATATCATTACGCACTGATCAAAATCATGGTGGTACATCAGCTGACACAGCAGGGCATTGCTTGGGAGGATTTCATCTCCCGTGACTTCTTCGCAGCGCCACAACCGCCTCCCAAGGTAGTTCATGATGAGGGAGAGCCTTCACACCAGCTTGAAATTCCTGAGACCGAGCATATCAGTGCTCCAGTGTATGTGACATACCAGCGAGGCCACAGGGCCTTATTTGCAGCTACACGACGAGTACTATCTCCACCCGAGGTGGAAGGGGTCTCGTTGACTTCATCAGCAGAGAGAGTATTATCTCCACATGATGTGGAAGGGGTATCGCCTTCATCTTCGGCACAGGTACAGATTCAAGACAAAGGTAAGAGGCCTATGCACGATGAGGGCCCCTCAGGAGGCCAAGATACGTAATTCACATTGATTGATGTTGATGCGAGCTCTCCTAGCTCGAAACTGAAAGAGATCGGCCAGGAGCAGAAGGCCGAGATTGACACGCTGAATGTTAAGTTGGAAAGAGCTCAGTGGGTGATAAACTATCTGGAGCAGCGTAACAAATAGCTAGAGGATCAGCACACACTTTTAGAGCTGCGACGAATCCGAGAAGATCAACAATTGGCCCGGAAGAGACCTGGTGACATGACACCGGCTGATCGAGATACTTGCCTCACGCATGTTAACATTCATCTGGAGAAGTTTTTGGAAAAGGAAAATAGAGACAAAGACATGCTCTGTAACATGAAAGGTCATTATTGGGCACGCATGCACGTCTGCAAAGAAAAAATGAAGATTCTGAAAAGGAGGTTGAGCAGAGCTCTAAAACGGCGGAAGAGGCCTGATCCACTCCGGATTTTGGCCGAGGCTTCGTTGGTTGGGAATGATACATGATGGAGGGTCTTCGCTCCAAATTTGAGCAAATTTGAATAAGTTTTTGTCATTTTCGAAAATTTTGGTCTCAAAACAGGTTTTTCAGCCCAACGCGTAGCGCGTCGACGTGCGCGCTTATGATTGGGACACTTGCTAGAGGAAAACTTTATATTTTTGGATTTTTCATGGTAAGTTATGCATGCTCCAGTATGGCCAAATCATTTCACCAAGTTCTGGATGATCAAAGGGGCCAAAAACACCATGAAAATCACCTTTCTGCCACCTTTTTCAGCAGCAAGAAGTACTTGTGGGAGAATGAAGTTTTGGAGGGGAAAATGAGCTCCAAATTGGGAAATTCCACTTGGGCTGGATAGCAGACATCTAGGGCTTTCCAACACGCTATCATGAGCTTGATTTTGATGCTAGGAAGTTCCCCAAAAGTAGGCTGAAAGGTGCGCGACCCATAGAGCTCAGGCGCGTAGCGCATAGAGGAAATTGGCTAATTTTTCACCTTCCAACTCAGGATTTCGGCCAGTTGGACTAGTTTTGATTGTGGATGTAATTTTTGAGTTGTCTTGATGTAATTTTGTGGTTTTAATGTAACTTTGACTCACTTTTACCTATTCTAGAAGATTCACTCCCAAAAAAGTGAAAATCAAGTCAAAGAATCAGTTTCCTTCCTTTTAGAGGCAAGTTGTTTGGCTGCCTAGATTCTAGCTCCTTGTTTAGAATTAGTTGAAACTGATCCTAGAAGGAGGAATTCGACCCCTAGAGGCATGGGAAGGGGTTAGGATGATCTATATGATGTAATTTCTGAGACATTCTACAGGTGGGACTCTTGGGAAAAGTTTGGCACACCATTGTACATATTTTTCATATTTTGGCTAAGGAAAGATCAGAGGTTTTGCAGCACCTGTTGGGATTCTTGTGGCTTTCAGTTCTTGATGGTGTTTTCTCTCAGTTTATTGTAAGTTATTTCATGTTTGATGTATGCCATTACCTTCTTATGCTTCTGAAACTAAATGAATGAGTAAATGAGGTGGAATCCATTGATTTCAGTGCTCTGCCTTTAAATTTGTTTAGTTTTACATGTTTTCACCTGTTTGGAGAGGATTCCTGTTCTCCCTTGCCCTCTTCAGCTCCTTTTCATTCTGATCCATCCATACACCTGATCAAAAGCATCAAGACTATTTCCTACCTTGCCCCAACTCGAATTCTGCAAAGATCTGGCCTTATCCCCGAACCCAAAATTGTTTTTCCCATTTTTTCAACAAAAACCCAAAAAAAATCAAAATCAAACTTTCCTATCTCTTTACTAGCCTAAAATCAGTATTTATTATAAGTCATCCCAGCCCCTTTGAAGACCTTTTGCCGAGATAGACCCGGAGAGATCCCTCTCCTGTCCTCGTAGGGCTAGCTACGAGGCTGAGCGTGGTTTGATGTTGCCTTGAGTTTTACCTTATTTCAGCCTAAGGTAGATTTGAGCGCTAACATAGTGGCGACCATACTGGGGAGGTATTCCCCGGTAAAGGATGACAAAGTTCAGATCTGATCATTGATGGTGAACAATGGTCAGACACCGAAGGCTGAAAACATTCACCTGGCGACTTCATTCACTGAAAG